>JBBPBO010000001.1:57587024-58187024 GCA_037974295.1 Cicer cuneatum
ATATATATATTAGTCAATCACAATAAAACCCCAATATTTGGTCTACACTACTCACAATACACAGTCCAATCACATAATAAGAAATCAAATAGGTGGGACATTCAAGTAATATCATAATTTCAATCAAGTTACAAGAACACTCAAGTACATATCATTCATACAATAACAATCAGCATAAGGTTCATAAAACTAGACAGTATGAAATCTTGATATACATAAATTCACAGCAATTCTATAGGTTACTAAAATATATTTTAGTCCTCCCTATTACCATCCATATATTATTAATTAATTATTATCACTCAATAGGGCTCGACCATACGTAGTAAGTCCCGGATGAATATCTGGGAATTTCAGTATTCCCGTTCATCTCATGTAATTTTATACTCATAATATCGAACCTCATCTCACCCCTTACCTTGGCTGAAGATTTTTCTCAACGAAGCCGATCCGTTGATGTAATGTGTCGCGTCTTCGCCAATCACCGTCTATAACAACCTAGTCTTTGAAATCAATGTATGATTTTGATATTAAGAGTTGCGGCTGGATGCAACATGGCAGTAGTCAATTCAATTTTTTTCTTCCTAATAGAACGGGGAAACAAAAACACGGAATGCACGACAGCCTCCTTTATTCACTTATATACCTATCTATACGTACTAGTAATATTAGGTATATTATTAGGCTTATTATCAGACCTATACACTTAGCCCATGACCCTTATTATTAATATTATTTTTATTATTATCATTATTATTATTATTGTTATTATTACTACAATCATAAACCCACTCTACTAATGTTTAAGTTAATAGACTAATGTAGCAACATACACGTTTACTTCTTATTTTCTTTTATATATATATATATTTTAAAACAAATTGAATATTATTAATATTAATAATTTAAATAAATCATTAGGGCGAACACATAGGACAAACACGAAGAAAATTATCGCATATGTCAACATACGGATAATAATAGTTATGCATTATATTTTATAATTAAAATATAATAATAAGAAATTGGGGTGTTACATACCTGAGGCTGCCAATGATGCTCGCGTATTCCGTTTGTCTAACACTTTCACCAATGTTCTTAAAAAGTTTCATACTTGGATCATATGGTGTGCAAGCAGGTTTATAGTTAAAGTATTTATATTTCTTTAGGATCTTTTTAACATAATGAGATTGATCCAAATAAATTCACTTTTCTAACCTAGTAATGTTAATTCCTAAGATTACATCCGCTTATCCGAGGTCTTTCACATCAAAGTTGTCACTCAACAATGATTTCATAGTATTTACAGCATGAATGTTTGAACCAAATATGAGTAAGTCGTCTACATAGAGACATATGATAGTGCAAATGCCATTTTCAAATTTGTAATAAATACATTTGTCACTTTCATTCACTTTAAACTCATTCGATATAATCAAATTGTCAAACTTTTCATGCCATTGCTTAGGAGCTTGTTTAAGACCATACAGAGATTTATCTAACTTACAGACCTTGTTTTCTTGTCCATGAATTACAAAACCTTCAGGTTATTCCATATAAATTTCTTCATCCAGACCACCATTTAAAAAAGCTGTTTTAACATCCATTTGGTGTATTACCAAGTTATGAATTGCTGCTAGAGAAATGAGTACCCTAATGGATGTTATTCTAGTGACTGGATAAAAAGTGTCGAAGAAATCTATATTTTCTCTTTGCCTAAAACCTTTCGCTACAAGGCGTGCCTTGTATTTATCAATAGTTGCATCGGGTTTTAGTTTCTTTTTCAAAATCCATTTACAACATATTGGCTTGCAACAAGGGAGCAAGTCTACTATATGCCAGGTCTTGTTAGATGCTAGAGAATCCATTTCATCGTTTATAGCTTCTTGCCAAAGATTTGCATCAAATGATGACAAAGCTTTTTTGAGATTTGCAAGATCCTCTTCAACTATATAGGCCATATATTCTGGTCCATATCTTTAGCAAATCTGATTCTCTTGCTCCTTCGAGTTACAATTCTCCTTGTTTGTTGCTTTCAGTGCTTCTTGTCATGGGAGTATGACTTGGTTCGCTGCCCCCACTATTTCTCGATTTGAATGGTAATTTATTTTCATAGAAGTTAACATCATTTGACTCTATGATCACTTTCGCATTTAGGTCATAAAACCTATACGCTTTACTATTTACTGCATACCCAATGAATACACATTCATAGGCTCTACTGGCAAGTTTAATTCGCTTGGGATCGGGGATTCTGACATAAGTCAAACAACCCCATGTTCGAAGATAAGACAAGTTTGGTTGTCTTTTCTTTATTATCTCATAAGGAGATGTTTTGCTTATAGATTTAGGAAGTCTATTTAAAACATAGCAAACAGTCAAAATAATTTCCCCCCACCAATGAGATGCAGCACCAATGAGATGCAGCACCAATGTTAAGCATAATAGCAACAACAAGTTCAGTTAGAGTCCTATTCTTTCTTTCAGCTTTACCATTTATTTCAAGTGAATAAGGTGTTGTGGTTTCATGTATAATTCCTTGAGTTTTATAAAACTCATTAAATAAACTAGAATCATATTCTGTTCCTATATCACTACGAAACCTCTTAATCTTTTTACTAAATTGATTTTCTATTTCAGTTAGAAAGATCTTAAACATGTGAAGCGCATCACTTTAATTTTTCATCAGATATACAAAAGTATAGTCAGAGCAATCGTCAATAAAAGTAATAAAATAACGTTTTCCATTTCGTGTTAATGTCCCATCAAGTTCACATATATCAGAGTGTATTAAATCTAAAGGTTCAGATTCTCTAACAACTGATTTATGTGAACTCTTAGTTATTTTAGCTTGACTGCAAAATTCACATTTTTCAAGTTCATTTAAAGATAACTTTAGAATAAAGCCTAAGTCACTTAAGTTTGCAATCACACGTTTGTTCACATGAAAAAGTCTAGCATGCCAAATATTAAAATCACACAACATGTAAGCAAAAGGAGACATTTTATTTATTTCAACATTTAACTTAAATATGCCATCAGTAGCATACCCTTTCCGAACAAAAATACCATTTTTAGCAATGGTGTTCAAATCTGCCTGTATAGCCTGATTAAACCCAACCTTATTAAGAAGATAACCAGAAACTAAATTCTTCCTTATTTCTGGAGTGTACATGACATCCTTCATAATTAAGGTCTTTCCGAAGGTGAATGTTAATTCTACATTTCCTATACCAGCAACATTCGTGGTGTGGAATCTCCCAATAACACTTTCTTATCTTCAACAGTAGTGTATGTTTTGAACATAGCACGATCATAACAGACATGGCGTGAGGCGCCAGTGTCTATCCACCATCCATCTGATCCACCAACAATGTTGATTTCAGTTATCATAGCAATGAATTGCTCTTCTGTCAAGTTAGCCCTTTGAACAGGGTTTGACTTGTTCCTAACTTGCATGCCATATGCCATTCTTTCCCACAATTATAGCAGAGAAATGGTGCATTTCTAGGAGGTGGTTGCTGCTACTTTACAATTTGGACCTTTGGAGGGTTCCCATTCTTGTTGCTGTTTCTACGATTCTAATTCTTAAGTTGTTTTCCGTTTGGCTTCAGAACTGCTCTAATGAATTTCTTCTTTTTGTTACTGGCAACAAAAAGAACTTTATCTTTCTGGTCTTGCTTATGGGATTCTTCCTCAATTCTGAGACGGGTTATCAGATTTTCAAGAGAGAACTCTTTTGTTTTATGCTTGAGAGAATTTTTAAAATCTTTCCAAGAAGGGGGCAGTTTGTCAACTATAACAACAATTTGAAACTGTTCATTGAGGGACATACCTTCAGCGTCAATCTCGTGAGCTTTTTTCTGGATTTCATGGGATTGAGCTTCCATTAATCTATCATCTGTCATATGATATTTGAGGTAGCGGCTAACATCATACTTCTTGGCTCCAACTTCCTCAGTATCATATTTCTTCTTTAGAGCAACCCAAAACTGTAGTAATCATACAAATCATCAACAAGTTCATTCAGAATATAATTCTTACATAAGTAATCATTATTATTTCATTGGGTTAATTTAGCAGCTTTTTTATCCTTTTCTGTTTGTTCACCTATTTCTGGAATCTTTTAGAACGTTGGCAACTTTTTTCGTTGTTAGAAAAAATAGCATCTTTTGTTGCCATAGTTTGAAGTGACATCCCTCAAACCGAAACTGTTTGTTGAAATCAGAAGAAGAACCAGTAATTTCTTCGGTAGACATGGCAGAAGGAATCGTCTTGAAATTGTTGTTTCGAGTTTTTGGAAAACAGTTTAAAAACAATTTATGCCACCAAAAATATTACTGAGTTAAGTCACGGACTAGGTCGCTCTCTTTAACACGTTTCGCGACACTTCCCAAATTGTGCAAGGCAGACTATCAACTACGCTGTCCCCAGGATAAAACAACCCATTTACTCTGTATCAGAGTTTCACTGCACCATGAAAAACCGTTCTAGAATTACACCCTCAATAATGCAGTCTAATGACTGCCACTCGTAATATGGTACAAAGACCACTCGAAAGAAAGAAGAAGGAGAAGTAAGAATAGGGAGGGAGAAGGAGAAAAAAGCCTCAAAAGAATGGAGAGCTTTTGGTTAAGTTGACTCCGAAATTTCTAGGTTTTTGACCAAGTATGCGTCCACAAAACAAAAGGGAAAATAGGTAGGGTTTTGACCAAATCGAACCGCGCGAAATAAAGGGAATGACTTGACTGGATCAGAAATAATGTGTTGACTTAGTGGAGGGCCAATTATGGTGTTAAAATTATTTTCGAATACATGTTGATAAATTTTGTAATTAGTTTTCGTTATATTGGTATTTCAAATGATGTGCTAGTTTTGTACATATTAATCTAAATGAGTAATATAAATAACAAATATTATATTTTATTGTTTTATATATTTTCTAAAAATAATAGTATTTAAATGTAATATTTTAAAGAATAAGATTTTAGGCGATTTTACATGAATATATGCGTACACAAGTAATGTAATATTTTTCTGTGCATTTGAATGATGTTAAGTGCGCACATAGTTATATTTCAATTATTTCTAACTAGTTTCTATTTTTAGTTATTTATTTGATAAATAATCATCTCGAGATATTATTAATATTTTAGTAATGAAATTGTATTAAAAAATAGTATTAAAGAAATTAGTTTTGATAGTTATTGGTTTTATTTTTTATTTTAAAATAAAATAAAATGATGGAGTAAAATGTGTTTTATGGGTTAAACTCATATGCAAGAGTAAAATGTAATCGAATAATAATAATAATAATAATAATAATGAACAAACAAAAAAGGAAAAAAGGGAGACGGGTTCCCATCTTCTTCTTCTTCGTATACACCGTCGCTTCCATAACTTATTTCCTCTTCATCTTCTCTCTTCGACCATGACCATTATAGTATGTGTCGTGCGAAACCGAGATCACATTTGTGATCGTTTTGATATCCTCTTTCATTCCCAACCTAAATTGCAAGTTGAAACGCCTTATTCCTCTTAGTCAAAAATCCCACCTACACCTTTTGATCAAGATTCTGGCCATCACGGCTATCACCAACGAAAACCGAGACCATATTTGGACTCCACAAAACACCCTATTCCATTACCTATGGTTGAAATTTGCAATTGTTACACTTAAAAAAATGGGTTTCCACCCTCGTCACAGTTGTGTTATCCAATTGCGGCCACCACATTCATTGGCTTGAAAATCTTAAAGTGATTCTGTATTCCTCTCGTGGAAAACTTCAAGAAACACTACTCATTTACGTGTTTCGGTGAAGTTGACGTTGGACCTTATCAATGCTCCATGCGTCGGTGAGGCCTTTTCTAATAACCTGTTTCGCGTTGTTTTGAATGTGTTTCTTCACCTAATATTTTTAGTAATTATTTAACACTGATTTTTACGCTTCGTGTAAATTATCAGTCATGTTTCATCGACTCTGCAAATTCGTCGATGGATTTGGACTTGTTCGTTGCACGTTGTCGACATGTCATGGTTGTTGAAAATTATCCTAATCCTTATAGCGTATGAGAGCGTCAGACTGAGGTAAAGGGTGAGATAACGTTATATTTCATGAGTATATACATTATTGTGAGATGAATGGGAAAACCATATTTCCCAATGATTCATTCAGGACTCGCTACGTATGGCGGTAGCCCTTTGAGTTATAAATTAATGTGAAAAAATGGAAATTGTGAGATTAAAATGTGGAATAAAAATATTTATAAGGTGCTGATTGAATTAACTTCGTTAAATGTGTGTTATTTGATATTATTGTGATATTGGATGTCGAATGAATTTGGTGTGTGTGTTTAATTAGATGAATTTATGTAAGGTGATAATAAAATATGGATGCATTGTGTGATATAAGTTTATTCGATGATAATGGTATATGATTGATGATAGTGATGTTATAAATTTGTGATGAGAATTTTGAAGTAACCCCATAGTTGATGAAATAATGATTATTCCAACTTGTGCTAAAGATGATACTCTTAATGGAGTAGTCTAAGCAAACAAGGGGAGAAAATAAATGTTGATAATATTTGAAGTGGAGATTATTTTGTATCGTATAGGTAGGGCATGGAAGGCCTAATGATTTTGGGGAAGTACAACTGAATGAGTCTAATCATGACAATTTACAGTTGAGCCTTAAGGCAAGATTGTTAAACCTTAGAGGTATTCGAGTGGGGACTTCCTAGGTAACTTGGAGGTAGCACTCCCAATGTCGGGAGCTACCATGCAACACACGTTTAGCTCGACTGTTGTGTATATTTGTCTCAGGTTGAGTTGAGAGGATCTATGAGGACAGGGCCAATTTGAATTGTCCGTCCACTTGGATGGTGGCATAGTATCAAGCCTCATAACTAAGTACTTTTGAGTTAGAATTGTACCACATTGTGAAGTAAAGTCTAAACTCATGCATAACATAGCATCTTCTTGTGGTTGTTTTGTTGTAATTGATATGTATTGTATGCGATAACAGTTTCTCTTAGACGATTTGATATTATAATTAAATGTATTGATTTGTGATTTCGTGCGATAATAATTTCTCTTAGATGATTTGTGCGATAATAATTTTCTTTGAGTGATTTTGACTTTATAATGTGATGTTTTCTCTTGAGGAATGTTTGTGTGATAATACAGTTTTATTATGATTAATTGCGTGTTCTTCTTACTTATATTATACTATCAACATGATTTTGACACTCATCTACTTCATTGTTTGTGTTTGACTTGGCCCTGCGTTTGGAAAATCGCAGTTATTACAGGTTAATGAGTCTTGAAGTTCAAGTTTGTAAGAAGCTCCGCTCTGATAGGTGATACCGAGAATAAGAGTCACAAGTTGTATTTTTATTTATTTAATTAGAAATGAATTTTTGTATGAAAACCTTATAAGTACTAGTAAGTTTTTGTAATTAAATTAAGAAATTCTAGATAAATCAAGTTTATGGAGATTGCACCATTTTATAGGAGGAAAAAAGTTTAAAGTGTTCCTTTTGAATCTTGAGAAAAGTGATATCCTAAATAACTTGTAAAAGTTTCTTTTCCTCTGAAATTGTTTTTATTTATCTGTCACAAATTTACTTTAAAAATATGGTATAAGTTATTATATATTATTTTAGGGTGTCACACTATATATATTTACCAATATCCAAAGTAGAAAATCAAATACAAATATTTTTTGTTCTCTCACTCGTTTTACAAAACAAAAAACTCCACATATCTGAAATACAAACTTTGCAAAACAAATTCAGATGGACTGTACTTTTCTTGAACATGTTATTGATCAACGAGATAGTTGGAGTATAAAAGTTTGAGCTGTTCGCATATGTACTGTTTACAACACACAAAGTGAGGATGAACCAATCTCTTTGGACATGATTTTGTTGGATGAAAAGGTATACAATCACAATGATTGAAGATTTTTATTTGCATTCAATTCCCTGTATGTATATATATATATATATATATATATATATATGCCTTTACACTTTGTATTGTTTATATAAACAAGATTCATTTTAAAATTATAATGACTAAAAACATTTTAATGTTAATTATTGAAAAGTAAATATATTTAAATCTTTTTGAATGATCACCTCTAAAATTATTTGACTTTTAAGCACATGAAACACATTTGCATGCAACAATCAAGAAAGAACTTCTCTCAACTTTCAAAAACAATATACAAAAAGGTGAGATATACAACATAAAAAATCTAAAAATATCAGCGACAAATGATTCTTACAGACCTATCGTAGGAACAAAGAAGGCATTGTTTTTGACAACAACCACTGTAACCAAAATGCAAGACCCAAAAATTTCCATTCAAAACAATCACCTTGAGTTTACTGAAGGTGCAAACACGAGAAGGGAGGTTGAATTGTGTTTGTAATACTTGACTTATTTTTCTGTTTTTGATGATTATTTAGAATCTAATATATAAACAAACAGAATTAGCAGCGGATAAAGTAAAATAATCAACACAAAGATTTATCCTGGTTCATCATTAACTAGGCTACATCCAGTCCCTTCACCTTGAAGGATTTTTCCACTAATTCAAAACCTTTGAATTACAACAGCACTACTGACCCTCCAAGTCTGTCTTCCCAAACAGTCTAACAATCCTAGACTTTTTGAGGAACACAACACCTTGACTTCAAAAGTCAAGTCTTCTCCTACCAATTTGACAACTCCAGATTGCAGAAGGGATTTCAACACCTTGAAGCTAATTGCTATGTCACCTGCTACTTCTTCTGACTCTTCAGATTGTAGACTCTACTTCAACAATATAGATCTGACACAAGGGAACGAAAAACAAGAGTACTTGATTCTAGAAAGCTGATACTCACAATTAACCTCATTGAAAACTCGAGTGTTTGCTTCTGGAAGTTTATGACTCTTTAGTAATTTTTGATACTAAGTCTTCTGCCTTGAGCCTCCTTTTATAGATGAAAATTAGGGTTTCTTCCATCATCAAATTCGAGCTGTATCTGTCCAAATTCTCTTGCAAAAATAACTTGGCCAATCGGGTTTCACTTAAATAAAAATCGTATCTTTTTAGCTTCAGATTGCATTTGAAAATTCTGTTGACCAATTTTGTTTCTTTTAATTTCAAACCATATCTTTTTAAGCTTCAGATTGCATTCGAATTTCTTCAAGTCTTCAGTAATTTTTGAATCAAATCCCCTTAATACTTTGATCAAATTTCTATCAAAATTTAATCAAGTCTTCTTTGAATTTTAATCAAGTTATCACTGATTTTCATCATGATTAAAATTCTGGACCGTATGATCTTCTGATCTCGACCAAATCTGGACTTATTTAATCTGATCTGCCCCAATTATGTGATCCTCTGATCTCAGCCAACACTGGACCATATGATCTGATCTTCTGATCTCGGCTAACACTGGGCCATATGATCTGATCCTCTGATCTCGACCAACACTGGGCCATATGATCTGATCTTCTGATCTCGGACAACACTGGGCCATGATACTTAATCTGGACCATTGATCTGAACATTTTCCCTTTGATCTGGACCAAGTCTGGACTGAGTCTGGATTGAATCTGAATTAAATATGGACTTATGATATTTTAATCTGGACCATTGATCTTTTAATCTGGACATTTATCTTCTGATCTGGCTCAAGTTTGGATTAAATCTGGACAATCATTTCTTCTGATCTGGACTGATTTTTATATTCTAGACCAAGTCATCTTCTGGTCTAGACCAAGTCATTTGTTCTGGACCAGTTATCTTCTACTCTGGACCAAGTCTGGACTGATTCTTATAATCACTACCAAGCTATCTTCTGGTCAGGATTAAGTCTGGACCAAGTCTCCATCTGACAAGCTTCCTTTTGGTCTGGACCAGGTCTCTTTCTGGACTGTGGTTCTTTATGATATGGGCCAAGAAAGATATCCTCTGATGATGTTATTTGACCTTTGATGACATCCTCTGGAGGTGTATCCTCTAGTGTCCTCTGGATGCATCATCTGGTACCCTCTAGATGCATTCTCGGGCTGAACCTTCTGGTGACATTTTTATCTTCTGGTTGCTTCCTCTGGATGTATCTTCTGGTGGTGTCATCCTCTGACTTTGCACAACTTCTGATTTGTTCTTCTAAGTCAAAATACTATTTACATAAAATACTTTTGTCAACAACAAAATTTTAAGTATAGAACCAACTTGGTTCCAACATTTACTTCATTCAAATCACTAGCACAAAGATTGAGAGATAAATTAAATCTAACGGGTAATAATTCTTTCAATACAATGGTCAAATTGTAAACTATCAAAGAAACATCATTTGGTACTAACTATTTTTTGGACTGCAGACATCATTGGAACACTGTAGCTGTTGGACATGAAGAACAAGTTTATGTTGTTCACAAGCTTACAAAAATACTCAAACTAGAAATAAATATGCATGGGTAAAATTTTTTAGTATAAAATACAAAACAATTTAAATTAAAAACGTAATAACATTATTATAATTTCATTGCTTAATAACATTTAACCCATTTTTTTTTTAATTTTTGCTTTAATTTTTAGGAGCGAAATTATCAAAGTCACTTTATGGAGGAACATAGTTTCCGATTTTCAAAATGTATTTGTCTGTCACAAGTTATGTGATGGTCCTAAGATTGTTGCAGTAACATCAACAACAGTTAAAAAATTTAGTTATATTAACCTAGAGATATCGGAATTCAACATGCTTTCACAAAGGTGTACCATTTACATATTTTTATTTTCTTTCTTTTCACTTAATCTCTACTTTCAATATCATTCTATAAGACCTCATTAACATTAATAAAAAAATAACAAAAACAATTTTCAAAACATATCTGTTTACAGGGAATCCAATAAAAGTAAAGAAGATGAAGTTAGAGAAATACCACCTCAAGATTTTGCCCACAATACACCAGAGAAAAGAATGGCGAGGAATCGAACAACATTGAAACATAAAATGGCTACGAAATAGGAATCTAATGTCCAGGTGCACTTACAATATTTCAACTTTACGCAATTCATAATTTCATGACTATATACTAATAAGTGTGTAATTACCTACCTATCTACTTATCTAGCACCACATATATACATGCATTCACATGATTTTGCAGAATTATAGTTTATAGATCAAATTGAGATTATATACATGATAAATTTACATTTCAATTATTTAGTTAATTATGCACTATTTAATACAAAAAATAACATGTAACTTAAAGTTTGAACAACAATTGAAAAAAACTAGAACATTATATTATGGGTTCGAACCCAAAACTTTATAATTGTATGTTTGAACTTTAAGTGATGTTTACTATTCTGTCTTGTTTTAATAAAAAAGAGCAGAATATTCCTTAAAAGAAAAAGAGCGGCACATAGATTATGTTTATCACTATAGTTGCTATTGTAATATCATTATGATCATCATCATCAAATTTAAACTCTACACGATTAATGGAATACTCATCCTAAAAACCTTTTATATATGAATTTTCATATTTTTTCTACCTTTTCAAATTCCAAACATTTTACACGGTTCAAATGTTTACGTCTATAGAATGTAGTATTTATATAATTTTTTACAATTTACATATAATTAACCCAAAATATAAAATTTATATAATTTCAACAATTTATATATAATTTACCGAAAATACAAGAAAGGGTATTCACAACCTGTGCAACCATCAATGACATTGATTATAAATTTGGATGTAATTAAATTGGATGTGAAAACTCTTTCACAAAATTAACTCAACAAGGCCAACAATACAAATGTCCCTCAAGTGACATGACATCCAAGTACCTTGCACCAAGGTATCGCATAAAATTTTACTTTTCCAACCTTCATTTTGTTTAACTCATAGCTATGACATAAATTGATTTTTTATAGGTTCAAGATTCAATTGAGACTGTCAGATGAAACAGAAACAACAACATTCACTATGTTAGATAAAGAAGCTAAAAAACTCCTCAACAAGGCAACAACTCAACTTTTGGAGAAATGGAACAACATAAACAAACCATCCACTCTACAAAATATGTGTAACCGCGAGTTCATATTTGAAATAAGGTTGTCGATTAAAAACATGAAAGAAGGATCGCAAACATACACGATCACAAGAACTTTTGTCCCGACCAACATTTTCCTCAATCTGACAAATAGTACCCACATCAAATAGGTATAAAGTTTACACAATTTAAAATAAAAACACACATTTTTATGGACAATTAATGATATTTTATTTCTTCCAATAACTAGGAAAAAATGACATTTTTATGGATAATTAATGGCATTTTATTTCCTTGCAATAACTAGGAACCCAAGTCACTACAACCGACAAAGTCCAGCTCAAATGACGAAGGGGGTATAAAACAAAAATGTAAAATACATGAACAAGTGAAGTAAGGAGATGAGGATAATCATAAGGAGAAAGATGACAACTCATTATCCAAATGAAAAATCAAGGTACAACAGAGTAATAAAAACGTTCACATGTCATCATCAGATGAAAAGACAATCAAGACAACAGTTACAAAAAAAAAACAAGATTGTAGTCGAGCATACATCCTCTGACGAAGAGCTCGTCCTTCTACATACCTTAAGGAGAACCAAAAAGAATAAACCAAAAGAAAAAGAATCGGGGGGTGTAATGAAATGAAAATCGGGAATACAAGATAAATGTATGTCAAACTATTTCACTTTAATCATTTATAATTTCAACAATAAAGTAATACGTTTTGTATATCAATTTTATATCAATTATTAAATACATTACTTCAATATTTGATATTTTTATCAATCTCAATATTAATACGTTACTTCATTTATTCAAGTAATTGGTCTAACGATGTTACTTCTTTTCTATAAATTACATTGGGGTTTAATATTTTGATGTAAAATTTGCAAGTTCATATATGCTCGTTGAGGTTTAAAATTCATCTATTTAGGCTTTTGAGTTGACACGGGCTTCAACACACAACATACGATGAAGATTTATCGAAAAAGATATATGAGGATTGCTGATTTTATTCCAAAGATAATTGACATGTATATATAACACTTACAAACTCATATTTATCTATATAGTTACGAAACTAATATTTTGAATATAGTCAAATATTTTTACCAATACATGATATGGAAAATTGGCATTGGTTTGTTTTGATAATTGACTTTCTGAAAAAAGAATTGGTTTATCTCGACTCGGATCAAAGTCAGTCTGCGCTTCGCAGCACGAAGACAAGTATCATTAAATTGGTATGAACATACATATTTTATAGTTTTTATGTTCCATTTTCAACCATTATAGAAAATCACTAACTAATATAAATCATGTCTTTCTAGTCTTATTTTATGGAAAAATTGTTGATGGATCCCTCTTTCTATGATATTTGTTCAAGTCATGGGCAAAAGTTATCACATAAGACTAGAATTTGCTTAGAAACCAAAACCAAGTTGAAAACTAAGACTAGAAATTGCATTATAAACATCTGAGGTAGTGGATTAGAAATGAACACGGGTGTACACAGGTTGGGTTGGTTTTGACAAAATCCGATATCCGACTCGATGGATTATCTTTGGGTTGGGTTAAGTTCTAAACCCGTATATTTTCGTTTAACCCGAACTGACCTAATCAAGAACGGGTTGGGTTGGCGGATTATACATAAATAATAACCTGTTTTTTATTTTATTGAAAAATATATTGAATGAAAATATATTTAATACTTGAATGTCTCAAAAACTATAAAATTCCAATCACATCATTCAATTCTTTAAAAAAGCCAACAACCTCTCACAAAAAAAAATTAAATGCAACAATCTTCAAATACTTAACCAGATCCTCAAATTATGGAAGGGAACAATTGAGAATTTGCAAAACAAAAATATCAATAATAAAAGTGAAGAGATAAAGAAGGAGAAATAATAAATAAGTAAAATATGCATGAAACAAAGCAATAACAAGTACCTTAAGATGTAGTAATGATTGTGTTAAGTTCAGCAACAGTCACCCCAACATCAATTGAAACTAATTCAGACAACTCTAAAATTTTAAATACAATACACAAACTCATTAAAACACCAAACGATTAAAAGAATAAACAAAAATAAAGGAAAATCAATTTGAAAGTTAAAATAAAACATTCGTAACCGACTCAAATCTTTTGTACTTCAACCAACTTAGCTACAAAATCAATTTTAAAAAATTGTCTCATTTTTCTCAAATATGTGCAATAATATAGTTAAAAAATTTCATAGGTAAAACGAAAAGTAAGAGAAAATAGCTAGCACTACTACTTGGTCCACCACATTACTTTCATCAGTGTGTACATTATCCACTATAACAGATCCTTTAGAAAGTAATTCTATAATTATGCTATGCTTACGACGTATTTGTCGTCTCTTACCGTTGTAATAACGATTCTCAATCTTTGCAATAGCTGCAGAACTATCATAGTGGATCAACTCAGCTAGCAAGCATCTCAACCAGCTCGCTTCTTCTAGTAGTAGCTAGTGCTACCATTTTAGACTCCATAGTGGACTCAGTCTATATTGTCTGTTCTTTGATTTCCAAGATACATCACTATCGGCTTTACTAAAAATATAGCCACTGGTTGCTTTGGAGACATCTGACAAGGTTTTCCAATCAGCATTGTTGTATCATTCAAGGACAGTAGGAAATCTTTGATAATGTAATTCTAGACTCAAGGTCCATTTTAGGTATCTCATGACTCTTTCGATAGTGTGCCAATGCTCCATACTAGGGTCTACTGGTAAACCTACACAACAGTCCTATAATGCCCCAAATTTTTGATCCAAAATATTACTTAAAAATACTTATAGAAAAATTTACGACAATTTTTTTGGTAAGAATATCTGACATTTATCCATTCAAATAATTAGTAATAATCATGTTAATTTAATATTATTGAAAAAATGTTTATTCAAATTTAAAAAAAAAGAAAAAGCAATTATTCCTAACGGAAGGGAACCACTTCCATATTTCAAGAATTCAAGTGCATTTTAAAGTTTTGTGACAAAAGATTTAAAAATAAACTTAGAAATATCACGACAATTCTATTATTACAAAATTGTCTTGAAAAACCCATTTTTACCCCACGTTCGCCTCACGTTAATACTCATTAACTACTCTTGAAATCTCCCCAAACTTATTAGTACCTAAGATGTTGTTGTAAGGGTGAGTTTTTTTTCCCATCAAACCAAAGTTAATCATATAGAAGAATAACACAACATATAAAACTTAAAACTTCCAATTTAAAAAAAAAATGCACAGACCAATAAATTGTATATAAAAAACATATGTATAATGCATGCTCTTAAAACTATATGATCTGGATATAAACCTGCCACTAAGGAAACTTCCAAACATAAGATCACACACATAGAAGATCACCCAAAGAAAAAGCAATCAATTCTGGATTTCTAGAATTTCGAGTGCATTTTAAAGTTTGGTGGCAAAAGATTTAAAATAGACTTAGAAATATCGCGACAATTCTATTATTACATAGTTGTCTTGAAAAAAAACCCATTTTTACCCCGCGTTCACTACAAGTTAATACTCATCAACTACTCGTGAATCTCCTCGAACTCAATAGTACCTTAAATGTTGTTGTAAGGGTCAGTTTTTTCCATCATCCACATCAAATCAAAGCTAAAAACATATAGAAGAATAACACAAAATATATAAAAGTAAACACTTCAAATTTAAAAGAAAAAAATGTGCAAAATAGTAAATTGTATATCAAAAACATATTTATAATGCATGCTTGTAAAACTATATGAGTCGGATATAAACCTGCCACTAAGGCAACTTCCACATTGATGATCACCCATACCAATGGGAAAAAAACCTGCCACTAATAAGGCAACTCCCACGAAGATGCATATGTCATGACATGATGATATATTATCAAAGAGATATATTCCCACACAACCCACTAAGAATCATGTCATATGCATTCAAAATCACTTTTTAAAAATCATCATCTTATTAACATATCACTAAGATTACATACCACACATCCATATCATGAGTATCACATATTCATGTACAAATAATCATAATAATTATAACTTTCACCACATACACATAAAAATCGAAAACTTGATATCATACACAGTATAAAAATTAGCACTTTAACATATATAACAAGAAAATTCAAACTCCATCATCAGAGTTAAAACTTTATCACATATCACATACAAATTCAACCTTTATTTCATATCCATCATAAAAATTAAAACTTTATCACCTATAACATAAAAATGCGTACTTTACTTCATATTTTTCGTAAATATTAAAACTATATGATATATAACATCAAAAAATACATACTCTACTTCTTAAAAAAAATGGTATATTATATATTGACTCAGCACAAAGGATCGGGGTTTCATTATTTTAATTCATAGTCTACATTTGATTCCTTTCAAAAAGCAAGCAATCACAATTATTAATTTCTTGCGATCCATATCTTGGCTACTTTTCTTCCTAGTACAAAGCTCTAAGAAATGGGATCTTCTGACCTTTTTTTTTCTTGATGAAATCGAATCAATCTTCAGGCAATGGTTTGGTGAAGATATCAGCCCATTGATGATTTGTGTCTACAAACTAGATGTTGAGTGTTCCTTTTTGAACATAATCTCTGATGAAATGGTGTTTGATTTCTGTGTACTTGGCTCTAGAATGAAGGATAGGGTTTTTGGTTAGGTTGATGGCTAAAGTATTGTCACAGTATAAAGGGATGTTGGTTTCAAAGATGTTGTAGTCTTCCAACTGATGTTTCATCCAAATTAACTATGAACTGCATCCTGCTGCTGATATGTATTCAACTTCTGCTGTTGACATGGCAATCGTGCTTTGTCTCTTGCTTGACCAAGAAATTAGATTATCACCTAGAAATGTACAGTTGCCACTTGTGCTTTTTGTCTCTAATTTGTCTCCAGCTTAATCAGAATCACAAAAACCACTTAGTTTGTAAATGGGGTTTTCATGTAGAGTAAGGTAAGATGTGTGGTTCCTTTGAGGTATCTAAGGATTCTTTTGACAACAGTTAAGTGGGATTCCCTAAGGTCTTCTTGAAAACGAGCACAAACACAAATACTAAATAAAATGTCAGGTCTAGAAGCAGTTAGGTAAAGAAGGGATCCAATCATACCTCTGTGTGTTTTCTGGTCTACCTTTTGGCCGGATTCATCTTTTTCAAGTGAGCAGGTGGGGTGCATGGGGGTGGCCATAGGCTTACAATCACTCATTTTGAACTTTTTGAGAAGTTCTTTAGTGTATTTAGATTGGTGAATGAGTATACCTGTTTTGCCTTGCTGAATCTGAATTCCTAGGAAGAACTTAAGTTCTCCCATCATGCTCATATGAAACTCTTGCTGCATCAGATTAGAAAACTCTTAGCAGAGAGTGCCATTAGTGGATCCAAAGATAATATCATCAACATAAACTTGAATGAACAGAATATCATCTTTAATGGATTTTCTAAACAAGGTGTTATCTATTTTGCCTCTATCAAACTTATTTTTAAGTAAGAAGTTGCTAAGTTTGTCATACCATGCCCTAGGTGCTTGTTTTAAACTATATAAAGATTTTTTAAGTTTAAAAACATGGTTTTGAAAATCAGAATTTTCAAAACCTAGGGGCTGTTTGACATAGACTTCCTCACTTATATAACCATTTAAGAAAGCACTTTTGACATCCATTTGATACAAAGTAATATCATGATTTGCAGCAAAAGAGAGTAGGATACGAATTGCTTCTAACTTGGCCACTGGAGCAAAAGTCTCAGTGTAATCAAACTCATTATGTGGTCTGGATACCAGATCCCAAACATTATTCCTTTCAAACTCATTCAGCTCTTCTTGCATTACAAGAATCCATCCTTCTTCTGCCAGTGCTTCATCAACAGTAGTTGGTTCAATGGTGGAAAGTAAACGAAACAGACTTGTTTCTTTAAATGATGATCTGGTTTTCAATGGTTCAGCTACGCTTCCAATAATCAGTGTTTCTGGATGTGAAAACTTGTACTTCCACCCATTCTTTCCTTCTGACTTGTCTTCAGGTTCAACATTATCTTCAGATTTGCTTTCATCCTTTTCTTTCTCTGGTTCTATTGTTTGATCTGCTCCTGCTTCCTGTGCTTCTGGTAAACCTACAATTTCCTCATCTTGCTTTGAATTTTCAGAGTCAAGCTATTTGTCATCAAACTTAATGTGTATGGCTTCCTCCACAGTGTTAGTTTCTTTATTAAACACTATATAAGCTTTTGATCTCTCAGAGTAACCAATGAAGGTCCACTTTTGAGATCTGGAATCAAATTTTGCAAGATTATCCTTAGTGTTTAACATATAACAAATGCAGCCAAACTGTTTGAAGTAGGAAATATTAGGTTTCTTACATTTCCACAGTTCATATGGAGTTTTGTTTAGAATACACCTAATGTAAACTCTGTTCTGGATGTAGCATGCAGTGTTGACAACTTCTACCCATAGGTAGGTAGCAACATTCATGTCATTCATCATGGTTTTGGCCATCTCCTGCAGTGACATGTTCTTCCTTTCAACAACTCCATTCTGTTGAGGTGTTCTGGGGGATGAGAAGTTGTGAGAGATACCATTCTCATCACAAAATTCTTCAAAGTACCTGTTCTCAAACTCACCTCCATGATCACTTCTAATATTTATGATTTTAAAACCTTTTTCATTCATAACTTGCTTGCAGAAAGAAATAAATACCTTATGGGATTCATCTTTGTTTCTCAGAAACTTTACCCAAGTCCACCTTGAGTAATCATCAACTATGACAAACCCATACTTCTTACCATTAAGGGGTGCAGTTTGAACAGGACCAAACAGATCTAAATGAAGCAGTTCAAGAGGTTGTGAAGTAGAAATACAGTTTTTAGGTTTAAAAGAGCTTTTGGTCTGTTTACCTTTTTGACATGCTTCACACAGAATCTCAGATTTGGTACTTAGTTTGGGGAGACCTCTCACTAGCTGAAGTTTACTTAACTCAGAAACCAGCCTAGGGTTTGCATGGCCTAACCTTTTGTACCAAATCATATTTTCCTCCCTAACAGATAAAAGACACTTAGCTTTATGCTTAACTAGACTAAACAGAGCTATCTTATATACATTATTCTGCCTAACACCGGTGAACAAAACAGATCCATCTTTTTGACTAACAACCTTGCAGGTTTTCTGATTAAACACAACATCATACTTGCAGTCACTTAGCTGACTAATGCTTAACAAATTGTGATTCAGACCTTTAACTAATAAAACATTTTCAATAGATAAGGAAGAAGAACTATTACCAACTGTGCCTGTACCAATGATTTGACCTTTCTGGTTTCCTCCAAAGGCAACCTTGCCTCATTTCTTCAGGGTCAGCTTCTAGAACATTGATCTGTCTCCAATCATATGCATGGAGCATCCACTGTCCAGATACCATACTTTGTGTTGCAGATCAGACCTTTCTTCTTCTGATACTTCACTATTAGAGTCAGACTGAAACTCAGTGTTGTAATCAGATTCTGTACAAGCCATCAGAGCCAGTTCTGTTTCTTGCTTGTTCAGACTGGTTGAACTGTTCCCTTGATTATGCTTCGGCTGATACACCATGTTCCTCTGGTGATTCTGGAACTTATGGTGATTCTGGTAATTCTGCTTCTTCTGGTAATACTAAAGCTGATGTGTGTGATTCTGCTGTTTGTGGCTGAACCTCTGATTCTGATACTGATACTGGTTCAAGTTCTGGTTCTGGTTCAGGTTCTGGTGTGAATTGTACTGACCAGACCTTCTTTCATCAGACTCATTTTGCTTATGTTTGGTGGAAACTGGAACATACACCTTTTTCTGTTTGTGCATTGCCATATCCAACCTGATAGTGGTTTAGTTCCTTCTTCAATCTGGGGTTGTTAGGTTGTTAGGAGAAGACTTGGCTTGTAGGGTCAAGGTGGTGTTGTTCCTCAAAAGTCTGGGGTTGTCAGGCTATTTGGAAACACTGGTTTGGAGGGTCAGGTGTTTTGTAATTCAAGGTATTTGAATTAGTGGATGAAAGCCTTCTGAATGAGGAGGTGAACCAGGATAAATCTATATGTCCAAATATTTATGCTTTCATTATTTGCTGCCTCTCAATTCGATTGCTTCTTATCCAAGTAATTCATAAAAACCAACCAGCCTTCACCAAATCAGAAAAAGTTTTCAACTTTTGCATTTAGATTGGGGATTCTGACATAAGCCAGACAACCCCATGTTTGAATATAAGACAAGTTTGGTTGTCTTTTATTCATTATCTCATAAGGAAATGTTTTGTTTTTAGATTTAAGAACTCTATTCAAAACATACAAACAATCACAATAATTTTCCCCCCACTTATGAGATGCAGCACCAGAGTTAAGCATAATAAGAACAACTAGTTTTGTAAGAGTTCTATTCTTTCTTTCAGCTTTACTATTAATTTGAGGTGAATAGGGTGATGTGGTTTCATGTATAATTCCTTGCGTTTTATAAAACTCATTAAATAAACTAGAATCATACTCTATTCCTCTATCACTACGAAACCTCTTAATCTTTTACATAATTGATTTTTAATTTCAGTTACAATGATCCTAGAAATGTTAAGCGCTTCACTTTTATTTTTCATTGGATATACAAAAGTATAGTCAGATAAATCGTCAATAAAAGTGATAAAATAACAATAAAGTAACGTCCCATCAAGTTCACATATATCAGAGTGTAATAAATCTAAAGACTCAGATTTTCTAACTACAGATTTATGTGAGCTCTTTGTTATTTTAGCTTAACTAAAAAATCACATTTTTTCAAAATCATTTAATGATAATTTTTGGAATTAAACCAGAAAATTAAGCAACTCATCTTTCAAATTTATATTTAAGTAAAGTATTTAATATTAAATCAAAATACATTTCAAGTACAATATTATGAGAACCTTCTTGATAGCATATACATTAAAATATTTTATAAAAATATTTAAAAACATAAACATATGTTTGAAAATAAAGTTTTTACAAAAATTGAAAATCTGTATTCGAATACGAAGTGTCATAGCCGAATACATATTACAAGTTAGAAGCTAAAACTGAAGATCTGTATTCGAATACGAAGTGTCGTAGCCGAATACAGATTGCAAGTTAGTAGCCAAAACTGAAGATCTGTATTCGAATACGAAGTGTCGTAGCCAAATACAGATTACAAGTAAGTAGCTAAAATTAAACTTTTGTATTCAACTACAGCTTCGCGTATTCGAATACAACTCAAGTCAGTAGCAAAAATCTCATACTTGTATTCGACTACAAGGTATTGTATTCGAATACGAAGTTCAAATTTTAAATAAAAACTGAATGTTATTGAAGTGTATTCGAATACACTAAAGTTGTATTCGAATACAACTTTGAAACAATGCAACTTTTCAGTTTTGAAACATTGCACAAGTTCATCAAAAATTTTGGGAACCATTGCCATTGATCTGAAGTGTTAACTATGAAGTATAAATACTTCAAAGTTTCAGTTTTTACTTAGAACTTTCGACTTACTTTTTAGAATCAATTTTCTGAAATATCAAAACAGTTCAAAACTTAATTTTCATATTTTCAAGTACATGCTTTTCATTTTCATATCATTAAGAAAGGTTTTCAGTTGTACTTGGAAGTGTGATTGATTAAGTATCAAGTACTTAGTGTTATAACCTTGTTCTTAGTTAAGAACATCATTACAAAATCAAATAAAGTCATTGTATCACTTGAAGAACTTAGTGTAGATTCTTCAAGTTTTTGTTAACTGAGATAGTGGTGTACTATCTTTTGTTAAGTGTTAAAAGAATTTGTAACTTAAGTCTTAGGGTTAGACTTGTAACATATTCGAACAAAGTGAAAATCTCTTGTGGTGTGCAAGAGGTTTGGATGTACCCTTGGTTGTAAGGGGAACCAGGATAAATTCTTGTGTGTTTTACTTGCTGCCATTTACAAGCTTTCATTCACTAACACAACAAATTAAACAAATTCAAAACAGTCACTTGAACAATCTCACAGAAACTCTAAAAACAGAAAAATCGTCTAGCACCTAATTCACCCCCCTCTTAGGTGTACCTCTGTTCTTACAATTGGTATTAGAGCAGGTTTTTGTAATTTGCTCCTCGATTCATGGCTTCCGCACAACCTGTTTTTAGAGTTGGTGGTAGCAGTAACAAACCACCTTGCTTTGTCGGTGAACATTATGATTTTTGGAAAATACGTATGCAAGCATACCTTGAGGCTCAAGGAGATGATATATGGGAGGCTGTAGAAAACGGTCCATATATTCCAACAACAGTCATCAACAATAAAGAAGAAATAAAAATAAAAGCCTCTTGGACAGACGATGAAAAGAGAAAAGTATTGTTTGAGAAGAAAGCCAAAAACATATTACAATCAGCATTAGGAATGGACGAATTCTTTCGTATATCCCACTGCACAACAACAAAGGAGATATGAGATACTGTTGAAGTAACCCATAATGGAACAATTGAGGTAAAACGTTCAAAACTGAACACTTTATCTCAGAAATAGGAAATGTTTCGAATGCAACTAGGAGAAGCAATCCTGGATATGCAGAAACGTTTTTCTCACTTAACAAATCACTTGACAGCACTTGGTAAAAGCTTTACTAATGATGAATTGAACCTAAAGGTTCTGAGATCATTAACTAGAGCATGGCAGCCTAAAGTGACAGCAATTTCTGAAAAGAAAAGTTTGTCAAAACTGTCACTCTCAGCACTTTTTGGAAAGTTACAAGAGCATGAAATAGAATTAGAAAGATTGGAAAAGAATGAGAGTCTAGAAAAGAAAACAAAGAATATAGCATTAAGAATAGAATCAAAAGAATTGATAAATGAAGAAGATTCAGATGAAGAGAAAAACATCACCCTCCTTGTCAAAAAGTTCGGTAAATTTCTTCAAAACGATAAAACGTTCACAAGAAAGAAAAACTTCAGGAAGAAAGAAGCTTCTACTGCAAATCAAAATCTTACTTGCTTTGAGTGTGGGAAACCAGGACATATGAAAGCAGAATGTCCTAACATTATCAAGAAGAATGCTACTAAAAGAAAGGATTTCAAAAAGGCGTACATAGCATGGGAAGATAATGAAGTAAGTTCTTCATCAAATTCAGATAATGACAAATGCGCTAATGTTGCTTTGATGGCATCTCATCATTCTGATAATGAAGAAGAGGTTAGTAGTAATACTATTTGTTATGATAATAATGATTCTTGTGTTGAAGATAATGATGCACAACAAGCCATTAAAGAACTACTTAATGAATGTAAAAATCTGTACAAAGTAGTGTCAAATCAAAAGAAACAGATTTTATCTCTAAATAAAAAGATTGACACTATGGAACAAAATTCTGAAAAACAAAAACAAATTTCTACATGCATTAAATGTGATTCACTTTCTTTTAAAATTGTCCAAATGAATAGAGTCATAGAAAGGTATGAAAAGGGACAATTTGGATTGGAAAATATACTTAGCATGCAAAGATATTCAAATGACAAAAGTGGACTTGGTTAATCAAAATTTGATAAACCAAGTACTGGTAAAACTATCTTTGTAAAAGAAAGTAACCAATCCAAAAATGAGAAAGTAATAACTGTTCAAAAGAATTACTTTGTTCTAAGAAAAGTATTATTCAAAAGAAAACATGCTTTCCTAAAAGGAGTCCAAACTTTTTCTATTGTGGTCTTAATGGTCACACACCTAATGTTTGTCATGTTGGGAACATTGGTGTTCCACAAGGACATTATGTGTGGGTCCCAAAGCACTTTGGGTACCTAATAAAATATAAATCTTTTTTTGTAGGAATACACACAAAGTACATCAAATATGTGGTACTTGGATAGTGGATGTTAAAAGCATATGACCGGTGACAAAACAAAATTTTCAGCACTAACTCTTGAGTCAAAAGGTTATGTGATCTATGGAGATAACAACAAAGGAAAAATTTTGGGCATTGGAAAGGTTGGCATTGCTCCATCTCCTTCAATTGAAGATGTCCTCTATATTGAAGGGTTAAAACACAATCTCATAAGTATAAGCCAACTTTGTGACAAAGGTTACAAAATCACTTTCAACAAAGATGATTGCATTATTCAAAATGAGGTAACAAATGAAACTCAGTTTATTGGTAAGCGTTTCATAAATATTTTTACAATTAATCTTGATGATTTATCCTTAAAAATGAAATGTCTTATGGTAAGTGACAACAATGATGCTTGGCTATGGCACAAAAGATTTGCACATATCCATATGGATCACTTAAACAAGTTATTTAAGCATGAACTTGTTGTAGGCTTACCAAAAATGAAATTTATTAAGGATAAATTATGTGACGCTTGTCAAAAAGGTAAACAAACTAAAGTTTCCTTTAAACCCAAAAATATCATATCAACTTCAAGACCACTTCAATTAATACATATGGACTTGTTTGGACCATCAAGAACTAAAAGTCTTGGTGGAAATTCATATGGACTAGTAATAGTTGATGATTTTTCAAGGTTCACATGGACCATATTTTTGGCAAATAAAAATGAAGCCTTTAAAGCTTTTCAGAAATATGCCAAACTAGTCCAAAATGAACAAGCAACCAAAATTGTATCAATTAGAAGTGATCACGGAGGAGAATTTCAAAATGGATCTTTTGTAGAATATTGTGAAGAAAATGGAATATTCCATAATTTTTCTGCACCAAGAACACCTCAACAAAATGGAGTTGTTGAGAGAAAGAATAGATCATTGGTAGAACTTGCAAGAACAATGCTAAGTGATTCAAGTCTACCAAAATACTTTTGGGCAGATGCTGTAAGTACAACTTGTTATGTATCCAACTGAGTCATAATCCGACCAATGCTGAAGAAAACTCCATATGAACTTTATAAAGGAAGAAAGCCGAATATCTCTCACTTTCACATATTTGGATGCAAATGCTTTGTGTTAAATAATGGTAAGGATAATCTCGGCAAATTCGATGAGAAGGCCGATGAAGGTATTTTTATTGGTTATTCCTTAACTAGTAAAGCATTTGGAATTTTTAATAAAAGAATTTTGATAGTTGAAGAATCTATACATGTATCTTTTGATGAAACTAACCCCTCGAAAGAGGATAAAATTATTTATGATAATGATGATGAGACAAGCAATGAAAATCAAGTTGATCAAACAACTCAAAAGGACGAAATCAACATAGAACAATTAGATCAACACACTGATCTTCCTCAAGAATGGAAAACCCATCGTGATCACCCGATTGACAACATAATAGGTGATATCAACAAAGGAGTCACTACAAGGCTGAATCTCAAAGATGCCTGTTTAAATATGGCATTTGTTTCTCAAATAGAACCCTCCAAAATAGGTGAAGCCTTCAAAGATGATCAACGGATACTTGCCATGCACGAAGAACTAAATCAGTTTGAAAGAAACAAAGTTTGGGAACTTGTTCCAAATCCAGGAAATAAACACATCATTGGTACCAAATGGGTGTTTAAGAACAAATGAGATGAAAATGGAATAGTTATCCGAAACAAGGCAAGATTGGTCGCACAAGGATACAATCAAGAAGAAGGGATTGATTTTGATGAAACATTTGCTCCAGTAGCAAGATTAGAAGCAATCCGACTACTACTTGCTTATGCTTGCTGTATGGATTTTGAACTATTTCAAATGGATGTCAAGAGTGCGTTCCTAAATGGCTATATCAATGAGTCAGTCTACGTCAAACAACCACCTGGGTTTGAAGACTTCAAAAATACTTCAGATGTCTTCAAATTAAAGAAGGAACTTTATGGTTTGAAACAAGCTCCAAGAGCCTGGTATGATAGATTGAGTAAATTCTTATGTGAAGATGGATTTGAAAAAGGTAAAGTTGATAAAACCCTATTTATGAAAAGTACAAATGATCATACCTTACTTGTTCAAGTATACGTAGATGATATCATATTTGGATCAACCAAAAGTGAAATATGTGAAGAATTCTCATTAATGATGCAAGGAGAATTTGAAATGTCCATTATGGGAAAATTAAATTATTTCCTAGGACTTCAAATCAAGCAACTTAAGAATGGCATCTTTATTCTGACTCTGACTATGCAGGATGTAAGACGGACCGAAAAAGCACAAGCGGTACTTGTTACATTCTAGGAAATGCACTAGTATCATGGTCTTGTAAGAAACAAGCATGCGTGGCCTTAAGTACTGCAGAGGCAGAATACATAGCAGCAGGTAGTTGCAGTGCTCAAATCCTTTGGTTTTAAGCAACAACTATGTGACTATGGACTTGATCTGGGGTGTATTCCTCTGAAATGTGACAATACCAGTGCCATCAACATCACTAAGAATCCAGTCATGCACTCTCGAACCAAACATATCGACATACGTCATCATTTTTTGAGGGATCATGTGCTCAAAGGAAATGTTGAAGTTACCTTCGAGGACACTAATAATCAACTAGCAGATATTTTTACAAAGCCACTACCTAGAGAATCATTTTACAAGATATGAAGGGAACTAGGCATTCTAAATGAGAATGATCTCTAAAAGGTTTGAAAGATTTGTAAGTCATATCACTTTTAATTTTAAACTTTTCCATCTTCTCTTACTTGATATATGATTCTTTGACATCTATATGTTATACGACATGTTTAAAATGTTTTTGGTTTATTTATTGTTAAAAATTTCACTTTGAAAACGAAATTTTTTTACTGTCGTATTCGAATACAGACAGTTTGTATTCGAATACACGTTCCCAAAAAAACCTGTATTCGAGTACACCAAGTCTGTAGTCGAATACAGATTCGAATTTTTTTTATACAGATTCCCCTCATCATACATTACATCTAAGATTACTTTGAAATCAAACCCAAAACCCTAATTTCCCCAAAAACCGTAAACTTCATCTTCTCAAGAATGGATGCACGCAAAAGAGGACCAAGAACCAAGGTTGCTACTG
The DNA here is from genome assembly GCA_037974295.1 of Cicer cuneatum. Classification (NCBI taxonomy): domain Eukaryota; kingdom Viridiplantae; phylum Streptophyta; class Magnoliopsida; order Fabales; family Fabaceae; genus Cicer; species Cicer cuneatum. The sequence continues at coordinate 57,614,118 of JBBPBO010000001.1, forward strand.
GGGGTCCCTAAAAGAAACGAAGAAACGACAATAGGGCTGACCTATCTAGATTACTTCATTCCCCAGAAGAACTGGACAGATTCAGAACCCATTTTTCTGACAAAAAGCTGATAACTCCAAAAATTGGTATGCTTGATTCCTTTTTTGAGTTTAAATTTCATGAGTTACTGAAGGCTCAAAAATTAGAAGAATTTATTGGATACAATGGTCCTATTTATCCTGACCTAGTTAGGGTATTCTTCTGTAACCTTGAAAAGGATGGGTCTAAATTAGTGTCTAAGGTTAAAGGAAAGATTATTAATTTAGACACTAAACTTATTGGAGAAATTCTGCACATACCTTATGAAGGTCAGAAGATGTGTCCAGGACATTTATGTGAATGGGTAAACACTACAAAATATGATGCTTACATTTCATTGTGCCGTTTTGACAAAGATGCTATGGAAAGAAAACGCACACAGGCTGGTTCAGAGTTTGCTAGACAAAGATATGGTGTTGGTAATCTGACTGTTGACAATAGATTACTGCATTATTTCTTAAGTTATATTTTGATACCAAAAGCAGGGAACTACTCACATATTTCCGAATTTGAACTTCAAATTATGATCTTTATGATAGAAGGGGTTGATCTAAATTGGGCATACTTCGTCCGCTCATTTCTATATGCTTCAAAAGATTCTATTGCTTTACCCTACGCAAGAGAAGTCACAAGAATTCTGGATCATTTTAAAGTTGATTTCTCAGGCGAGGTGCTGTACCAAACCACCAAAGATAATTTGCTGGATTTAAGTGTTTTTCCTAGTATGAAAATAGTTTGGAGTGAATAACTTCAAATTTATGTCCATAAGGGTGATCTTGGACAAAGTTCATCAACTGCCCAAGATGAAAATGCAGAAGAAGCAGAACCAACAACAGGCCCAGCAGTAGCACCAGAAGCAGCACCAGAAGATGCACCAGAAGCAGCAACAACAGTAGCACCAGAACCAGACAACATAACACATGCTGAAGACATCATATCAAACAGAATGATCATGGACAAACTTAACTTCATTCAATCTTTTGTCATAGATCAATTCCAACACTTGAATGAATCTTTCAGTAATCAAATTCAAAACATGACTGCTTCCTTCAACAACCAATTCCAAGATCTTGAATCAACCATCACTAAACATCATACATTCTTTCATCAAGAACTTAGCCACCTATCCGACAAAATTGACCATCTACATCTTCCACCAGACTTAGATGATTAAATTGGCTATTTGCAAGTTTTTGTTATTTGTTTCTGCTATGTTTAACTTTCCCATTAATACTCTTAGTTTCTTTTAATATGTATTACTAGACATGGTTTTGTTAAAATTTCATTTGATTGCAAATCCTTCTATATATCATGTGATGCTTCTATTTCTATTTGTATATGCTTTGTTTATAGTATCTTCTTCCTTTTTGATAATGTCAAAAGGGGGAGAAAAAGTGTATATATATAGTTGTTGCTAGTTATTTTGTACAGATCCTCCAACACTTAAGAAGGAGAAAAACATATATCAAGGGGGAGTAAGCACACATCTAGGGGGAGAAATCAAGACATTGAAAAATTCAAGCAACAAGATTTTTGTCATCATCAAAAAGGGGGAGAATGATAATTTAAGATCTACATTTTTGATGAAGACAAAAAGTTCATTGATAAAAAAGCTAAAGGATATTAAGCAACTCATCTTTCAAATTTATATTTAGGTAAAGTATTTAATATTAAATCAAAATACATTTCAAGTACAATATTATGAGAACCTTCTTGATAGCATATGCATTAAAATATTTTATAAAATTATTTAAAAACATAAACATATGTTTGAAAATAAAGTTTTTACAAAAACTGAAAATCTGTATTCGAATACGAAGTGTCGTAGCCGAATACAGATTACATGTCAGAAGCTAAAACTGAAGATCTGTATTCGAATACGAAATGTCATAGCCGAATACAAATTACAAGTCAGTAGCCAAAACTGAAGATCTGTATTCGAATACGATGTGTCGTAGCCGAATACAGATTGCAAGTCAGTAGCTAAAATTAAAGTTTTGTATTCGACTACAGCTTCGCGTATTCGAATACTCTCAAGTCAGTGTCAAAAATCTCATACTTGTATTCGACTACAAGGTATTGTATTCGAATACGAAGTTCAAATTTTAAATAAAAACTGAACGTTATTGAAGTGTATTCGAATACACTAAAGTTGTATTCGAATATAACTTCGAAATAATGCAACTTTTCAGTTTTGAAACATTGCACAAGTTCATCAAAACTTTTGGGAACCATTGCCATTGATCGGAAGTGTTACCTATGAAGTATAAATACTTCAAAGTTTCAGTTTTTACTTAGAACTTTCGACTTACTTTTTAGAATCAATTTTCTGAAATATCAAAACACTTCAAAACTAAATTTTCATATTTTCAAGTACATGCTTTTCATTTTCATATCATTAAGAAAGGTTCTCAATTGTACTTGGAAGTGTGATTGATTAAGTATCAAATACTTAGTGTTATAACCTTGTTCTTAGTTAAGAACATCATTACAAAATCAAATAAAGTCATTGTATCACTTGAAGAACTTAGTGTAGATTCTTCAAGTTTTTGTTAACTGAGATAGTGGTGTACTATCTTCTATTAAGTGTTAAAAGAATTTGTAACTTAAGTCTTAAGGTTAGACTTGTAACATATTCGAACAAAGTGAAAATCTCTTGTGGTGTTCAAGAGGACTGGATGTACCCTTGGTTGTAAGGGGAACCATGATAAATTCTTGTGTGTTTTACTTTCTGCCATTTACAAGCTTTCATTCACTAACACAACAAATTAAACAAATTCAAAACAGTCACTTGAACAATCTCACAGAAACTCTTAAAACAGAAAAATCGTCTAGCACCTAATTCACCCCCCTCTTAGGTGTACCTCTGTTCTTAAAAAACCTGAGTTACTTAAGTTTGAAATTACATGTTTGTTCACCATGACAGAGTCTAGCATGCCAAATATTAAAATCACACATGTAAACAATATGAGACATTCTTAATTTTAACAATTAATTTAAACATGCCTCAGATGTACCATTTGCCAACAAGAATTTCATATTTGAAATTGTTGTACAAATCCGCTCTTATAGAGTAAGTAAACTCTGCCTTATTCAGAAAAAAATTATAAACAAGATTTTTTCTTATCTCTAGAGACGATTTATCATAATCTTTAGAGAAAATTCTTTTGTTTTACGCTTTGAGAGAATTTCATAATAACAATCAATTTGAAATTCATCTAATGTCATACCGTATGAGATGATATCATGAGCTATCTTATGAATTTCATAGTAGTGAACCTCCACGGACCTGTCATCGGTTATATGATACTCTGATATTTGAGGTAGCAGCTACAACACACTTTTTAGCTCCAACTTCCTCAGTATCATATTTCTTCTTTATAGCATCTCATACTTGTCTAGCACTATGCTGGAACTGTAGTATTCATACAGATCATCAGCAAGTCCATTAATAATATAATTCTTATAGAGGTAATCATTACCCTTCCATGGGTAATTCTTCAGCTTTCTTATGCTTTTCGATTTGTCTCAAAGAAACAGATCCAATAATGTCTTCGGTTCATATGGCAGAAAGTAGTGTCTTAAAATTGTTGGTTTTTGAATTTCAAAAACTGTTTGAAAATCAATTTATGTCACCGAAGATATTACTGGGTCGAGTCACGGACTAGGTCGCTCTCTTTAAGATGTTTCGTGGCACTGCCCAAATTGTGCAAGACAAACTATCAACCATGACGTCCCCAAGATAAAAAAACTTAGATTCATTGTATTGGAGTTCCACTGCACTTTAGAAAACTGTTCTAGAATTATACCCTCAATATGGCGGTTAAAGTCACTCTCAATATGGCAGTTAAAGCCACTCACAATATGATACTATGATCACTCATAAATCTAAAGAACTATGACATAACAACCACTCTAAAAGGACAATGGTATTATGACCACTCAAAAATTGAAGGGATAAAAAGAAAAGGGAGAAGTGACTTGAAAACATTTAAAGCAGAATAAAAAAGAGAGAAAAGAGAAAGTTGAGAAATGCATCAAACTTTGGTGTGCTTTTCACAATAGATTGACACTCTTTATACAATGATGGAAGCAAATCCACATATGTTTTTTATCCAATGTGGACTTCAACAAAAGTTTGAGAATCTTTATATAGTGATGAAAACATCTCAACATATAAGTTTTTTTTAATGTGAGACTTTAACAATTTTTAAATTCATACTATGATCGAACACATATTATAGATCATAAGATTATTAAGATTTATATGTATTCTTAATAATCAAATACGTAATCATATACTTATATTGTTTCCGCGAACATGATTATATTTGTTTTGATGATGTTTCCACCCAAGAATTGGTAAACTAATTCCAACAAATTACTTAATTGCCAAATGTTTTACTTCACAATGGTGGTTGCACGTTTCATTTAATAATGTTTCCCAAAAAACAACATCAAAGATTCCCTTTCAACATTAACCGAAATACGATCAAGATTTGGGATTCCCTCTCCAACTTTGCTTTCAACAAAGTAAACATCTGAATTATAATTGCTGACAAACCGGCGCAAATTTTAACAATTTCAAAGCAACATCTCAATTTTGGGTGGAATGATTTCGTATGCTTTTTTAGCTTCAATTTTAGTAAAAAAAACAAAAATTAGAGAATTTTGCTATCGTGTATCTCTTTTAATAATTGGATTTTTATCTTTCCGATGATATTAATCTAAGGGTTAAAATTATTTGTTTAGAGAGATTGAGATAATAGTTGATTTGAATAGATTCAATTTCAAAATTAACACATAAAATTCACTATATTTTTTTTTCTTAACATATATGTAAAAGTTTATAATTATTTTTTTCTTCAACAGATATTACACAACTATCTGAAATGGTTTACGTTTTTATATACTTAGTATACTTTGCATTTGATTTACATTCATAGAAACTTTTTTAGTGAATGAATGCCCTTGATCTATTCAACAAAATTCGGATCACATTGAAAGGACAACTAAAATAAACATCTGATCACTTTCCAACTATCTTGTCCTTGATAATGTCTGTAGTATTCTTTGCTGTTCCCCATGCACCCTTTGCTTTCTCTGTGATTGTCTCAGCTGCTTCACATACTTTCTCAGTTGCATTCTTTGTCATGTCCACCACCTAAACGAACACTCCAAAATTTCAATTATGATATAATATTCTGGTAATTATAATAAAAAATTAACATTCGATATGTTATCGTTCTACGAAATTGAATAATTGATTCAAATTTCATTGTCTTATTTACATCAATAAACACATAATCTTTTTTATTATGAATCATGGATATGGATGTGCATAGCAAACTCAATTGTGACACATTGCTATTAAATGCAACCAACACGACTACAATTGTGTTTATGACATTGTTGCGAAAACCTCTACAAATTAACTTTATATTGCGGCTACAATTTTAGTCATGGATCTCAATTTACAACCATGATCTCAAGTTTCATTAGTTATTAACTGATACATGATGAATCATTGAGGTTTTTAAACATATATAAAGTGTATTTTCACATTAATGATTGAGCATTGCCGTCTAGTGAACTTTTGGGGCCTAAGACAAATTTTATGAAGAAACTTAATAAAAAGATATAACTTCTTATTTTTAACAAGCATATTTTAAAATTCTAAACTTTATTAATTGTGCTGAGTAAAAATTTATTGCAATTTCTAATGCTAAGAATTATAAATACACATAAATATATTAAGTAAGAAGGAATAAATTGTAAGATAATATCATTATATATTAGTAGTAAGGATATTTTAGATTTTTCTATTATCTTGTATATATATTTATTGTAACTCTATTACCTTTGACTTTTGTTCATTTTGTTTATGAAACCCTAATGATCTTGTTTCTCTTCATCTTTCTCCCTTCTATTTTATGCATGTTTATCATTGTTAACATGGTATCAAAGAGCTTTGGTTGATTTTAGGATCTAATGTAAAGTGGTCCATAGCTTAGTGGGGATCCCTCTGTTTCTGCCTCTCTGTTTCTGGCACGATTCTCTTCTTCTGTTTCTGACATGATTTTGTTTGGTTACTGATTGCCTCTGCTATTGACAAGTTATCCCAAATTTCTTTTGTCTCAGTGATTGTGTTCGTCGAATTTTCTTGTCATCAATTGTTATGGTTGGTGCTAAGGATGATAAATCTTTTGTGTCTATGAATCCAGCCTCGTCAGTGTCGGTTATGATTGCTAATGGCACTCCTATGCCATTAGCAAGCATTAGTTATGTCTCCACACCTAACTTGTCTTTTTCTAATGTTTATTATATTCCTAATCTCACTTTGAGTCTTGCTTCTGTTAGTCAAATATGTGATTTCAGTTATTGAGTTATATTTTCTTCCACTTTTTGTCGTGTTTAGGATCCACATTCTATGAGGCTGATTGGGACAATTCATAGACAACGGGGACTCTATGTTTTGGATGACCTGCAAGTCCTAGATATTGCAACCTCAACAACCATTGTTGACTTATTATCAAGTTTTCGCTTGAATTCTTCGTTATCTAGTTTTTATTTATAGCATTCTCACCTTAGACATTTTTCTGCTTCTAGATTAAAATATTTGACTTCTACTGGAGCTTTAGAAAAGTTAAAACAAGTGATATTTCAGATTGTTGTGGTTGTAAACTTGTTAAATTTCCAGCTTTACAGTTTAGTAAAAGTGTTTCTGTTTCATATGCACCTTTTGATTTAGTTCACTCTCATGTTTGGGGTCCATCATCGATTCTCACAAAAGTTGGATCTAGATATTATGTATCGTTGATTGATGATTACACTCGTTATTTTTGTGTTTATCTTACGATAAATCAGTTTGAATTTTTTGATATTTATCATATATTTAATGCTATTGTCAAGACTAAATATAATCTTGTTATAAAGTGTTTTCCTTGTGATTTAGGTGGTGAATATACCTCTAATAAATTCTTCGAATTACTTGCTTACGATGGCACCCTCCACCAGACACGGTGTACTGATACTCCTCAACCAAATGGAGTTGTTGAAAGAAAACACCGTCATACTATTAAGACTGCTCGTTCTTTTTGTTGTCTGCTTCGGTTCCTAGTGAGTTTTGGGGGGAAGCAGTCCTTACTGTTGTCCATGCAATTAATAGAACTCCATCGTCTGTCATATTAGGTTTGTCTTCCTTTAAAAAATTGTATGTTTCTATCCCTGATTATTATTCTTTGAAAGTCTTTGGTTTTACTTGTTTTGTTCTTCGTCCACAAGTAGAGTGCAGTAAGTTGTCTTCACGTTCTACCATGTGTATTTTTCTTGGTTATGGGGATGGTCAAAAGGGTTATCGTTGTTATGATCCTCATGCAAGAAAGCTTTGTTTCTCGTAATGTTGTTTTTCTTGAGCACATCCCTGTTTCCTCTGATTCTCATATTACTAAGAGTTCAGAAATAACTCATATTGATCTGTTTGGTCCTAATGATAATGCTTCTAGTGATTGTAATGTTGAGAATTGCAGGAAAAACACTACTATTTCACATGATGACATCCATCTTGTCCCCTCGACTGTCCAACCACCTATTGTGATCGTTGATCCTCCGTCTCCACCTCCTCGTTACACCTTTCGTCACCGTAAGTCTACTAAGTTATTTGATTTTTTCTATTCCACTTACTCAGCTTCAGTTGCTTCTTTCTTAACTTCTATTCACAATTTGTCTAAGTCATCTTCCTATAAAGAGGTTATTCTTGATCCTCTTTAGCAACAGGTTATTGTAGAAGAACTCTCTGCATCGCACAAAATAGATACTTCAGAATTAGTACATCTTCCTCCTCAAAAGCGTGGTATTGGGTATACAAGATCAAAACTATGTCTGGGGGGTAGGTTGAGCGCTTCAAAGCACGTTTTGTTGCTAAGTGATTCTCTAAAAAATATGGTATGGATTATGAAGAAGCTTTTGCTCCTGTAGCCAAGATGACCACTATCCATACTCTTATTGTTGTTGCATCTATTTGTCAGTGGCATATTTCCCAAATGAATGTAAAAAATGCTTCTTGAAATGGTGATCTTTATGAAGAAGTCTATATGGTCCCTCCATAAGGAGTTTCTAATAATCTAGGGGAAATGTGTAAGTTAAAAAAGGCTCTCTATGGTCTCAAACAGGCTCTTCGAGCTTGGTTTGAGAAATTCTCTACTATGATCACTTATCTTGGTTTCTGTTCTAGTGAACATGATTCTGCATTGTTTATAAGGTCCACCACTTATGGTCGCACTTTCTTTGTATTTTGATGATATGATTATTATAGGTGAAGATGTTAGTGGAATCAATGAGTTGAAATTGGAGTTAGCCAAACAGATTGAGATGAAGGACTTGGGAACTCTTCGCTATTTCTTGGGGATTGAAGTTTCTTATTCTCCTAGAGGCTACCTTCTTTCTCAATCCAAATACATTGCCAACATTCTTGAACATGCTCGTCTTTCTAATGCTAGACCATCAGATACTCCTCTTGAGTTGAATGTGAAATATGCTCCCTCAGATGATGTTCCTTTATTGGATCCCACTTTGTACCGTACTTTGGATGACAACTTGGTGTATCTTACCATCAACAGGCCTGATATTGCTTATGATGTTCATGTTCTTAGTTAGTTTGTTGTCTCTCCCACTACAGTACATTAGGCAGATATTCTTTGTATTCTTCGAGGAACTCCATTTCATAGCATTCTCTTTCCATTGTTGTCCTAATTGGAGTTACATGCTTATTCTGATGCTGATTGGGTCAGTGACACCACATATTGTAAGTCCACCACAAGATTTTGTATCTTTCTCGGAGACTATTTTATTTCTTGGAAGAGTAAGAAACATGAGATTGTCTCTCGCTCTTCTATAGGAGCTAAGTATCGGGCCATAGCATCCAAAATAATTTGGTTGCGTTGGCTTTTGTTTGATACGGGTATCTTTTTTTTTTTGAGTCAACTCTGACGCACTGCGATAACAAGAAGGCTATTCAAATTGCTCATAACTCGGTCTTTCATGAACGCACCAAACACATTGAGATTCATTGTCATCTTACTCGTCATTATCTTTAGCATATAACCATTACTCTCCCGTTTGTCTTCTCTTCCTTACAAATTGCTAATTTGCTCACAAAGATGCATTCCATTAAACGTTTTTTTTTTGTTGACAAAATCTCGATGCTCCATGTTAATACATCATGAATTTGAGGGGATATGTTAAATAATATTATTATATATTAGTAGTAATGGTATTTTAGACTTTTCTATTATCTTATATATATACTTATTGTAACTCTATTACCATTGTCTTTTGTTCATTTTGTTTATGAAACTCTAGTGAGGTTGTTTCTCTTCTTCTTCCTCCCTTCTATTTTTATGTGTGTTTATCATTGTTAACATATGGAATCATACTGCGTTTTCACACAAATCCTACAGTAAAATAATTATTATAACATCTATTGTGATTTTAAGGGAGACTTTATAATAAATAAGTTGGGGCTTGGGGGCTTAAAGGCAAATGCCTCCTTCGCCTTGACTTTTAAATGATATTGCATTTGAGATTAATTATTTATTTTACCTTGTAAAAGTAAATTGGCCACTTTAAAGAAACTAAATACTAAATCGTATTTAGCATTTTCATTTTCTATTTTTACATTATATATTTAGTTAAAACTTATCCACTGATATATTTCCTAATTAGCTAGTGTTGGAATTAAAAAGCTTTCTAATCATAACATATCAAATTTTAGTTGAAAGTCAAAATCAGATAGCAAAATATATAATTTGTCTTACACTTGAACCAGTGTCTCTCACGAATTCACACGTTTTCCTCACTTCTTTTGCTGCTTCCTTAACTGCTTCAGCTTGTTCTATTGTCTTATCTACTGCTTTTTCTTTCTTTTCATGCCTCCTATCCTTGTCTTCCCTCTTGCTCTCCTGTATTTAAGAAACCAAAACTTTGTCAATACCATAGTTTTAAATTGTGATTATAGTTTTGCCACAAATTTTGATATTGACAAAATGAATGCAAATAAAGCTGCTATTGGTGTTGCGAAAACTCTAAAACCATACAATTATAGTTGAAGAAAGAGGATATACTTGCGTTAATCATAAGTGGGGGCAAATGCCCCACTAACATTTTGATCTTTGCTGGATTTTTTATGATGCTTTCTATATTTCATGACGAATATTACTTTAATTAACAGAAGTATATCACAACACTAAACTAGGAAAAATGAACAATGACATGAGACAAATAATATATATAATTATTTTGAATTTTTATGTTGTCAAAATTTGATATGTATATGCATGATTTGCCCCCACAACTAAAAATCTCAGGGTTGCATACCACAACTTAGAAATGTGATTAATCCACTAATTACTATACATGTTAAAAAATGATGCCAAATTAATTACTAATTAATCACACTTATGGAATAAAAAGGGAAAAAATTGCCTGCAAGGGTTTGGAAGTTGCAGTAACAAAGGTTCTGCAGATACCGATTCTTCTGATGTTGAGAAATCTTGATATTTCATTAGCTAGATTCAATTTTAACATTTTGGCTTCAATTTGGTGCAAGTTACAACGATTTTTTTTTCTTCTCACATTAGTGATTATTAAAATGAGGATTTATCTTTAATAGATTGCAGATGTCAAAAATTGAGGTTATTTCTCTTTCTTGAGGTTTAGTTTATGTTCTCTCTAAATAGAACCATGTTACTCGGCTCTGCATGTAATTTATGTTGTTCTCTCTAAATAGAGTGCAGTTTTGGTGTTGACCAAGTTTAGGCCTCATTCAATAGGTAATATAGCATTACTATCTTGGATGCTAGCAATAAGATTTACAAAGGTTTTCATGTTTGAAAATTATAGTAAAATGATATTTTCACCGTGTTTGTTGAACACAATTGACTTAATAAAATTCACTTTAGAGTTAAAATATACTGTTAAATATGTCTTTTTCTCTATAAAATTTTATAATCTCGATTTTAGTCTTTAACTTTTGATTTTAAAAATATTTTTCGTCAATATTTTGTCTTTATAATTAAATTATAACATGTGTTAATAACAAAGCTCTCGTGCCACTTGTTAGGATGTGGAATATTTTTTTATTTATTAATACATGTAGGGATGACAAAACAGGCCAACTTGCTTCGTCCTGTACCGCCCCATTAAGAATCTGTCTAAAAATGACTATGATGGACCAACTAGTATTAACGGGTTAAAAATCTTACTTCGCCCTTTTAAAAGGCAGGCTAGCGGGTTTGCGGACCACAACGTCAATATTTTGATTTTTTTTTTTATTAATTAATAAATTCATAAAAATTATAAAAATAGTGTAACTAAATTAAATTAAAGACCATTAAAGAAAACCAAAATATAAAGCTAATGAATGAAACAAAAATATAGAAATTATCACTCACATATTCATAATTCATCATACAAAATTATAGAATATGCGATAATAAGTTTTAACAATTCATAAATTATTAGAAACATGAAATGAAATCATGAAACCATAAAATTTTAACAAAATCCTTTTAATGTTTTGTGAATTTCTAAGTAACTATTCGTCAAACATTATAGAAAATATTAATATTTTATACTAACTTTAATATTAATTACTAATTAGGTTAATTGAGTTGGAATAAAAATAAGGGAATTTTTTAAAAATAGACTAAGACTTTTGATTAAAAAAAATGAGTTTTTTATTTAGACTCCAATCCGTAGGGGGTCAATCCGTCGTGTAACGTCATAAAATTTATGACTAAAAATAATTTGAATTTCAAAATTTAAAATATTCTAATTTATTAATTATTATGATTATATTATTATTATTGATGTGTTTTTAATTTTATTATAAGAAAAAGTTGTTTAATGTAACATCCTAAAATTATATGACTAAAAATAATTAGAATTTCAAAATTTAAAATATTCTAATTTATAAATTATTATGATTATATTATTATTATTATTATTGATGTGTTTTTAATTTTATTATAAGAAAAATGTGTTTAATATATTATTTTAAGACAAATAATGTTTTAAGTATTTTTTAAATGTATATACAGGTAAAGAGTTTTTTTAATAACCAATTAATTTGCTTAAAAGAAGACAACAGTGAAGTTGTTATGTTTGTCAAAGACTTATGTGCAATAGACAGTAACAACCAAAGCTATTATAACAACCTTTTGTTACTAATTATCTAGTATTAAGGAGTCAAATAAAACCGAGCAAAACCCATATCTCCATTAAGATTAAAATTCACAGGAGATAGTATTACCCAGGCACCCAAGTTGCACATACACTTATTCAAAAAATTAGAAAATGCAAAGAATATTCTTTTGGGTAAACGAATAAATTAATCAAGGAAATATTGGTCAATTTTAACATAGCTTAGACACAATAGGTGAGTGATCACACTCTTTAACTCTTTCATGATACATTTATTTTGGAAATTTGGGACGAGAAAAGAGTAACATATTTTGAATGGTAATTTTTTTTGTCGAAAACCTAATTTTATGAAAATTGAGATTTTATGAAATACAATCTTAAAGTATAAATTGATTTATTTACTATTTTATTTGTTGAATTGTCGTTTTTTTTATGATTATTGGATATGTATTCTTTAAAAGATTATTTTATTATGTGTTCTTGAATGGTTGTTGTATTGTATATTTAAACGAAATATTATAGTATAAATATGATTTTATGAAGATGATTGTTAAAAACGAATTATTTTTACTGTATATGTTTGAGATGAGCTTATGCTCCATAAGAATGGGTCTGGTACCCCATAATTAATTATCTAGATGGGTTATGTGCTCCATATAGACGAGTCTTATACCCCACATGAAATGAGTTTTAAACTCCACACCGATGGGTCTTGTACCCACACTAGATGAGCCGATGCTCTACATAATGAGATAATACTCACTTCGCAGGAGTAGTACATCTGCATATAACGATGGAACACCATTGAATTGATTAATTGATTTTCTGTAGAATAAATGTGTGTATTTGATTATTATAGTTGTGTATTATTGTTAATTTAAGTGGATAAGTTTATATTAATTATTGGATGTCATTGGTTATTATAGAAAAATTATTTATCTTTCTAAAGAATATTTTGGAAAAACGCGGGTGTTATGATCGATTTTTCCGGTTATCGCTATGCTGAGAACAATACTTGTTTTAAAATTGTGTGTATTATTCATTAGGATTTAGTATCTCATCAGAATGTTGTTTTTAGAGACTGAGATCATTAAGGACAGCGAGAGCTGAGAAGTCATGCCTCCTTTGAGAAGAGTAATTTCCTTAGATTAGGTTAGTAGATCAAGAATAAGTAGACATAGTGTCTACATCGTATTTTATTTCGGGATTAGTTATTTAATATCCAATTTTGAATATGTTAAAGAATTTTCAACCGTAAGGTTTTATTTTAAAGATTTTACAATATTATTTCTTTCGGACAATTTATTATTTATTTTAGTACCTTATTCTATTATATAAATATGAAAAGTTTTTCGTCATTACCTCAATTGTTATACCCACATAACTAGATATTACATTTTTTGGTATCAGAGCCTGGTTGAACCTTTATCAGACTGTTATGTTGGTTTACTTTATTGTATTTTTATTAATTTTTTTTGTGTAAAAAAAATCAAAACTTGAATTTATAGGATTGTTCGTTATAATCATAAATTTGCATGCTATTATATTGGATATTGAGCTTGGTCAACTTAGTGTTTGATGAGTGGTGTGCATATTTTTGACGAGTAACAAGTGTGGGAAGAGTGACGCACTTGCTGAGGCTTAGTTTGATAGCTTTTGCCATGGAGAACAGACAGAGACTCTCTGTCATTTGAGAGGACCCAATGTTGGATTGGTAGTAGTCGTAGACCCTCAATATGTAGGAGTTTTTGAATTTTGAAGAAACAATCCCCCACAATTTTGAGGCAGTTCTGATCCAATTGAGGTAGAAGACTGGTTGTTGAAGTTAGAGAAAATATTTCGAGTCGTGCGATGTGTTTGTAAGACCCATAATGTTAAATTATTTTATGAATTAAGTATCAAATATATTTTGAGATATTTGTAATACATTTAATATATGTATATATTTATATATATATTTTGAGACCGACTAAAATTATTTGTCGAAGAATAATTTAATTATATTACAAAGAATTTAATACCGGGTAGTTTATTTGTCAATAGAGTTGCGACGAGAGTAGATATTTTATCAAAATAGTTTGAGATGTGAGTGAAGTAAGGTCTGTGAGGGTATTTAGATATTTGTGGGTTAGTTTTAATTATAATATATATAGTTGGTGGAAGTATAATATATATATATATATATATATATATATATATATATATTACTTAGTGAGTAAGTAGTCTACATATACATATGTATGGAAAAGAACGAAACAGAAAGAGAAAAGAAACATTTCCTCCTACCTGCCTCGACTTCTTCTTTTTTTTTGTTTGAGTGTTGGTAGCAAGAAAAACATAAAACTCAAATCCTAGATTACTTCGAAATCTAAGCTTCCATTTGAGAAGTGTCAAGAGGGAAAGTTACTCCTCTCCACGTTACGCTGCTAGTAAGCTAACTTTGGTAGCGACAACGCGAACAAGAGTTTCGCCGTATTTGATCGCGGTAATGAAAACAATTGAGAAAGCGTAACGAAGGTAAGGAGCTCCTTCCAACTTTTTAGTTTGCATGTAGGAACTCTATATGTGTGTTTGATGGATGATTAATGTGTTATCTTTGTTGAAAACGTTGTGTTGAAGATGATTAAAATGCAATTATTGTGTTGTTGATGATGTTGCTGCTTTGTGGTTGGGTTAAAGATGTTCTTGTTGTTGTTGTTGAAGAGGCTGTTGTTGTGTTGTTGTTGTTGAGAGATTGATTGTTGTAGTGTTTGCAGTTATTTTCAAATAAAAGAGTTTGAACTGAAGTGAAATTTACTTGAAAAATTCCAATGTTTTCGAAGATATATTCGAATACGGCACTAGCGTATTCGAATACACTCATGCAACGCTCAGTTTTTATTTAAATTTTGAACTTCGTATTCGAATACGACACCTCGTATTCGAATACAAATACGTGATTTTTGCTACTAACTTGTCATCTGTATTCGGCTTTGACTCTTCGTATTCGAATACAGAACTAGAAATTTTGCTACTGACTTAGCATATGTATTTGGCTACGACCCCTTGTATTCAAATACAGAACTGTAGATTTTGCTTCTGACTTAACATCTGTATTCGGCTACGACTCCTCGTATTCGAATACAAAATTGCAGATTTTGCTACTAACTTAGCATCTGTATTCGGCTACAAGAAGCTGTATTCGAATACAAACTGAATTTTTTTCAAAAATTCTATTTTTAAATATTTGTTGATGCACTACTTAAATTATATGAGGTTCTCTTGAGATTGTTTATGTTAAATTCTATTTTTAATCACTTGGAAAACATTTTGAAGGCATATGATAAATTATATGAGGTTCTCTTGAGATTGTTTATGTGATGGTGATGAAGTGTCCAGGTTTCATAATTGCATTTACGTGCTGATTTCAGTGAAGAGAATGAGAGTATGCTCATGCATTGCATAGTTAAGTGGTGACCGCGATGGGCCACAGAGTTAAGCGGTGACCGTGATGGGCCGTAAAGTTAAGTAGTGATCGTGATGGGCTACGGGGTGGTTCCATGTGATTGGTGGTCCATCTTATCCTTACGAGGATTTAACTTATGTGTAGTGCCTGTGATAGGCTACACTTTAAGTAAATTGTGCTAGTCTGTGATGCGACTACACCTTAGTAATTAGTACTAAGCCTTGTGATAGGTGGTACAATTATGATTTTTGCCCCTCGAGGAAGGTTAAGTGGTGACCGTGATGGGCCACAGTTTCAGCGGTGACCGTGATGGGCCGTAAAGTTAAGTAGTGACCGTGATGGGCTACGGGGTGGTTCCACGTGATTAGATGGTCCATCTTATCCTGACGGGGATTTAACTTATGTGTAGCGCCTGTGATAGGCTACACTTTAAGTAAGTCATGCTAGTCCGTGAGAGACTGCACCTCGGTAATTAGTACTAAGGCCTGTAATATGCGGTACAATTATGATTTACGCCCCTCGTGGAGAGTTTTGTTTTGAGAATTCCAGGATCATGTGCATTGGCATATACGCATTGCATTTGAGTGTTTGACATGCGAGACATGATTGTTATGATTTAATATGTGGAAATGATATGAGCAAGTACCTTAAATTCTAAGTTCCTAATAAGTTGTTGTGATTGTTGATTGTACTTGGGCTTGCAACGTGATCTGTGTTTTAAATCTTTTGTTTTCACCGAAAACTTAGATGTTATAAATTTTCAATCAGTGGGTATACTTATTTGATCACTATTGCTATCTTGCTGGAACTGCTATGTATGCATTGTTGACTTTGTCATATTTGGTAATTGTTAACTGTTATTTTCGGTTGGTGACCCTTTACATTATTGTGGAAAATTGGGCATTGCCCTCAGATGATACCCAAGTTCGTACCACTGACGGTAACCTAACGACGGAGACGTCGTTAGATTTCCCTGGTCGTCATATGCAGACAGCTTGGGTATACGTCAGGTGAGAAGGACAAAGGGCCGACGCCAGCGGGGCTTGACATTTCAGGTCCGTCTAGGCCAGTAGAGGACTGTTTTGAGGTTCCAGTGCCGCCGAAGCGACCTATATCGATGGTGGATATGATCTTGGAGGAGACTGATCCTTCTTTGGCTGATGAGGAGGATGATGTCACTTCGAGGCGAGATACTGTGTTGGACGAGACTTGTGGAGAGTGTGGTGGTAACCCTTTCTATTGTAGTTGTTAGTGCATGATCAGGTTAGTTTTGGTTGTATAGGGCTTTAGTGATTTGGTGGTTGTATTTATTTCATTTTGGGATGACTGTACTTATGACATACCTTGATAGTGACTATTGTTGATGGGTCCATGATCCAATTTTTTTGACGTGTCCATGGGGGGGAGATAGCATTCTTGGAGCAGTACTTCTGTGCAGGTGTTTGCCGAGAATACCTCAGGGGTATGAGCGTTGTTTGACTGGTCTCATAGCCTCAGTTTATTTTCTATTCGTATATTTTGAATATTAATTCTCAAAAACTATTTTAACTGGTTATATTTATGATGTAATTATTTAATTACTCTTGTCGTTTTGTATTACGAAGTATTACTTTATTGAGTGGTTTTATTTTAATTCTTTTAATTTAAAAAGAAAATACACTCGCACTGTTAAAAATTGGGGTGTTATAGTGTTGATGGTAAAAAAATGAACCTTTCCATTTATATGTTTGAGTATGATGTTGAACATTGGTGGAATTGTGTTAGAGGAGGTCTACTGACACAAGGAGTTCCTATTACTTGGGATGGTTTGAAAGAGATATTTCTAGAAAAGTATTTTCCCCACAGTGTTCACATTCAGTAGGAAACAAAGTTGGAGTATGATGTTGAACATTTGGTGAAATTGTGCTAGATGAGGTCTATTGACGCAAGGAGTTCCTATTAAATGGGATAGTTTGAAAGATATATTTCTAGAAAAGTATTTTCCCCGCAGTGTTCACATTTAGAAAGAAACAAAGTTTCTTCATCTTCGTCAAGGAGATATGTCAGTTGTAGAGTATGTCACCAAGTTTGAAGCTCTATCAAGATACTCTCTCTTTCTTAGGGACAATCCACAACTCGAATGGAAAGCAATTAAATTTGAGCAATGACTAAAGCCTGAGCTACAAAATTTCATTTAAATTATAGAGATCCGTGACTACCTCACCTTGGTAAACAAGTCTAGGGTGGCTGAACAAAAGATACAAGCATTGGAAGCCGATAAACTGAAAGAGAAGTTTAACTAGGATGGAATGAAATTCCACAACATGGACGATAAATTTCATAATGATCTACACCTTATATTCAGAATTTCAAAGGACAAGCTTCAACTAGTAATAGATGTGAAAAGTGTGGATTTGGCATGGTAGTTGAATTCGAACCCACCTGAATCGCCCCGGACCCGCCCCACATTTAACAGGGAAAAACCGTTTAGATCGGATGCGGGTGTGGATTTTCCGCGCTTTTTAAAGTTACGGGCGGGTGCGGGGGCGGGTTTGGTCAAATCCACCCTGCACCCACACCTACCCGACATAAATTCAATTACTTATATACCCATATATTTCATAAAATAGTAATAAAACCCTAATTTTGTCAATCTTACTTCTTCTTTTCTGTTTTCTTGTTGCCGCCACTGTCCACCCTGATTTTTTTTGTCCCGACCGTCCACCCTCATTTTTGTGCTATCCTCCTCTGTGCGTTGCTTCGTCATCCTCCGCGTGCCGTCTTTATTCTCCTCCGCGGGTCCTCCTCTGTGCACCGTCTTCGTCCTCCTCCACGCGGTGTCTCCATCCTTTTCAGTATTATAAATGGCCCGTTTGTGATTCTTGCTTGTATGATTGTGATTCTTGCTTAATCTTGCCGCTCGTTTAAGTTAGATGAAAGTATTGCAGTATTATAAATTGAAAGTATTGTGATTCTTGGTTGTATGGATTTTTTAAACAATAACTTGTGATATAAATTGAAATTAAGTTATGCAATCGGTATTGTTAGATGAAAGCATTATTTATTTATTTGAAATCTACTACTATTTTACAAGATTACATCCATAGATTAATTTGCTTTAACAGTCATAGATTACAACCATAGATTATTTATTGTGAAATCTACTGTAACAAGAAACTCTTTTCCTATACTTCCTATATTCTTGATTTATAAAATGCTATTAGGCCATTTTGATAATCTAATCTATGTGTGAATTTATTTGATTTCTTTCCCTTTTTTTTTTTTTACAGAAAATTTGTTTGTTCAGTTAGCATTGTTTATTAATGTTCTTTTTCAAGATTTTAAAGCACGGTTGTGGTTGTACCGCAATCCTTAACACTGGAGAATTGTAGTCGAACATGGAACCTGTAGTTTCAATTGTGTAGCATCGCAGAAACATGAAAATTATTAATGTATCGGCTGTGATCAAAGACTTTTTCTAAGACCGTATTTATTTGTCACTCACTCAATATTATGTTTAAATCTGATTAATTTGTTAGTGCTAAATCTGTTTTTAAAAATTAAAATAATCTAAATATAGTTCTATTGGTTTATTTTGATATATAATAATTTAGGTTTATTCTTAATGATTTTGATTTATAATAATAATGTTTTTTTTTTATTAAACTTATTTGTGATTCTTGATTTATTATACTATTCATAAAGCTAAATCTTGATACTATTCTCGATTAATTATACTATTCTTGAGGTGATGGATAAATAATCTATACATTTTTCTATTTATACAATTCGTAAAGCTATTTACGAATTTAATTTGCTTTTATGTGCAACTTTACATACTATAGAAATGGAAGTTGATGGCATATCTTAACCACTACCATATGTCAACTTACTTAAGAAGAAAGTTCACATCAACCAACTATGAATAAAAGTTGTAATCCATCAGTTAATGTTTCCATACAAAATAAAACCGTGCAAACACCTCGTAATGAGACAAATGATAATATGACGGATGAATTAACCGAAGATCGTTCCAATAGGCTTAAAAGTATTGTATGAGATCATTTTACAAAGGTCTAGGTTGATGGAAAAGATAAAGCTAAATGTATTTATTGTAAGAAGTTGCTTGGTGGGAGAGCAAGAGATGGGACATCACACTTGCGCGGACATATGAAAATATGTTCTCCACGTTTGGCTCCCACGAGACAAAATAACGGACAAACGTTTCTTACAGATAAGGTCTTGCAAGGCAAAAAGGAGTTGGGGACTGAAATTTATGATGTTGAAAATGTTAGGAAAGAGCTTGCACATGCAATTATTTTGCATGAATATCCACTTTCAATAGTGGAACATATTGGTTTTAGGAGATAATCAACCTCTCTCCAACCATTATTTCAAGTTCCTTGTATAAATATTATAAAAAAGAGATATTCAAAGTGTATGAAGTTGGGAGAACCACAATTTTGAAGTTGTTAGAAACAATCCCACAAAGAGTGGATATTACTTCTGAAATATGGATTGCGAGCAATAAAAAAAGGGTATATGGTTGTCACTGCTCATTACATTGATGAAATTTGGGATTTACAAAGTCAAATTTTGAGGTAATGATAATTTCTTCTAATACTAGTTTGATTGAATATTATTTATATTAGTCATTGATTGTGAATCTTATTATGTTAGGTTTATTTATGTTCCTGCCCCTCATACAAGTGAAAGACTTTGTAATGCATTGGTTGAATGTTTGATGGATTGGAGCATTGATACAAAATTGTCCACTATCACTTTAGATAATTGTAGCACTAATGATGCAAAGATTGAAAAAATTAAGGATAAGTTGCAATTGGATAAATTGTTAAAGGATGGGCCTTACTTCGTTGTTTTGCACATATACTTAAATTGATAGTAAAATATGGGTGAGAAGTTGTGAAAGATGGAGTGGAGAGGATTCAAGATAGTGTTGCATATTGGATTGCAATACCTAAAAGGAAGGAAAAGTTTGAGGAGACTGCCAAACATTTACGAATGTCTTGCACCTAGAATTTGGTTTTAGATTGTCCGACTAAATAGAATTCAACGTACAAGATGCTTCGTGTTGCCATTTTGTATGAAGTTTGCATTGTAAATTTGCAAAAGATATTTGTGGAAAGTTGAAATTGTTCAATTCTATCTTTGAATTGTTTTCAGACACTAAATATCCAACTTCCAATCAATATTTTCCTAAGATTTGTATGATGAAAATTGCAATAAATGAGTGGATTAAATCCTCTGTTGCATAGATAAAAAATGGCATAAAACATGTTGGGAAAATTTGAAAAATATGGGAATGTGGTTCATGAAATAATGGGGGTTTATGTTGTTTTGGATCCTAGGTGCAAAATTGAGTTGCTTGAATATTATTATGTTAAGTTGTATGAGAATGATGCTAATGACCAAGTTAAGTTAATCCAATAGTTATGTTATGATTTTCTTTATGTATATCAATTGAAAATGAATAATTGTTCTAGAAGGGATTTGCAAATGTTGGAAGCGCACATTAGTAATTTTGAGGTTGATGGTTTAGAAGACTATGATTTGTATGTTAGGAAAAAAATAAGAGCTAGAACTTCATTTGTCAAAATAGATTTGGATGTTTATTTAGAGGAGGAATTTATTGGAACCAAGTTGGTTCTTTCAATCAAAGTTTTGATGTCACTAGAGGATACATCCAAAGGAAGCAACCAGAGGATAAAAATGTCACCAGAAGGTTCGGCCAGAGGAAACAACCAGAGGATACCAGAGGA
Organism: Cicer cuneatum; assembly: GCA_037974295.1. Lineage (NCBI taxonomy): Eukaryota > Viridiplantae > Streptophyta > Magnoliopsida > Fabales > Fabaceae > Cicer > Cicer cuneatum. The sequence continues at coordinate 57,635,602 of JBBPBO010000001.1, forward strand.
AACATCCAGAGGACACCAAAGGATACATCCAGAGGAAATATCTAGAGGACACCAAAGGATACATCCAGAGGATACCAGAGGATGCATCCAGAGGATACCAAGGGATGTCACCAGAAGATACCTCTGGAGGATACTAGAGGATGTCATCAAAGGCAAACATCAATCAGAGGATATCATCAAAGGGACGAAACAAATAACATCATCAGAGGATATCTTTCTTGGCCCAGATCAGAAGGAATCAGAGTCCAGAAAGAGACTTGGTCCAGATCAGAAGGAACCTTGTCAGAGGGAGACTTGTTCCAGACCAGAAGGAAACATAAGTCAGACTTGGTCCAGACTTAGTCCTGACCAGAAGATAGCATGGTCGTGAATATAAGACTTAGTCCAGACTTAATCCAGACTTGGTCGAGACTTAGTCCAGACCAGAAGATAACTGGTTCAGAACAAAAGACTAGGTCGAGACCAGAAGATAGTATGGTCCTGATCAGAAGATATAATTGTCCAGAACATAAGACTCAGTCCAGATTTAATCCAGACTTGGTCCAGATCAAAGGATAAATGTCCAGATTAAAAGATCAATGGTCCAGATTAAAATATCAATTGTCCATATTAGAAGATCAACGGTTCATATCAGAGGATCATAAAATTGGTACAGATCAGATTACATGGTCTAGAGTTGGTCGAGATCAGAAGATCATACGGTCCAAAATTTAAATCATGATCCAAACCAGTGAAGACTTGATTAAAATTCAATGAAGACTTGATTAAATTTTGATAGAAATTTGATCAAAGTATTAAGGGGATTTGATTCAAAAAATCATTGAAGACTTGAAGGTTTTCAAGTGCAATGTGAAGCAAAAAAAAAAAAACGGTTTTAATTGAAGTGAAATTGGATTGGCCAACAGAATTTTTGAAGGAAATCTGAGCAAGATTTATTTCAAATTTATGCTTGGACAAAGCCCTATCTGCAGCTATAAAAGGAGGCTTCAGGCAGCAGCATCAAGCATCGAAAAACACAAGAACTCAAGCTTCCTATTCAACACAATCCGAGAGTTCAAAAGATAGAATCACTTGAGTGCAAAAGCAAAATTTTCTAAGTGTTTTCGAGAGAGAAATTTAGTGCAGCAATCAGCTTTCAAGAAGTAACTTTGCAAAGTTCCAAACCCTTGTAATCAAACCCGATAGTGGTGTAGATTCCTTCTTCAATGTGGGGTTGTCATATTGGTAGGAGAAGACTTGACTTGTAGAGTCAAGGAGTTGTTCTCGTTCCTCAAAAGTCTGGGGTTGTCAGGCTATTTGGGAAGACTGACTTGGAGGGTCAGGAGTTGTAATTCAAAGTGTTTTTGAATTAGTGGATTAAAGCCTTCGGAGTGAAGGGACTGGATGTAGCCAAGTTAATGGTGAACCAGGATAAATTGTTGTGTTCTTATATTGTTATTATCTGCTACTGAGTCTGATTAATTATTCATCAAATAATTCACATCAACATTCAACAAAACAATGAAAAGAATTCAATTTTGGAAAACACAATTCAACCCCCCCTTTCTCGTGTTTGCACCTTCAGAAGTTTTATCAAGAAGTCTTGATTTTGATATTTTGTTGTGGTGGAAGTTGAATGGTGTTAAGTATCCAACACTTCAAGTCATCGCAAAGGATGTATTGGCAATTTTTGTTTCTACTGAGCTCCTGAATCTGCATTTCATACCAGCGGACATATCTTAAGTCCTCATCGAAGCCGACTTCATTGGACTACTTTTGAGGCCTTGGTGTGTGCTAGAAGTTCATTATGGAGTGCAGAGAAGACTGATTTTGTTTTAAATTATTCATTTAAATTTGAATATCTTTGAAATAACTAATATTTTTTTATATCCTAAATTATCATTATTTATATTGTACTATATTGATATCGATAGGTGATTTGAATTCTATAGTGGACAATGAAAATGCTATTTTAGTCAATGAAATGGAGTCTGACGATGAAAGTATTCTATTCTCTACACTATTTGATTTATATTTATCAAGTTAAATGTTAATATTTATCTTTTATATTTTAATATAGGTGAACTGTTGATCAGTGGTGTTACTTCAGTTTCCAACTCTCACCTTGAAGATGAAGATGATCGCTAGAAAATGCTTATTTGAAATTTTTTTTGTTTTAATGATTTGGAACGTTTTGTTGTTTTGATGGATTAGTTTGTCTATTGATTTGGAACTTTTGTTCGAATTGATATTTTTGAAGGTTCAAACGTGAGAAGGGGGTTGAATTGTGTTTGACTATGTTGGATTCTTTTTGATAATTTATTAAAACTGATTTGGTTTTGGTGACTTACTTGGAGTAGAAGTGTAACGCCCCAGATTTTTTGATCAAAAACGTCACTTAAAAATACTTTTAGAAAAATATACGATAATTTTTTTGTGTAAAAATATCTAGCATTTATCAGTTTAAATAATTAGTAACAATCACATTTATTTAATATTATTAAAAAATGTTTATTCAAAAACTAAAACAAAAAAAGCTTATTAAAGCTTGGAGACAAAGATTTAAAAATAGACATAGAAAATATTACGGCAATCCTATTATTACAAATTGTCTTGAAAACCTTATTTTTACCCCATGTTTGCCGCACGTTAATACTCATCAACTACTCTGGAATCTCCTCGAACTCATTAGTACATAAAATGTTCTTGCAAGGGTCAATATTTTTCCATCATCCACATCAAACCAAAGCTACACATATAAAAGAATAACACAAAACAAATAAAAGTAAAAACTTCCAATTTAAAAGAAGAAAAATGCGCAACCGGTAAATTTTATATAGAAAACATATGTACAATGCATGCTTCTATAACTATATGATCCGGATATAAACCTGCCACTAAGGTAACTTCTACACAGAAAAATCACTCATACCAATGAGGAAAATAAACCTGCCACTGAGGTAACTTCCACACAGAAGATCACCCATACCAATGGGGAAAATAAACCTGCCACTAAGGCAACTCCCACGAAGATGCATATGCCATGACATGATAAAATATTATCAAAGAGATATACTCCCACACAGCCCACTAAGAATCATGCCGTATGCATTCAAAATCACTTTTTAAAAATCAACATCTTATGCACATATCACTAAGATCACATACCACACATCTATATCACGAGTATCACATATTCATGGACAAATAATCATAAAAATTATAACTTTCACCACATACACATAAAAAATCGAAAACTTGATTTCATACACACAATAACATATATAACAAGAAAATTCAAACTCCAACTCATATACATCATCAAAATTAAAACCTCATATATATAACATAAAAATTCATATTTTACTTCATATCTTTCATAAAAATTAAAACTTTATCATATATAACAGAAAAATCCATACTTTACTTCTTAAAAAAAATCGTATATTATTTATTGACTCAACGCAAAGGATTCGGGTTTCATTATTTTAATTCATTAGTCTACATTTTATTCCTTTCAAAAAGCAAGCGATCACAATTATTAATTTCATGCCATCTAACTAACGGTCTAACTATAATTTGTGTGGGGAAAAACCCTTACCTTGGCCGCTTTTCTTCCTAGTACGAAGCTCTAAGCCCTGACGACGTTGTTCACAAGAAAAGTTTGATGCACAAAGAAGAGGAGGTGTGAAGGAGATGACGGCTAGGGTTTCAGTATTCTTTATTGCTTATTATTACTTTGTTTGGAAATATTGTGGACTTTAGAGAAAATTTAATGTGAAGATTATTGGATAGATAGTGTTGGGCCCAAATAAAGAATAGAAGAGACAAAATATTATTTTATTTATTTATTTTTTTCTTAACCCTGATCATACAAAAACCAAGCCACAAACTCCATGCCAAATTCTTCTTGTACTAAAAAAAAAACATCTATATATATATGATTATATAAAACTTCTCCATTGATTAAATAATTTTTACTAATAATTTTATCAACTACAATAATTCGAACAAGACAAATAATTATCACACCTAAATTAGTATTGAAAAATATAAATATTTATAGGTCTTAATTATTTTAAATAATAAATTTAGAGGATGTTACAAGAAGCAATTGGGTTTGATGATTAGAGGCAAGAGTAAAACAATAAGTGCATAATGAAAGTGACGCATGAATTTATCATGGTTCATCACCAACTTGGTAGCTACATCCAGTCCCCTCACTTAGAAGGATTTAATCCACTAATTTAAAACCTTCAATTACACAACGTCTGATCCTACAAGCCAGTCTTCTCGAAACAACTTGACAACACCAGACTTTTGAGGAACACAAACACCTTGTCTCTACTAGCCAAGTCTTGACCACACAACCTGACAACCCTAGATTGTTGAAGGAACACAACCAACACCTTGACCCTACAAGTCAAGTCTTCTCCATAGAAATTGACAACCCCAAATTGTTGAAGGAACACTGAAGCCACTATGGGGCTCGGTTACAAGAATTTGGAACTTAAGTAATTTGCTTCTAACTAGGTGACTGTAACATTGACTCTCACTCTTTAAGGAAAACACATAGAAAATATTTCTCATTTGATCAAATTTTTCTCTCTTTGAACTCTAAGATGAATTTGAAAATTTGAGCTTGAGTTCTTCTACTCTTTCCAAATTTTTAGATTATCTTCTTCTTCAATCTCGAGTATATTTTTATAGATACAATTAAGGCTTCAATTTATTCCTTGTTTAATTCTGAATTGTATCTTCATTCCCAAATTGGTCAACAATGATCTTATTCAAAAATAATTCTGAACAAGATGTTTTTTGTTAATATGTTCTTTAGCAAATTCTTTATTTCTGAATCCAATCCGACCAGTTCTTCTAGATTGATTCTGTTCGTGTTTGTTCAAATTGAATTTGTAAATTCTTCAGATAGAGTTTGGAAGTTCTTCAGATTGATTTTGTACATATTTTGTTCAGATTGAGTTTGTAAATTCTTCATATTGATTATGTTCATATTTAGTTCAAATTGAGTTTGTAAATTCTTTAGATTGATTGTGTTTGTATTTTGTTCAGATTGAGTTTGAAAATTCTTCGGATTGATATTGTTCATATTTTGTTGTAGATAAATCTAAATCAAACCTTCTTGTAAATAATTCATATCTTCTTAGGATAAATCTTGATCAAATCATCTTCAAATCTTGACCATATCTTTTTCTCAACTTGTCAAAGGTTTTCTTCAATCATAAATAAGAATAAAATCTTATTTAGATTTTCTTCAAAAATATTTGACCATATCTTCTTTTCAACTTGGTCAAAGATTTCCTTCAAGTATAAATTGGAATAAAATCTTATTTTTGATTTTCTTCATAAAAACTCATTCACACGAATCTTCCTTCATAATTTTGCTGATTGGATTTTGAATTGATTTGAGCTTGGATCTTCACAAATTCTTAAATTACCTTGTTGAAACTCTAGAGTTGGTGCAACATTAGAGGCAATATTTGGAGTGTGTTGCACCATTTTGATATGCGAATTGAGAGGTTTAAATTTATGATTTGAACAATCTCTTCAGAGTTAATTACACCTTGATGTGAACTCTTTAGAAGCATGTTTAATGAAGCCATTAATCCAAATTTATTTTTCTCATAAAATAATTTTGTTAACATCAAAACTGTAAGTGGAAAACCAACTTGGTTCCAACAATATTCCACTTTTTGATGATGACAAAACTGTAATTCTTTATAACAATTTTTCTTTTATTACTTGTCTCCCTGTGACTTAATGTTCCCCCTAAGTCCAAGTAATTTTACACTTCTTGGCTTTTTACATGCATTTTCTCTCCCCACATAAACAAATTAAACAAAGTAAATTGTTCTCAAATAATTTCTCCCCATTTTTTCATCAAATAAAAAGACTTGAAAGTTTTTATTATTATTTTATTTATTTATTTTTTAATGGACATTTTCTCATTTTTTTTATGGCCATTCTCTCTATTTTTTTTTTCAGAATAAATAAAACAAAAAATACATACTAATATGTATTTAAATTAATCTAGGCATAGTATATTATTAATCAAGATAAGGGTTTGATTCAGATTTGTCTTAATGAATTCAAATGCGTCTTCAGCTAGTGGTTTGGTGAATATTTCAACCCATTGATGTTTAGTGTCTATAAATTTGATGTGTAGGACTCATTTTGAACAAAATCCCTAATGAAATGGTGTTTGAACTAAATCCCTTTAGTAGATTTATTGTAGAACAAACTAATGTTTATAGTGCGTTTTAAGTATCTAAGGATCCTTATAACAACAGTTAAGCAAGATTCCTTGGATCAACCTAAAATCTTGCACACACACACACACTAAACATAATATCAGGTCTAGAAGCAGTAAGGTAATGTAGGGATCCTATTATTCTTCTATATGTTTTCTGGTCAACCTTCTGGCCTGATTAATCTTTTTCAAGTGAACAAGTAGGGTGCATTGGTATAGCCATAGCTTTATAATCATTCATCTTAAACTTTTTGAGAAGCTCTTTTGTATATTTGATTTGATGAATGTATATGCCTTTGTGACTTTGCTGAATTTGTATCCCCAAGAAAAACATAAGTTCTCCCATCATAGTCATTTGAAATTAAAGCAACATCAATTTAGAAAATTCTTGACAAAGAGTGACATTAGTAGATCCAAAAATAATGTCATCAACATAAATTTGAATAATAGGAATGTCATATCCTATTGATTTTCTAAATAGAGTGTTATCTACTTGTCTTCTTTCAAAATTGTTTTTAAACAAGTAATTATTTAGTTTATCATACCATGGTTGCTTAACATAGACTTCTTCACTTATGTCGCCATTTAGAAACACACGTTTAACATCCATTTGGAATAATGTAATGTTATTATTAGCATCAAAAGAAAGTAGGATACAGGTAGCTTCTAACCTCTCCATTGGAGCAAATGTCTCAGTGTAATCAATGATTTCTTGCTAACTATAGCCTTTTGCAACAAGTCTTGCCTTGTTTATTAACATTTCGCCTTTTCCATTTAGCTTGTTTCTGAAACCTCACTTGGTTCCAATGATATTTTTCGTTGGTCTAGGTACTAGATCCCACACATCATTCCTTTTGAATTCATTCAACTCTTCTTGAATTGCAAGAATCCATCCCTCATCTGCTAGTGTTTCATCAATAGAGGTAGGTTCAATAGATTATTTTAAACTAAACAAAGTTTTGTCTTCCAATGATGATCTAGTCTTTAAAGGGTGATTTGCATATCCAATTATTAGTGTTTCAAGATGGTATGACTGGTACTTCCATCTAGAAATGCCTTCTGACTTATCTTGATTGCTTCTGACTTGGTCATATTCATCTTCTAATGATTTGTCATCTTCTTCTAATTTACTTGTATACTATGATTTTTCAGGTTCTTTTGGTTTGTCTACATCTGCTTCCTCTAGTTCTAGTAAACCTGCATTATCATCAACTTGCTTTGACTTTTAAGGTCAAGCTATTTTTATATAACATAATATAAAGCAAATAATTAATGAATGATACAAAATTGCCTCCTGACTCTGATTGTTCATCTGACACTTTTGTTTCTACTGATGTATTAGGTTCCTCTGGTAATTTTGGAACTGATGGTATATGTGTGATTTCTCTACATGTTTTGATTTTGTTGATATGTGTGATTTCTCTCCCAGTTTTGAGTCTATTGATACTCCATATTTTTCTAATATGTTTGGTTAATATGGTAGTTCTGACTTTTCTGATAGTTCTAGTTCTTCTGACAGTTCTGGTTTCAATCATCTAGTCTTTCTGTTTTCTTTTAGAAGTCACTTGGCTTCTGTTTGTTAGGTCTTGAAACATATAGCTATTTCTCTTCATATATTGCCAACATCCATTGACCAGGCACCATGATTGGTGTTTTAATTTGGTTGCTTAGCACATCTGCAACATAAATTTTTTTATCCTTTGGTACCCAAATCTAGTTGGGCCCTGGATTGTTAGTCATAAAAGGTTTCTTGTGTTTCATTGTATTTAACATAGAACAAGATGTTTTGGGGTGACCTTTCTTAGAACAACCATTGTAAAAAGTATCAGAGGGAATAAGTTTAGGTTCAGTTACTGTTTCTTCAAATCTTAGACCTCTTTTACCATTTCTTCAAATCTTGACAAAGTCCTAGGAATTTTCTTCACATGATCAGTAGTAGTATAACTCTTTCGAAGAACCTTTAATCCTAAGACTTGGCCTTTGCTTCTTGGACTTGCTTGCTTCCTTCAGAAGTCAGAACCAAATTGTCATTGATGCTTTTTGATGTTTCTTTGTTAGTGCACTTATCAAATTCTTTGGAGGTGATTGCATTGATCATGAAGGTTTTGGACTTATGATGCATCTTGTATATCTTCTTAAGTTCAACATCCATCCTCAACTAAGTCCCAAAGTTCAGGATCTTGTGAGATAAATAAACTCCTCAGCCTATCCTTTCAATACACAAATTGTTCATCATCAAACAAAGGTGGCATGTTGATGTTTTTCTAGCAGCTTCTTCACCAAAATTATGCATTGTTGAATCCTTGGGTCTTTGTTCAAACACTATAAAATGCTAATTTTTGAAACCAGGCTCTAATGCCAATTCAAGGTGCAAACATGAGAAGGGGGTTGAATTGTGTTTGACTAAGTTGGATTCTTTTTGATAATTCATTAAAAACTAGTTCGGTTTTGGTGACTTACTTGGATTAGAAGCAACCGAGGTAGATGATCAGAGGAAAGAGTAAAACAATAATGCATAAATTAAAGTGACACATGAATTTATCCTGTTTTACCACCCACTTGATAACTACATCCAATCCTCTCACTTAGAAGGATTTAATCCACTAATTTAAAACCTTGAATTACACAAAACCTGACCCTACAAGCCTATCTTCTCAAAATAACTTGACAACCGCAGACTTTTTGAGGAACAAAATTAACTTGACTCTACTAGCCAAGTTTTCTCCACATAACCTGACAACCCCAAATTTTTGATGGAACACAACCAACACCTTGACCTACAAGTCAAGTCTTCTCCACACAAACTGACAACCCCAAATTGTTGAAGGAACGCTAAAGCCACTATCGGGCTAGGTTACAAGAATTTGGAACTTAGTTAATTTACTTATAACAAGCTGATTGTAACATTGACTCTCTCACTATAAGAAAAACACTAAGAAAAAATTTCTCATTCGAACAAGTGTTTGTCTCTTTGAACTCTAAGATGAATTTGAAATTTTGAGCTTGAGTTCTTCTACTCTTTTATGATTTTTCAATGGTCTTCTTCTTCAGCCTTGAGTGTCTATTTATAGATAAAATTTAGGGCTTCAATTAAATCCTTGTTTAATTCTGAATTGTATCTTCATTCCTAGCTTGGCCAACGATGATCTTATTCAAAAATAATTCTGAACTAGATGCTTTATGATAATATGTGTTTTAGCCAATTCTTTATTTCTAAATCAAATTCGGGCAGTTCTTCTAGATTGATTATGTTCGTATTTTGTTTAGATTAAGTTTGTAAATTCTTCAGTTTGATTCTTTTCATATTTGGTTCAGATTGAGTTTGTAAATGCTTCATATTGATTTTGTTCATATTTAGTTCAGATTGAGTTTGTGAATTTTTCAGATTGAGTTTGTGAATTCTTCAGATTGAGTTTGTGATTCTTCAAATTGATTCTGTTTATAATTTGTTTAGATTGAGTTTGTAAATTCTTCAGATTGATACTAGTCATATTTTATTGTAGATGAATCTTCATCAAATCTTATTGTAAATAATCCATATCTGCTTATGATAAATCTTGATCAACTCTTGACCATATCTTCTTTTCAACGTTGTCAAAGATTTTCTTCAATCATAAATCAGAATCAAATCTTATTTTAGATTTTCTTCAAAAAACTCATTCACATGAATCTTCCTTCATACTCTTGCTTGATTGGATTGAGAATTGATTCAGGCTTGGATCTTCACAAATTCTTATTTGGCTAAGTCATTTCTTCAACATTAATTCTTTCAAGTTTGGTCGTTAACTTTCCTTTAGACTCATTAACTTTCTTGTTGGAGTGAGATGTTGTGTTTCTTGATTAATAAAAGTAAGAGGCATAATTGCATGAGTTGGACTTAGTGAATTTTGGCAAATCACCTTGTTAAAAGTTCAGAGTAATTGCAACATTAGAGGTTGCATACGAGCGGCAACATTTGGAGTGTGTTGTACCTTTTTGATTAGCGGATTTTGTGTTTTGTATTATGATTTGAACAATCTCTTTAGAGTTAATTATACCTTGATGTGCACTCTTCATAGGCATGCTTAATGAAGCCATCAATCCAAATTTATTGTTCTCATAAAATACTTTTGTTAACATCAAAACTATAAGTGGTAAACCAACTTGATTCCAACAAATTTCACTTCTAAAAAGTTTGAAGATTATGAAAATATTGTGACTTGTAAGAAATTTAAACTAATTTTGCGATATTGTGACTTTATTATTTTGATTATTGGAATTTTAGAATTTCCGTTGAATGCTACTATTTTGTCAAATTATTGATTTTTGATGCTATGAATAAATATATTCCAGTTTTTGGAGTATGGGTGGGGGTGGGGCTTGGAAACTTGTCCCCGTTGGTTATGGGTGTGGATATTAAAAAGTCATCCCTTACTAGTGCAGGGACAGAGGCGATATTAGTGTTTCAGGTGCGGGGTTGGTAATGCTTAAAACCGCCGCTTCCCCGCCCTGTTGCTATCTCGTGTATGGATTCAATCATGAAGACCAGTCGTGTCCTGCAGCATAGATTACATGTCTTAAATGTGGAAAGGTTAGACATTTTGCTTGATGTTGCAAGAATGGGGGACAATTCCAACTTATGACTATTGATTCTTCTTTTTTGAATGTTTTGTGGCTGCTTTAGCTTGTCGTATGTATTTAGTTGAGCGTGGTCAAGGATACATGCTCTTATCTTCTTCAAAGGTTGAGGATAATTAAACTTTGATGATGTCTGTAGTTTGTGAATTTCTAGATGTTTTTCCCAAAGATGTCTCTAGCTTACCCCTGGAAGGAGAATTAGAATTTCCCGTTAATTTAATGCCACAATGTTGACCAATATCATAAGCACCTTATAGGATATCAACACTAGAGTTGGACGACTCCAAGAAACAATAAGAATATTTATTAGAAAAATAATTCATTAGGTCTAGTGTGTAACCTAGCGGAGGTCTAGTACTTTTAGTGAAGAAGAAAGATGGGAGTATTAGGTTATGTATGGACTATATAAAGTTGAATCAAGTTATCATTAAGAATAAATATTTGTTGCCTTGGATAGATGACCTCTTAGACCAGCGACGAGGAGCTTCAGTATTTTCTAAGATAGACCTGAGGTATAGGTACCATAAAATTAGGGTCAAAAGTGAAGAGATTCCTAAGACAATTGTTGAATGAGAAGAAAATATTGAGAGACATGTTAAATAACCCGTTTGTTTCAACTATACAATACAAGTCCTTTATATAGACTATTAGTGATAAATACCCATAATTACATTAATATTACAAACATTCTATTTATTTACATATTAATATAACTAATTCTTGGACCTCACTATGACTTTGTAGAAACATATGCCAACTGATCATTAGAATTGCCAAAGCTAGTAATGATGTCACCTGATTCGATCTTTTCTCAAAAAAAAAAATGACAGTCTATCTCAATATGCTTGGTCCTCTCATGAAAAATAAGATTTGAGGCAATGTGCAATGCAGCTTGATTATCACATATTAGTGTCATTGGACTGACCTCTTTAAATTGAAGTTCTTTTAGTAATTGTTTCAACCAGATGAGCTTCCATGTTACTAGTGCCATGGCTTTGTATTCTACCTCAACGATGGATCTTGCAACATTTTGTGTCTTCCTCTTCCAAGATATTAAATTTCCCTCGACAAGTACACAATACCTTGAAATGGATCGTTTATCAATGGATGAGCCTGCCCAATCGACACCTGAGTAAACAACTATCTAAGTATGTCCTCTATCTTCAAAATTGAGACATTTTCCATCTGCACTTTTGATGTATTTAAGAATCTAGATTACATAATCTATACATTCTTAGAAAGGAGAATTTAAGAACTGGCTTACCATACTGACATCGAAGGAAATGTTAGGATGGGTAACTATGAGATAGTTTAATTTTCCATCCAATCGCTTATATCTTTTTGAATATGATAGAGGCTCCCCTTGATTAGGTAGGAATTTGACATTTGGATCCATATGAGCATCAATTGGCTTGACATTTAATAGACCAGTTGCTTCAAGAATATCCATAACATATTTTCTTTGTGAAATTACAAGGCCATCCTGGGATTAGGCTACCTCAATGAAAAAAAATAAATGGAGTTTGCCAAGGTCTTTAGTCTAAAACTGATTTGAAAGATGTTTCAACTGGAGTACGCCTTGTTGATTACTACCAGATATGAAAATGTTATCCACATAAACAATAAGATAGATGCACCTTTAGGCTGAGTGACGATAAAATACAGAGTGATCAGCTTCACTACGAATCATACCAAACTGTTGTACTACCGAGTTGAATCTACAAAACCAAGGTCGACGAGACTGTTTAAGACCATTAAGAGACTTGTGTAGCTGACAAACAATGGTGAAAGACTCCCCCTATGCAATAAACCCTGGTCACCGTGCAAAAAGGCATTTTAATGTCAAGTTAATGGAGAGACCATTGTCGAATTGCTGCAATGGAGAAAAACAGTTTGACATATTCCATTTTGGCAACAGGTGAGAAGGTATCTCTGTAATCCCACCCAAAAATCTAAGTATATCCACTGGCCACCAAGCGAGCATTAAATGATCAATCTTACCATCAGGGCCAACCTTCAACGTATAGAGCCAATGATTACCTACTTAAGACTTCTTATGAGGTAAAAGGACAAATTCCCAAGTATCGCTACTTTGTAGAGCGAACATCTCATCAAGAATTGCTTGCCTACACTCTGGGTGCGATAATGCTTCACCTGGAGATTTAGGAATAGAAATTGAAGACAAAGAATACAAGAAAGTGTAATGCAAGGGAGAGAGACGATGATAACACAAATCAATATAATGAGGAGATGGATTACTTGTTGTCCGAATATCCTTATGAAGAGCAATGGGAAGGTCATGCTCAGGTGGCAGGGCCAGATCTAGTGGTGGCATCGGAGCAGAGTTTGTAATAGGAACAGGAATAGGCACAACGGAGGATGGGCGACGATGATGATTTATTTGTAGTGGTCGTGGAGGTTGGGGGCATACTCGACAGGTTCAATAGGAATAAGAGTGGGAGGAATATGGATAACTACCAGAGGAGGATTGGGATTAAAGTCCTGATGGGGCTTAACAATTATATGGATTGGTTCAATATATGATACAAACTCGAAAAAGGTAACATTAGCTGATGTAATATATCAATGTAGTGTAGGAGAATAACAACGATAGCCCTTTTGGGACCGGTGATATCTGAGAAAGACACACTTGAGTGATCGAGCTGATAATTTATCCAGACCGGGAGATAAATAATGAATAAAACATATGGACCCAAAGACACGAGGAGGTAATGAGTGAAGAGGGGTATGGGGAAAGAGGACCGAATGAGGGATATTGTCATCAAGGACAGAAGACGACATACAATTGTTAAGGTAGCATGCCGTTAAAACTGCATCCTCAAAAAATAGAATGGAACATTATCATGGAGAAGTAAAGCTCGGGTGGTTTTAATGAGATGCCGATTTTTGTGTTCGACTACCCATTTTTTTGGGGTGTATGAGGACATGACGTGAAGAATACAATTGGAAGCCATAAGATTTTGAAATTGATGGGACAAATATTCCTAAGCATTATCACTTCTTAAAGTACGAATAGAGAAATCAAAAGTGAGTTTTAATTTCTTGATAAAATTATCCAAAAATGGAAAACATTTCAAATCTATTTTTCATTAAAAATAACTATGTAAACGAGAGTAATCATCAATAAAAGTAACAAAATACTTAGACTCTAAAGTAGACACAGTACGAGAAGGAACCCAAACGTTAGAGTGAACTAAAGCAAAGGGGGATGAAACTCTTTTATTAACTCGATCAGGAAAATGATTACTTTGTTGGAACCAAGTTGGTTCTTCCAATTAAAGTTTTGATGTTAACAAAAGTATTTTTTGAAAATAACATTTTGACATAGAAGAAGAATGAAAAATTAGAAGATGTGAAAAATCAGAGGATGACATCACCAGAGGATACACCAGAGGATGTCATTAGAGGATGACATCACCAGAAGATACCTCTAGAAGATACAACCAGAAGATACAAATCAGAAGATATCAACATCAGCATAAGATGTCATCAGAGGATGACGTCACCAGAAGATATAAATGTCACCAGAAGATATCACCAGAGGATGTCATCTGAGGATACATCTAGAGGATACCAGAGGATACCTCCAGAGAATACCAGAAGATATTTATAGAGGATATCACCAGAGGATCCCATCAGAAGCAAGAATTAGAGGATGTCGTCAAAGGAAAAAATCAGAGGATATCATCAATCAAAGGATATCATCAGAGGGAAGAAACAATGAGATTATTAGAGGATATCATTCGTGGACCAGACCAGAAGGAGACGTGGCTCAGACCAGAAGGAAACCTTGTCCAGAAGAAAATATGGTTCAGATCAGAAGATAACTTGGTCCAGATCAGAAGACATGGTCATGACTTGGTCCAGATAAGAAGATAACTTGGTCTAGAACAGAAGACTTGGTCCAGACTTGGTCTAGATCAGAAGATAACACGGTCCAGATCAGGAGACATTATGGTTCATATAAGAAGATGTTGTCCAGACTTGGTCAAGATCAGAAGATCACACGATCCAGATTTATAACTTGATTTTGATTCATAAAAGACTTAATCAAAATTCAAAGAAGACTTGATTGAATTTTGATAGAGATCTGATCAAAGTATTAAGAAGATTTGATTCAAAAATCAGAGAAGACCTAATGAAAATTCGAAGGAGATCTGAAGCAAACAAGATTTGTTTTGAAATTAAAAAAGAAACAGAATCGGGACTGAATAATTTTCAAATGAAATCTGAGCAGACTTATCTAAAAAATAAGCTTGGACAAAGCCCATACTTTAGCAATAAAAGGAGGCTTAAGGCAGCAGTAATAGGCATCGAAAATTAGAAGAACTCAAGCGTAAAATCCAGTGTCATCTTTGAGTTCAAATTCAAATTTATCTGAGAGTTCAATAAAGAGAAATACTTGAGTGCAAAAGCAAAATTTTCTAAGTGTTTTCGAGAGTGAAACAGTGCAGCAATCAGCTTATCTAGAAGCAAGTTTGGAGAGTACCAAACCCGTGTAATAAAACCCGTTAGAGGTGTAGATTGCTTCTTCAATATGGGGTTGTCAGATTGGTAGGAGAAGACTTGACTTGTAGGGTCAAGGTGTTGTTATTGTTCCTTCAAAGTCTGGGGTTGTCAGACTGTTTGGGAAGACTGACTTGGAGGGTCAGGTGCCGTAATTTAAAGGTTTTGAATTAGTGGATTAAAGCCTTCAGGATGAAGGTACTAGATGTAGCCAAGTTAATGGTGAACCCGGATAAAATGTTGTGTTCTTATGTTGTTATTATCCACTGCTTAATCTGATTATTTATTCAACAAGTAACTTACATCAACATTCATCAAAAATAGAAAAAAGAATTCGAGTTTGGCAAACACAATTCGACCCCCTTCTCGTGTTTGCACCTTCACTTGGCATCAGAGTTCAGAATCAAGACTGAGCACTTTACAGTGTTTGAGAAAAGATCCAAGGGATGAAGATGTCTGGATTCAATGAAGAAGCTACTGGAGGAAACATCAACAGACCACCTCTGTTTGATGGGGAACGGTTCGAGTAGTTGAAGAACAGGCTAAGGAGTTTCTTTATTTCACAAGATCCTGAACTTTTGGACTTGGTGGAAGATGGCTATACTGCTCTAGAAGATGCTGATGGTGTTGAAATTCCCAGAAAAAAATGGATGCTGACCAGAAGAAGATGTACAAGATGCATCACAAATCCATAACCTTCATGATCAATGCAATGACATTCAAGGAATTCGACAAGTGCTTCAACAAAGAATCAACAAAGAGCATCTATGATAGTCTGACTATGACTTACGAAGGCAGCAAGCAAGTCCATGAAGAAAAGGCCAACATTCTAGTCAAGAAGTACGAGCTATTCAAGATGGAAGAAGATGAAGACATTGAAGCAATAATTTCTTAGAAATCTGCCAACCAAGTGGAGACCAAAGATCACTGCCATACAAGAAGCTAAGGACCTGAGCACTCTGAAGTTGGAAGAATTAATCAACTCCCTCAAGTCACATGAAATTGAGTTGGAAGAAGATGAGCCCAAGAAGAAGAACAAGACCTTAGCTTTGAAATCGAAACAAAAGAAAACTCTAAAAGCAGAATCAGAAGACGGTGATTCTATTGACCAAAATCAGAAACCAGAAGAAGAAGAAATTGCCTTCATAACCAAGAAGGTTCTGAAGATGTGGCAGAACAGAAAGAAGAAGTTTCCCCAGAGGTATTCCAAGCATTCCAATAGAGGAAAGGATGAACATGACAAGAAGAGCATCATCTGTTATGGATGCAATGAACCTGGGCACATCAAGTCAGAATGCACAAACCTGGAGAAAGGAAAACACCAGAAGAAAAACACCGGACCCAAGAAGAAAAATTTGATGGCCTCATGGGATGATTTTAATGAATCTTCTGATGATGAAGAAGCAGAATTAGCCATGATGGCTCACATCAATTATGCCTTTGGATTCCACATAGAATCTGACTCTTGAAGTGAATAAGAAGAAGCAGAATTGGTTTTGATGGCTCACATTCATTCTGCCTCTGGATCCAACTCTGGAAGTGAATTAGAAGAAGCAGAATTGGCTCTGATGGCTCACATTCATTCTGCCTCTGGATGCGACATAGATGCTGACTCTGGAAGAGAATCAGAAGATGAAGAAGTAGAATTGGCTTTGATGGCTCACTCCAATACTTTCTCTGGATCCGATACACACTCTAATTATGGAAGTGAATCACCAGAAGAAGAAAAATAGGTATTTTATGAATTCACTCGATCTGATTTAATTATTGCAATGAATGATATATTAAATGTCAATAACAAACTTACTTTAAAACTGAAAACACTTAGGGAAGAAAATAAAATTCTAACCAAACAAATTGATGTTTTAAAGAATCAAAATGCAGAATGTAAAACAGAAAATGCAACCCTTAAAACTGATATTGCTGAGCTTAAGTCTGAAAACCTAAAAAAAGTAATATTTGTTCAACATCAAGTAAAAATATTGTATGTAATTCTGATATGCATGAACAAGTTTTACAAGATTTTATTGTTAATGGTATGGAAAGAAGCAAATATGCTTCTATGATCTACGGAGTTAGTAATAATGGTAAAAGAGGCTGAGGATTTGATGAACCTATAACAGTAATTAAACATATTCCCTCTAATGTTTTGTGTGCTGTTTGTGCTAAGAAAGGTCACTCAAAATTGTCTTGTCCCATGATAAAATTAAGGAAAGACAAGAATGTTGGAACCAAGTTGGTTCTAAGTACTTAGGATTTTGATGTTTACAAAAGCACTCCATGTAATATTATTTTGTACCTTGAATTATTACATTAACTACCACCAGAAAATGAAGTTTGTAGAGGCAGAAAATGCATCCTGGAATTACCAGAGGATACACTAGGATGTCAAAACACTACCAGAGGATATCTTTGCTGGCCCAAATCAGAAGGAAGCAAAGTCAGAAGGAGACCTGGACCAGATAAGAAGGAAGCCTGCCAGAGGGAGATTTGATCTAGACCAGAAGGAATCAAATGTGAGATTTATTCCAGAAGTTATTATGACCAGAAGACGACCTGACAGTGAAATAATAAACAGCCCAAACTTCATCCAGACTTAATTATAGGGTAAATTAATGGGTCCATAACAAAGGAATGAATCCAGATTTGACCCAGACCAGAAGATAGCATGGTTCAGGGTATGAAACTAAGTCCAGACCAGAAGAAATGATCTCCAGAATTGATCCAGAACTAATCCAAAATAGAAGGTAAAATGTCCAGACTGAAATATTATTTGTCCAGATTTAATTTCAGTTTAATCCAGACCAAGTCTAGAATTGGTCCAGATCATAAGGAAGATTTTCAGATCAATGGTTCAGATTTAAGTATTTGGCCCAGTGTTGGCCGAGATCAGAAGATCATGATGTGTGGTCCAAAATTGCCGAAATCAGAGGATCACAGCAAATCAGTTTGCTAGACCAGGATGGCCGAGATCAGAAGATCAGAAGGTTAGAAGGTGTGGTCCAGCAGTGGCCGAAATCAGAGGATCACAGCAGATCACCCAGTATGGTCTAGATGTGGACTAGTGCAAAAGATCAAATGGTCCAGATTTAATCATGAGGATTACCGGTGGAGATTTTAATTTATTTTGATCAAAGTATTAAAAAGATTTGTTACAAAAATAAAGTGATGTATTGTGGAATTGAGGAGCTGTTGGCGGGAAGAAACTAAAGACATGATTGGCCAGTTATTTTTGAAAGAAAATCTAAAGCTTAAATAAGATATGTTTTTTATTTAAATGAAGCCCAATTGGTCAAGATATTTTTGCCAGAGAATCCAGCAAGATTCAGCTTGAAATTAAGCTTGGAAGAGGCCCTAATCTGTATCTATAAAAGGAGGCTCAAGGCAAAATACTTAGTATCGAAAATCACAAAAGAGTTACACACTTCCAAAGCAAACACTCAAGTTTTCAGTGAGGTTAATTGTGAGTTCCAGTTTTCGAGAAGCAAGCACTCGTGTTACTTTCTTTCCCTTGTGTTAGATCTAAGTTGTTGAAGTAGAGTCTACAATCTGAGGGAGTCAGAAGGGGTAGCAGATTACTTGGCAATTAGATTCAAGGCTTTGTAATTCCCTCTACAATCTGGGGTTGTCAGATTGGTAGGAGAAGACTTGACTTAGGAAGTCAAGGTGCTGTATTCCTCAAGAGTCTAGGGTTGTTAGACTGTTTGAGAAGACTGAGTTGGATGGTCAATGGAACTGTTGTAATTCAAGGTTTGAATTAGTGAAATCCTTTAAGGTGAAGGGACTGGACGTAGCCTCGTTAACGGTGAACTAGTATAAAAATTCTGTGTTTTATTTTTACTTTATATCCGCTGCTAACTCTGTTTTTATTCATACATCAAGTTTTGTTTTAAAAGTGTAAAAACAGGAAAAAAATTTCAAGTTAGTCAAACACAATTCAACCCCCCTTCTCGTGTTTGCACGTTCAATTGGCATCAGAGCTCGGTCTCAAGGCTGAGCACTTAACAGTGTTTGAGGAAAGGTCCAAGGGGTTCAACATGGCAGAATCTAGACCACCACTATTTGATGGAGAAAGGTTTGAGTATTGGAAGGACAGAATGAGAAGTTTCTTCATATCTCAAGATCCTTAATTATGGTAGATGGTAGTCAAAGGATACACTGCACCTACTGATCCAAAAGATCCAACTAAAGAACTAGACATGGATGATATGAAACCAGACCAGAGCAGATTATACAAACTTCATCACAAGTCTAGAAACATCATGATCAGTTCCATCACATTCAAGGAATTTGACAGATGCACAAATAAAGAAACAGCAAAGAGCATATTTGACAGTCTGGTTCTGACCTATGAAGGAAGCCAGCAGGTTCAAGAAGCAAGGGCTAACATACTGGTCAAACAGTATGAGATGTTCAAGATGGAAGATGATGAAAACATTGATGGAATGTTCTGCAGATTCCAGACTCTGATATCTGGACTGAAGGTCTTGAAGAAAAGCTACACAACAACAGATCATGTCAAGAAGATTCTAAGAAGTTTACCAACCAAGTGGAGACGAATGGTTACTGCAGTTCAGCAAGCCAAAGATCTGAATAACTTAAGACTTGAAGATCTGATCAGCTCACTCAGGTCTCATGAAATAGAACTGGAAGCAGATGAACCAAAGAAGAAGAAGAATCTGGCCCTGAAGTCGAAACAGAAGAAAGCTGCAAAGGCAGCATCAGAATCAGAGGATAGTGACAGTGACTGTGATGATATGGCTTACTTAACCAAAAAGATGGTTAAGATCTGGGAAAACAGGAAAAGGAGAGGTTCCAAGAAGAAATAGAACAGCAAATATAAGGAAGAATCTGACAAGAAGAACATCATCTGTTATGGATGCAATGAACCTGGACATATCAAGTCAGAATGTCCAAATCTGGAAAAAGGAAAGTAGCACAAGAAGAATTCCAGATTCAGAATGAAGGGTCCGATGGCAGCCGGGATGTATCAGAATCAGAGGAAGAATCGTCTGATGAAGAAGAGGCAGAAACAGCAAAGATGGCACACATCAGGTCTGCCTTTGGACTTCACAAAGGTAAGAATTCAGGAAGGAAAGATGGCAAGAAGGAAGAATGATCGAAGCAGTCATTCAAGCAAGTCTGGAAGCACATCAGAGGGAGCAATTCTGGCTCTGATGGCTCATAAAAATTCAAGTTCGGAATACAGCTCAGGCTCTGGAACAGATTCAGAAGATGAAGACAATGAGGTATTTTCTGATCTCTCTAAATCTGAATTACTTAACCAAAAAGATGGTTAAGATCTGGGAAAACAGGAAAAGGAGAGGTTCCAAGAAGAAATATAACAGCAAATATAAGGAAGAATCTGACAAGAAGAACATCATCTGTTATGGATGCAATGAACCTGGACATATCAAGTCAGAATGTCCAAATCTGGAAAAAGGAAAGTAGCACAAGAAGAATTCCAGATTCAGAATGAAGGGTCCGATGGCAGCCGGGATGTATCAGAATCAGAGGAAGAATCGTCTGATGAAGAAGAGGCAGAAACAGCAAAGATGGCACACATCAGGTCTGCCTTTGGACTTCACAAAGGTAAGAATTCAGGAAGGAAAGCAGGCAGAAGGAAGAATGATCGAAGCAGTCATTCAAGCAAGTCTGGAAGCACATCAGAGGGAGCAATTCTGGCTCTGATGGCTCATAAAAATTCAAGTTCGGAATACAGCTCAGGCTCTGGAACAGATTCAGAAGATGAAGACAATGAGGTATTTTCTGATCTCTCTAAATCTGAATTACTTAACCAAAAAGATGGTTAAGATCTGGGAAAACAGGAAAAGGAGAGGTTCCAAGAAGAAATATAACAGCAAATATAAGGAAGAATCTGACAAGAAGAACATCATCTGTTATGGATGCAATGAACCTGGACATATCAAGTCAGAATGTCCAAATCTGGAAAAAGGAAAGTAGCACAAGAAGAATTCCAGATTCAGAATGAAGGGTCCGATGGCAGCCTGGGATGTATCAGAATCAGAGGAAGAATCGTCTGATGAAGAAGAGGCAGAAACAGCAAAGATGGCACACATCAGGTCTGCCTCTGGACTTCACAAAGGTAAGAATTCAGGAAGGAAAGCAGGCAGAAGGAAGAATGATCGAAGCAGTCATTCAAGCAAGTCTAGAAGCACATCAGAGGGAGCAATTCTGGCTCTGATGGCTCATAAAAATTCAAGTTTGGAATACAGCTCAGGCTCTGGAACAGATTCAGAAGATGAAGACAATGAGGTATTTTCTGATCTCTCTAAATCTGAATTAAATGATGCTGTAAAAGACTTGTTAAATGCAAACAATAAGATGTCTTTAAAACTGAAAACTCTTAGGGAAGATAAGAAAAATCTAACCAAAGAAGTCCAAGTTTCAAAGAATCGAAATTCTGAGTATGCAACTTAAAATAAAGATTTTAAAATTGAATTTGCAAGACTCAAATCTGAAAACCAAACTCTCAAAAGTAATATATGTTCCACTTCCAAAACTGTTTGTGAATCTGATATGCATGAACAATTTTTTCGAAACTTTATTTCTAATGGAATGGAAAGAAGTAAATATGCATATATGATTTATGGAAACAGTAACACTGGAAAGAGAGGTCTTGGTTTTACAGAAACGATTACTGAAAGTAAAGCTGTTTATTCTGATGTTTTATGCATTGTTTGTGCTAAGAAAGGTCACTCTGAACTATCTTGTCCAATGGTAAAATCTGAACAAGATCAGAGAGCTGTCAAGACTAACAAACTTGGACCCAATTAGTTATGGGTACCAAAAGATTAAATTGTCTATGTTGCAGATATTCTAAGCAACCAGAAGGAGACACCAACAATGGTGCCTGGACAATGGATGTTGGCAATGCACAAGCAGAAGAAGGTTTATGTTCCAACATCTACCAAACCGAAGTCAAGTGACTCTGGTAGAAAAAGAACTGGTCAACGCAACCAGAACCAGAATAGAAACTGGAACCAGATCCAGAACTGGAACCAGCATCAGAAGCACATAAACTGGAACCAGAACCAAAACTGGAATCAGTATCAGAAGCACAGGAACTGGAACCAGAATCAGAATCAGTATTGGAACCAGAATCAACACTGGAACCAGAACCAGAATCAGATCAGGAATCACCAGAATCACCAGAATTACCAGAATTACCAAATTCATCAGAACCACCAGACTCACCCAAATCACCAGAATCACCAAGGCTATCAGAATCACTGGATTCACCAAAATTACCAGAAAATCAAAACATGTTCCAGAATCATCAGAGGAACATGGTTTATCAACCAAAGCAGAATCAAGGAAACTGCTCAAACAGACCAGAAGAAGAACTGGCTCTAATGGCTTGAACAGAAGCTAAGTTTGAATCTGAGTCTGACTTATGACTATGATTCTGACAGAGAAAAGGCAAGGTCTGATCAGCAACACAAAACTTGGTATCTTGATAGTGGCTGCTCCAAGCACATGACATGAGACAAATCTATGTTTTTGGATCTGACTATGAAGAATGGAGGCAATGTTTCTTTTGGAGGAAACCAGAAAGGTAAGATTGTTGGTACAGGAACTGTTGGTAACACTTCTTCTTCCCTTTCTATTAAAAATGTTATGTTAGTTACAGGGCTAAAACACAATCTTCTGAGTATAAGTCAATTAAGTGATTGCAACTATGATGTTATTTTTAATCAAAAAACTTACAAAGCTGTTAGTCAACTTGATGGGTCGGTTTTATTTACTGGCACTAGAAAGGATAATGTTTATAAAATTGATCTGTTCAGTCTTGCAAAGCAACAGGTTAAATGACTATTATGTGTAAGTGAGCAGAATCTGATTTGGCACAAGAGGCTAGGGCATGCAAACCCTAGACTTATATCCGAGTTGAGCAAACTCCAGTTGGTAAGAGGGATTCCCAAGGTAAGTTCCAAAACTGAGATTCTGTGTGAAGCATGTCAAAGAGGTAAACAAACTAAAAGCTCTTTTAAAACTAAAAAATGTGTTTCTACCTCTCAACCACTTGAACTGCTTCACTTAGATATTTTTGGTCCTCTTCAAACAGCTTCTCTCGGTGGTAAGAAATATGGTTTTGTAATTGTGATGATTACTCAAGGTGGACTTGGGTAAAATTTTTAAAGAACAAAGATGAATCTCACCGAGTATTTATTTCTTTTTGTAAGCAAGTTATGAATGAACAGGGTATTAAGATCATAACCATCAGAAGTGATCATGGAGGTGAATTCGAGAACAAGTATTTTGAAGAATTATGTGATGAAAATGGCATCTCTCACAACTTCTCATCCCCCAGAACACCTCAACAGAATGGAGTGGTAGAAAGGAAGAACAAATCACTACAGGAGATGGCCAGAACCATGCTGAATGATATGAAGGTTGCCACCTATCTTTGGGCAGAAGCTGTCAACACAGCTTGCTACATTCAGAATAGAGTCTAGATCAGGTCCATCTTATATAAAACTCCGTATGAACTGTGGAAAGGTAAGAAACCCAATATTTCCTACTTTAAGCAATTTGGCTGCATCTGTTTTATGTTGAACACTAAAGATAACCTAACTAAGTTTGATTCTAGATCTCAAAAGTGTATCTTTATTGGCTACTCTGAGAGATCAAAAGCTTATAGGGTGTTTAACAAAGAAACTAACACTGGAAGAATCAATCCACATTAAGTTTGATGGTAAAAAGCTTGACTCTGAAAAGTCAAAGCAAGATGAGGAAATTGCAGGTGAACCAGAGGCACAGGAACCAGAAGCTGAACCAACAGCAGAATCTGAGAAAGATCAAGATGAAGAAGAACATGCTGACTCTGAAAACAAGTCAGACGGAAAGAATGGATGGAAGTACAAGTCTTCACATCTAGAATTTCTCATTATTGGCAATGCAGCAGAACCTTTAAAGACCAGATTATCAAGTAGAGAAACTAGTTTGTTTGGTTTACTCTCAACAATTGAACCAAGCAATGTTGATGAGGCTTTGGCAGAGGAAGGTTGGATACTTGCAATGCAAGAAGAGCTGAATGAATTCCAAAGGAATGATGTTTGGGATCTGGTACCCAAACCAAACAAAAACATTATTGGAACCAAGTGGGTGTTCAGAAATAAATTAAATGAAAAAGGTGAAGTGGTAAGGAACAAAGCCAGACTTGTAGCTCAAGGATACAGTCAACAGGAAGGTATAGATTACACTAAAACTTTTGCTCCAGTGGCCAGGTTAGAAGCAATTAGAATTCTCTTATCATTTGCTACTAATCATGATATAATGCTGTATCAAATGGATGTTAAAAGTGCATTCTTAAATGGCTACATAAGTGAGGAAGTCTATGTCAAACAGCCCCCTGGATTTGAAAACTCTGATTTTCCAGACCATGTTTTTAAACTTAAAAAATCTTTATATGGTTTAAAACAAGCACCAAGGACATGGTATTACAGACTTAGTAACTTTCTCCTTAAGAATGAATTTAATAGAGGCCAGGTTGATAATACACTATTTAGGAAATCCATTAAAAATGATATTCTAATTATCCAAGTTTATGTTGATGATATCATATTTGGATCAACTAATGGCACTTTGTGCAAAGAGTTTTCTGACCTAATGCAGAAAGAGTTCCAAATGAGCATGATGGGAGATCTTAAGTTCTTCGTGGGAATTCAGATTCATCAAGGTAAATCAGGTATACTCATTCACCAATCTAAATACACTAAAGAACTTCTTAAAAAGTTCAAAATGGGTGAATGTAAGCCTATGGCCACCCTCATGCACCCAACTTGCTCACTTGAGAAAGATGAAACCAGCCAAAAGGTAGACCAGAAAACATACAGAGGTATGATTGGATCCCTTCTTTATTTAACTGCTTCTAGACCTGACATCTTGTTTAGTGTTTGTGTCTGTGCCCGATTTCAAGCTGACCCTAGGGAATCCCATTTAACTGCTGTCAAACGAATTCTGAGATATCTTAAAGGAACCACCAACCTTACTTTGTTATACAAGAAAACCCCCACCTACAAACTCAGACGTTTCTGTGATTCCGAATATGCTGGAGACAAGTTGGAAAGGAAAAGTACAAGTGGCAACTGCACTTTCTTAGATGATAATTTGATCTCTTGGTCAAATAAAGACAAAGCACCATTGCCATGTCAATAGCTGAAGCTGAGTATATATCAGCAGCAGGATGCAGTTTGCAGTTACTCTGGATGAAACATCAACTTGAAGATTACAACATCTTTGAAACCAATATCCCTTTGTTTTGTGATAACACTTCAGCCATAAACCTAACCAAGAACCTATCTTACACTCTAGAGCCAAACACATTGAAATAAAACACCATTTCATTAGGGACCATGTTCAAAAAGGGACTTTAAACATCCAATTTGTGGACACTGATCATCAATGGGTTGACATCTTCACCAAAGCATTACCAGAAGATAGGTTCGAGTTCATCAAGAAGCATCTCAGCATTACCTCCATATCTTACAAGCCCAAGTAGTCATCTTAGGAGTTTTTAAATTTCTTGTAATTTTATTTTCTGTCTTTTATTTTTTGTTTTACTTTCTGTAATTTGTAAAGAGAAAAACAAAAAATACAAAAAATAGTAAGACCTCTTTTTAGCTGATGATAAAAAGGGGGAGAGAGAGAAAAAGGAGAAATAAGTAGAAAAGGAGAGATAAAAAGAAAGGAGGAGTGAAAAAGAAAGAGATGAAAAGAGAATGAGTTGAAAAGGAGAAGAATCAGGGAGAGAGAAAAAGAAAGAGTGAAAAAGAGAAGAAGTTGAAAAGAAGAGGAAACAGGGAGAGAGAAAAATAAAGAGAGAAAATGAAAGAGTGAAAAAAGAAGGAGTTGAAAAGGAGAGGCTATGTGAAGGGAGAAAAGAAAGAGAGAATAAAGAAGGAGTTGAAAAGGAGACGAGAAGAGAAGAAATGAAAGAGTGAAAAGAGAAAGAGTTGAAAAGGAGAAGAAAAAGTCAGTATCAGACTTAGGGGGAGAGATTGGTCTGAAGGGGAGTAATTCAAGTCGTCGAGTTACAAGCTAGCAAAATAAGTTAAGGTTTTGTCATCATCAAAAAGAGGGAGATTGTTGGAACCAAGTTGGTTCTAAGTACTTAGGATTTTGATGTTTACAAAAGCACTCCATGTAATCTTATTTTGTACCTTGAATTATTACATTAAATACCACCAGAAAATGAAGTTTGCAGAGGCAGACAATGCATCCAGAATGCATCCTGGAATTACCAGAGGATACACCGGGATGTCAAAACACTACCAGAGGATATCTTTGCTGGCCCAGATCAAAAGGAAGCAAAGTCAGAAGGAGACCTGGACCAGACCAGAAGGAAGCCTGCCAGAGGGAGACTTGATCCAGACCAGAAGGAATCAAATGTGAGATTTATTCCAGAAGTTATTATGAGCAGAAGACGGCCTGGCAGTGAAATAATAAACAGTCCAGACTTGATCCAGACTTAATTATAGGGTAAATTAATGGGTCCAGAACAAAGGAATGAATCCAGATTTGACCCAGACCAGAAGATAGCATGGTTCAGGGTATGAAACTAAGTCCAGACCAGAAGAGATGATCTCCAGAATTGATCCAGAACTTATCCAAAACAGAAGGTAAAATGTCCAGACAGAAATATTATATGTCCAGATTTAATTTCAGTTTAATCCAGACCAAGTCTAGAATTGGTCCAGATCATAAGGAAGATTTTCAAATCAATGGTTCAGATTTAAGTATTTGGCCCAGTGTTGGCCGAGATCAGAAGATCAGACCATGGCCCAGTGTTGGCCGAAATCAGAAAGTCAGGATGTGTGGTCCAAAATGGCTGAAATCAGAGGATCACAGCAAATCAGTTTGCTAGACCAGGATGGCTGAGATTAGAAGATCAGAAGGTTAGAAAGTGTGGTCCAGCAGTGGCCGAAATCAGAGGATCACAGCAGATCACCCAGTATGGTCTAGATGTGGACTAGCGCAAAAGATAAACTGATTCAGATTTAATCATGAGGATTAACGGTGGAGATTTTAATTTATATTGATCAAAGTATTAAAAAGATTTGTTACAAAAATAACGTGAAGTATTGTGGAATTCAGGAGCTGTTGGCGGGAAGAAACTAAAGACATGATTGACTAGTTATTTTTGAGAGAAAATCTGAAGCTTAAATAAGATATGTTTTTTATTTAAATGAAGCCCAATTGGTCAAGATATTTTTGCAAGAGAATCCAGCAAGATTCAGCTCGAAATTAAGCTTGGAAGAGGCCCTAATCTGCATCTATAAAAGGAGGCTCAAGGCAGAATACTTAGTATCGAAAATCACAAAAGAGTCACACACTTCCAAAGAAAACACTCAAGTTTTGAGTGAGGTTAATTATGAGTTCCAGCTTTCAAAAAGCAAGCACTCGTGTTATTTTCTTTCCCTTGTGTTAGATCTAAGTTGTTGAAGTAGAGTCTACAATCTGAGGGAGTCAGAAGGGGTAGCAGATTACTTGGCAATTAGATTCAAGGCGTTGTAATTCCTTCTACAATCTGGGGTTGTCAGATTGGCAGGAGAAGACTTGACTTAGGAAGTCAAGGTGCTGTATTCCTCAAGAGTCTTGGATTGTTAGACTGTTTGAGAAGATTGACTTGGAGGGTCAGTGGAACTGTTGTAATTCAAGGTTTGAATTAGTGAAATCCTTCAAGGTGAAGGGACTGGACGTAGCCTCGTTAACGGTGAACCAGTATAAAAATTCTGTGTTTTATTTTTACTTTATATCCGCTGCTAACTCTGTTTTTATAAATACATCAAGTTTTGTTTTAAAAGTGTAAAAATAGGAAAAGTATTCAAGTTAGTCAAACACAATTCAACCCCCCTTCTCGTGTTAGCACCTTCAAAGAAACCTCTCAAGACTAACAAACCTAGACCCAACTAGATTTGGGTACCAAAAGATAAAATTGTTTATGTTGGAGATGTTTTGAGCAACCAATGTGACACACAAGTCATGGTGCCTGGTCAATGGATGCTGGCAATATATAAAGGGAAAAAGGTATACATTCCAACATCTGCAAAATAGAAGCAAACTGACTCTGGTGGAAGAAGAACTAGTCAACAAAATAACTATCAGAACCAGAGCCATATGAAGAATCAGAGATATCAAAGAAAGCACACATATCAACCAAATCAAAATAGGAAGAGGAATCACACATATCAACAAAACTGGAACTATCAGAAGAAATAGAATTACCATCAGTTCCAGAATTATTAGAGGAACCTGTTATATCAGCAGAAAGAGAAGAATCAGAATCAAAAGATTTCTTTAAATACTCCAGTGAAATTCATCAAGACTACAAATCTGGAAGGGAATTCAAAACCCTTCATCCAGACCCTCTAATTACAGAATATGCAGATTCAGAATCTGAAAACTAGAACTAAGAGGATTTTCAGAGTGAAATTGAAACTGTTGGCATAGAGGTTACATCTTGCTGTAAATACTATTATTATTTCGATATTACGTTTACTGTGATAAAAAGAAGCTTGATCTTAAAAATCAAAGCTAGATAAGTATTCTGCAGGTTCTCAAACTGTCAGAGGAATCAAGTGATCCACATAATATGAACACTTCAGCAGAAATAGCTTTCTAGTGGTTTCAAAAACAAGCAGAAACCACCAGAAGCAGAACCGATGTTCTGGTTGTATTAATTTCACTCTTAAATTATATGATTTTTATTATGTTATATGACAAATAGCTTGACCTTGAAAAGTCAAAGCTAGATGATACAATGCAGGTTTACCAGAACCAGAGGAAGCTGATGCAGATTTTCCAGAACCAGAAGCTGATGCAGATTTACCAGAACCAGAAGCTGATGCAGATTTACCAGAACCAGAAGCTGATTCAGATTTACTAGAACCATAAGCTGATGCAGGTTTACCACAACCAGAAGCTGATGCAGATTTACTAAAACTAGAAGCTGATGCAAGCAAAAGAACTTGAAAATGCAAAAGATACCAGTAAGCATATGACAAGTCTTGAGAGGATAAATCTGAAGATAAGTTAGAAGAAAGATATAGATGGATTCGAGCAACGCAAAAAGAGTTAAAAGAATGATGTTTGAGATCTAGTACCAAGACCAGAAAGGAACATTATTGGAACCAAGTGAGTTTTCAGGAACAAGCTAAATGAAAAAGGAGAAGTTGTCAGAAATAAGGCACGACTTTTGCACAAGGATACAGTCAGCAAGAAGGTATTGACTACACTAAGAATTTTGCTCTAGTGGGCAAGTTAGAAGCTATTTGTATCCTACTTTATTTTGCTGCTAATCATAACATTTCATTATTTCAAATGGGTGTTAAAAGTGAATTTTTAAATGGTTATATAAATGAAGAAGTATATGTTAAACAACCCCAGATTTTGAAAGTTCTGAATTTCCAAACCATGTTTTTAAAACTTAAAAATATTTTTATGGTTTAAAACAAGCACCTAGGGCATGGTATGATAGACTTAGTAACTTCTTACTTAAAAATGACTTTGAAAGAGGACAACTGGACAATACTCTGTTTAGAAAATCAATAAAAGATGATATTATGATTATTCAGGTTTGTGTTGATGATATTATTATTTGAATCTACTAATGGCACTCTCTGCCAAGAATTTTCTAAATTGATGCAGCAGGAATTTCAAATGAGTTTGATGGGAGAACTTAAGTTCTTTCTAGGGATACAAATTCAGCAAAGTCAAAAAGGTATATACATTCATCAAACAAAATATTCAAAAGAGCTTCTCAAGAAGTTTAAGATGAGTGATTGCAAACCTATGGCTAACCCAATGCACCCTACCTGATCACTTGGAAAGGATTACTTAGGCCAAAAAGTTGATCAAAAATCCTACAGAGGTGTGATAGGATCTCTACTCTATCTCACTGCTTCTAAACCTGACATTATGTTTAGTGTATGTGTATGTGCACGATTTCAGTCTGACCTTAGGGAATCCCATTTAACTGCCGTTATGAGAATCCTTAGATACCTAAAAGGCACTACCAACCTCACCTTGTTCTACAAGAAAACTCGTACATACAAACTGAGTGGATAATGTGACTCTAATTATGCCGAGGACAAACTTGAGAGAAAGAGCACAAGTGGAAACTGCACATTCTTGGGAGATAATTTAATATCTTGTTCAAGCAAGAGACAAAACACCGTTGCCATATCAGTAGCAGAAGCTGAATACATTTCAGCAGCCGGATGCAGTTCTCAACTCATTTGAATGAAACATTTTGGAAGACTACAAAATAATGTAGACCAATATCCTTTTATACTGTGACAACACTTCAGTCATCAATCTAATCAAAAACCCTATCCTTGCAGTTCTCAACTCATAATGAACACATAGAGATCAAACACCACTTCATCAGAGATTATGTTCAAAAAGGGACACTCAACATCCAATTTGTAGACACTGACCATCAATGGGTTGACATATTCACCAAACCACTACCTGAAGATCGGTTTGAATTTATCAAGAAAAACCTAAACCTTACCGTCATCCCTGACCAATAGCCTAGTTAATATTTTTTATTATATTGTATTATTTTTGTGTAATGTTATTCAAAATAAAATAAAAAGTTTCCTTCAATCCTTAGACAAAAAGGGGAGAAAATGTATTGTTGTATTAGACAAAGAGTTAGAAAAATCTAGGGCATTAGACTTAGGGGGAGAAAAATAATTGGAGCTCAATCTTAGGGGGAGTCAAAGTCAAAAGAAAGAAAAATAGTTATAAAAAATACAAAGTTTTGTCATCATAAAAAAGGGGGATATTGTTGGAACCAAGTTGGTTCTTCCAATTTAAGTTTCGATGTTAACAAAAGTATTTTTTGAAAATAACATTTTGACTTCGAAGAAGAATGAAAAATCAAAAGATGTGAAAAATCAGAGGATGACGTCACCAGAGGATACACTAGAGGATGTCATCAAAGGATAACGTCACCAGAAGATACCTCTAGAATATACAACCAGAAGATAAAAATAAGAAGATATCACTAGAAGATATCAACGTTAACAGAAGATGTCATCAGAGGATGACATCACCAGAAGATATAACTGTTACCAGAAGATACGACCATAAAATATCACCAGAGGATACATCTAGAGGATACCAGAGGATGTCATTAGAGGATACATCTAGAGGATACCAGAGGATGTCACCAGAGGGACACACAAAGGAATTACAATAAGCCTTGGGGCACACAAAATGACTAAAATGTTAATCCAATGACACAAACACATTTATTGGATGAACTACATAGGTTAAGAACTGAAAGGGATTAGAATAAGTCTTGGGATGCACAAAATGACCAAAATGTGAATCCAATGACACAAACGCATTTATTAGATGAATTACATTGTCTATGAACGAAAATGGATTAGAAAAAGCCATGGGATGACGAAAATTTCCAAAATAATAATCCAATGACACAAACGCACTTATTGGATGTATTACATTTTTTAAGAACAAAGATGGATTAGTATAAGCCTTGGGATGCACAAGATGACGTAAATGATAATCCAATCACACAAACATACTTATTTGATGAACTACATTGATTAAGAACAAAGATGGGTTAGAATAAGCCTTGGGATGCACAAGATAACCTAAATGTTAATCCAATCACACAAACGTACTTATTGGATGAGCTACATTCGCTATGAACGAAAAGGGACTTGAAAAAGGCTTGGGATGCACAATATGACTTAAATGTTAATCCAATGACACATACGCATTTATTGGAGGAACTGCAATGGTTAAGAACGAAGATGGATTAGAACATGCATCGGGATGCATCAAATGACCTAAATGTTTATCGAATGACACAAACTTACTTATTGGATGAACTACATTCGTTAAGAACAAAAATGGATTAGAATAAGCCTTGGGATGCCCAAAATGACCTATATGTTAATCCAACGACAAAAATGCACTTATTGGATAAGCGTAATTGAATTAGAAAGAAAATGGATTAGAATAAGCCTTGGGTTGCACATAATGACGTAAATGAGAATCCATTGACACAAACACACTTATTGGATGAACTACATTCGTTAAGAATGAAAAAGGATTTGAATAAACCTTGGGATGCACAAAAAGACGTTAATGTGTATCTAATGACAAAAACGCACTTATTGCATGAACTACTTTGGTTAAAAACGAAAATGTATTAGAATAAGCCTTGGGATGCACAAAATGACCTAAATGTTCATCCAATGACACAAACACAGTTATTGGATGAACTGCATTGAAAATATGAAAATGAACCTTTGAAAGCTTATGATATTTTAGAATGTTGTTCTAAGAATATTAGTAGGATTGATCAGTAAGAACTGAAGCTTTGAGGTGTTTATACTCCATAGACAACACTTCAGATCAGTGGCAATTGTTCCCAGAAGTTTTGATGAACTTATGCAATGATCCTGATGACATGTGAATTGAAAAATTGCATTGGTTCAAAGTTGTATTCGAATACAGCCTTAGTGTATTCGAATACACTTCTGTAACGTTCAGTTTTTATTCAAAATTTGAACTTCGTATTCGAATACGATACCTCGTAGTGGAATACAAGTATGTGAATTTAGCCACTGGCTTGTTATCTGTATTCGGCTACGACTCTCTGTATTCGAATATAGATCTTTAGTTTTAGCTACTGACTTGTTATTTGTATTCGGCTACGACATGTTATATTCGAATATAGAACTGAAGGTTTTGCTAGTGACTTAACGTTTGAATTCGGCTACAAGGTGCTGTAGTCGAATACAACTTTTATTTTTGTCAAAAACATAATTTTAAAAATTTGTTTATGTATTTTGACAATTTGAAAATACTTTTGATGGATATGCTAAATATAGAAGGTTCTCATAATATTGTTTTTGAAATGTAATTGGATTTTTATCAAGTACCTTAAAATCTAAGTTTCCTAATAGATGACTGGAATTTTGATATCAGTTTGAGCTTGTATCTTGATCTTTACACATAGCTTTTTGTCTTCATCAAAAATATCGATCTTATACACTTTCATTATCCCCTTTTTGATGATGACAAAACCTTGTTGTTGAACTTTCAAAGACTTTGATTTCTCCCCCTTGATATATGCTTACTCACCTTTGGTTTTGAAATTATGTGTTGGAAAATTTTGAAATCTATAAAAAAATTTTTAACATCAACAACACTTTTCTCCCCCTTTTGACATGATCAAAAAGAAAGAGGAAACCACACAAAGCAATCCCAACATACAAAGTATATAGGGAAAATAAACGCAAGCATCACATAATATTAGGAAGATTGCAACAAAAAGTAGTTTAAATAGAAATAACCATGTCTAACAAAGTTGAAACAAAAAACAAAAACTGCAATAACCAATCTACGCATCAAAATTTGGTGGGAGGTGAAGGTGGTCAATCTTGACGGACAAGTGATGTAGTTCACTTAACATAGATTCATGATTTTGAGTAATGGTGGTCTCAATGTTTTGAAATCTGGTGTTGATAGATGTGTTCAAGGTTTGAAATTGGTCGTTGAAGGAGGTATTCATATTCTGAAATTGTTCCGGGAAGAAGGTTTGAATGGCGTGTAGTTTGTCCATAATCATGCTATTTGAAATGGTATCTTCATTACACGCTATTTCTTCTGCTACAGCTTCATCTTGAGCACCTATCGAAGAAGATTGTCCAAGATCGCTCTTGTGGACATAAGTTTGAAGCGGCTCGCTCCACACTATTTTCATGCTTGACAGAACATTTAAGTCCAACAGATTATCCATGGAAGGTTTGTACAGAACTTCTCCTAAAAAATCTACCTTAAAGTGGTCCAAAATTCTAGTAACTTCCCTTGCATAAGGCAATCCTATAGCATTTTTGGAGGCAAACAGAACAGAGCGAACAAAGTAAGCCCAGTTGAAATCAGCCTCTTCTATCATAAAACCATGATTTGCAGTTCAAATTCAGATATATGGGAATAATTGCCTGCTTTTGGTACTAGAATATAGCTTAGGAAATAATGCAATAATTTGTTGTCAATGGTTAGGTTACCAACACCATATCTCTACCTAGCAAACTCTGAACCAGCCTGTGCTCTTTTTCGTTCCATAGTATTTTTATCAAACCGACATAGTGAAATATAAGCATCATACTTGGTAGTATTTTCCCATTCACATAAATTTCTTGGACACAGTTTTTGACCCTCATATGGTATTTGTAGAATCTCTCCAATGGTTTTAGTGTCTAATTCAATAACTTTACCCTTAACCTTAGACACCAGTTTTGAACCGTCTTTCTCAAGATTGTAGAAAAATACCCTAACTAAATCGGGATAGATAGGACCATTATAACCAATGAAAGCTTCTAATTTTTGGGCTTTAAGAAACTCAAGAAAATTAAAAGTAGAGATGGAATCAAGAGTACCAATTTTAGGAGTAATCAACTTTTTGTTTGAGAAGTAGGTTCGGAACCTATCAATTTCTTCCGGTGAGTGAAGTAATCAGGATAGGTCTGCCACATTATCATTTCTTCTTCTCTTTGAAGGACCCACATTAGTATCCTTCGTCCTTGAACCTTTTTTTTTGTGCATCCATGTTGAAGAAATGAAGGGGATGAGTTTTCACGTTTTTGGGGAAAGTTTGGGTTTCTGTTTGATTTTGCATAAGGCAATCCTATAGCATTTTTGGAGGCAAACAGAACAGAGCGAACAAAGTAAGCCCAGTTGAAATCAGCCTCTTCTATCATAAAACCATGATTTGCAGTTCAAATTCAGATATATGGGAATAATTGCCTGCTTTTGGTACTAGAATATAGCTTAGGAAATAATGCAATAATTTGTTGTCAATGGTTAGGTTACCAACACCATATCTCTACCTAGCAAACTCTGAACCAGCCTGTGCTCTTTTTCGTTCCATAGTATTTTTATCAAACCGACATAGTGAAATATAAGCATCATACTTGGTAGTATTTTCCCATTCACATAAATTTCTTGGACACAGTTTTTGACCCTCATATGGTATTTGTAGAATCTCTCCAATGGTTTTAGTGTCTAATTCAATAACTTTACCCTTAACCTTAGACACCAGTTTTGAACCGTCTTTCTCAAGATTGTAGAAAAATACCCTAACTAAATCGGGATAGATAGGACCATTATAACCAATGAAAGCTTCTAATTTTTGGGCTTTAAGAAACTCAAGAAAATTAAAAGTAGAGATGGAATCAAGAGTACCAATTTTAGGAGTAATCAACTTTTTGTTTGAGAAGTAGGTTCGGAACCTATCAATTTCTTCCGGTGAGTGAAGTAATCAGGATAGGTCTGCCACATTATCATTTCTTCTTCTCTTTGAAGGACCCACATTAGTATCCTTCGTCCTTGAACCTTTTTTTTTGTGCATCCATGTTGAAGAAATGAAGGGGATGAGTTTTCACGTTTTTGGGGAAAGTTTGGGTTTCTGTTTGATTTTGCAACACCTTAGATGTAAGAGATAATGAGGTAAATGTTTGGTGATTATTGCATGTAAGGTTGGATGAGATTTTGGAAGAAATGAAAGTAAAGGATTTGAGTGTATTCGGCTACTGAAAGTGAAAAAATCTAAAAATGCGAAAAAAAGCTTTTATATATGGAGAAATTCAAATATGTATTCATCTAATACATTTTGTATTCGAATCCAGGATTTTCTAGAAACGTGTATTTGAATACAAATAATGTGTATTCGAATACGGCAGCAAAATTTATGTTTTTAAATTGAATTTTTAACTGAAAAAATATTTTTTAAGACATGTATTGATATTGAAGAACACATATACACCAAAGAATCATATTTCAATAGTTTAGCAAGTGAAGATGCAAAATATTGAAATTACAAGTGACATGACTTACAATGCATAAATACCTTTAGAGATCACTTTCATTTAAGATACCCAATTCTCTTCGGATCTTGTAAAATGAATCATTACGCAAGGGCTTTGTAAAAATATCTGCTAGTTGATTATGTGTATTGACAAAAGTAACTTCAAGATTGCCTTTGAGCACATGATCTCTCATAAAATGATGATGTATGTCGATATGTTTGGTCCGAGAATGCATGACTGGATTCTTAGTGATATTGATAGCACTAGCGTTGCTTGAGATCAAGTCCATAATCATATAGGTGTTGCTTGAGCCATAAGATCTGAGCATAGCAACTACCTGCTGCTATGTATTCTGCTTCAGCAGTACTTAGAGCCACACATGCTTGCTTCTTACATGACCATGATACTAATGCATTTCCTAAGAAATGACAAGTGTCGCTTGTGCTTTTTCGATCTGTTTTACATCTTGCATAGTCAGATTCAGAATAACCAATAAGATTGTATAGGCTACCTTTTGGATACCATAGGCCAACATTGGTTGTTCCCATTAGATAGTTCATTATTCTCTTTACTGCTACAAGATGTTATTCCTTCATATCTGCTTGAAACCTTGCACATAAGCAAATACTAAACATAATATCTGGCCGACTGGCAGTTAGATATAAAAGAGACCCAACCATACCTCGATATATCAATTGATTTATTAGTTTTATCTTTATCAATAAACATTCTGGATCCCATACGAGTAGCACTTTCTTTGCTGCTATCCATCTCAAATCTTTTCAACAATTCTTTACAATACTTAGCTTGATGAATGAAAATACCATTCTTGAGTTGCTTGATTTGAAGTCTTAAGAAATAATTTAAGTTTCCCATCATGGACATTTCAAATTCACCTTGCATCATTAATGAGAATTCTTCACATATTTCACTTTTGGTCGATCCAAATATGATATTGTCCATGTAGACTTGAACGAGTAAAGTATGATCATTAGTCCTTTTAATGAATAATGTTTTATCAACTTTACCCTTTTCAAATCCATGTTCACATAAAAATTTACTCAACCTATCATACCAAACTCTTGGAGCTTGTTTCAAACCATAAAGAGCCTTGTTTAATTTGAAGACATGTGAAGGATTTTTGAAGTCTTCAAAGCCTAGTGGCTGTTTGACATAGACTTCCTCATTGATGTAGCCATTTAGGAAAGCACTCTTGACATTCATCTGAAACAATTCAAAGTCCATAGAACAAGCATAAGCAAGTAATAATCGGATTGCTTCTAACCTTGCTACCGGAGCAAATGTTTCATCAAAATCGATCCCTTCTTCTTGGTTGTATCCTTGAGCGACCAACCTTACCTTGTTTCGAACAACTATTCCATTTTCATCTAGTCTATTCTTAAACACCCATTTGGTACCAATGATGTGTTTATTTCCAGGGTTTGGAACAAGTTCCCACACCTTGTTTCTTTCAAACTAGTTTAGTTCTTCTTGCATGGCAAGTATCCATTGATCATCTTTAAGGACTTCACCTATTTTAGAAGGTTCTATCTGAGAGACGAATGCCATAGTCAAACAAGCATCTTTGAGATTTAGCCTTGTAGTAACTCCTTTGTTGATATCACCTATAATGTTATCAACGGGGTGATCACGATGGGTTCTCCATTCTTGAGGGAGATCAATGTGTTGATCTTGCTGTTCTATATTGATTCCATCCTTTTGAATTGATTGATCAACTTGATTGTCCTTGCTCATCTCATCACTTATAAAGTCATCATCATCACAAATAATTTTATCCTCTTTCGAGGGGTTATATTCATCAAAAGATACATGTATAGATTCTTCAACTATCAAAGTTCTTTTATTAAAAATTATAAAAGCTTTACTTGTTAAAGAATAACCAATAAAAATACTTTCATCAGCCTTTTCATCAAATTTGCCGAGATTCTCCTTACCATTATTCAACACAAAGCATTTGCATCCAAATATGTGAAAGTGAGAGATGTTTGGTTTTCTACCTTTATATAGTTCATATGGAGTCTTCTTTAGCTTTGGTCGAATTATTACTCAGTATGATACGTAACAAGGTCTGCTTACAACATCTGCCCAAAAGTATTTTGGTAGACTCGAATCGCTTAGCATAGTTCTTGCAAGTTCTACCAATGATCTATTCTTTCTCTCAACAACTCCATGTTGTTGAGGTGTTCTAGGTGCAGAAAAATTATGGCAGATTCCATTTTCTTCACTAAATTATACAAAGGAAGCATTTTGAAATTCTCCTCCATGATCACTTCTTATTGATACAATTTTGGTTGCTTGTTCATTTTGGACTAGTTTGGCATATTTTTTAAATGCTTTAAAAGCTTCATTTTTATTTGCCAAAAATAATGTCCATTTAAACCTTGAAAAATCATCAACGATTACTAGTTCATATGAATTTCCACCAAGACTTTTAGTTCTTGATGGACCAAACAAGTCCATATGTATTAATTGAAGTGGTCTTGAATTTGATACAATATTCTTGGGTTTGAATGAAACTTTAGTTTGCTTACCCTTTTGACAAGCGTCACATAATTTATCCTTAATGAATTTCATCTTTGGTAAGCCTACAACAAGTTCATGCTTGACTAACTTGTTTCAATGATCCATCTGGATATGTGCAAATCTTTTATGCCATAGCCATGCATCGTTGTTGTCACTTACCATAAGACATTTCATTCTTAAGGATAAATCATCAAGATTAATTTTAAAAATATTTTTAGAACGCTTACCAACAAACTGGATTTCACTTGTTACCTCATTTTGGATAATACATTCATCTTTGTTGAAAGTTATTTTGTATGTCACAAAGCTAGCTTATGCTTATGAGATTGTGCTTTAATCCTTCAACATAGAGGACATCTTCAATCGAATGAGACGGAGCAATACCAACCTTTCCAAAGCCCAAATTTTTTCCTTTGTTGTTATATCCATAGATCACATAGCCTTTTGATTCTAGAGTTAGTGCTGAAAATTTAGTTTTGTCACCAGTCATGTGTTTTGAACATTCGCTATCTAACAACCACATATTAGAGGTACTTTGTGTGTATTCCTACAAAACAAGATTATAGATTATTAGGTACCCAAAGTGCTTTGGGTCCTTGAATATTAGTACTTTTCTTGACCCACACATAATGCCCATGTGGAACCCCAATGTTCCTAAAGTGGCAAGCATTAGGTGTGTGACCATTAAGACCACAATAAAAACATGTTGGACTCTTTTTGCTTTTACGAAAAAGAGGTTTCTTTTGAATAAAAATATTCTTAGAACAAAGATGATTTCCTTTGAACAACTATTGCTTTCTCATTGTTGGATTGGTTACTTGCTTTGACAAAGATAGTTTTACTAGTACTTGGTTTATCAAACTTTGAATAACCAAGTCCACTTTTGTTGTTTGAATATCTTTGCATGTTAAGTATATTTTCCAATCCAATTTGTCCCTTTTCGTACCTTTCAATAACTCTATTCCTTTGGACAATTCTAAAGGAAAGTGAATCACACTTATTGCATGTATAATTCTATTTTTGTTTTGTCAAAATCTTTTTCCATAGTGTCAATCTTTTCATTAAGAGATTTGTTTCTTTTGATTCAACAGTATTTGTACAGATATCTACATTCCATAAGTAGTTCTTTTATAGCTTGTTGTGCATCACTATTTTCAATACATGAATCATCATTATTATAACAACTATTTTTACTACTAACCTCTTCTCCATCATCGGATTGGTGAGATGCCATCAAAGCAACGTTTGCGCATTTGCATTTTCTGAATTTGAAGATGAACTTACTTCATTATCCTCCCATGCTATGTATGCCTTTTTGAAATCTTTCCTTTTGGTAGCATTTTTCTTGATAATGTTAGGACA
Source organism: Cicer cuneatum (assembly GCA_037974295.1). NCBI lineage: Eukaryota > Viridiplantae > Streptophyta > Magnoliopsida > Fabales > Fabaceae > Cicer > Cicer cuneatum. The sequence goes on from JBBPBO010000001.1 coordinate 57,675,778, forward strand.
TTCTGCTTTTATATGTCCTTGTTTCCCACATTCAAAGCAAGTGAAATTTTGATTTGTAGTGGAGACATGTTTCTTTCTGAAGGTTTTCTTTTTCTTGAATGTTTTATCGTTTTGAAGAAACTTACCGAACTTTTAACCAGAAAGATTATGTTTTCATCTTCGTTTGAATTTCCTTCATTCATCATTTCTTTTGATTATGTTTTTAAGGCAATACTCTTTGTCTTCTTTTCTAAACATTCATTTTTTCCAGTCTTCCAAGTTCTATTTCATGCTCTTGGAGTTTTCCGAAAAGTGCAGAGAGTGACATCTTAGATAAGCTTTTCTTTTCAGAGATTGCTGTCACTTTAGGCTGCCATGCTCTAGTTAATGATCTTAGAACCTTTAGGTTCAATTCATCATTAGCAATGCTTTTGTCAAGTGCCGTCAAGTGATTTGTTAAGTGAGAGAATCTTTTCTGCATGTCTAGAATTGGTTCTCCTGGCTGCATGCGAAACATTTCATATTCTTGGGACAAAGGGTTTAATTTAGAACGTTTTACCTCAATTGTTCCTTCGTGGGTTACTTCAAGAGTATTCCATATTTCTTTTGCTGTTTTGCAGTGAGATATACAAAAGAATTCGTCCATTCCTTATGCCGATTCATCCATTCTCTTTTTATCATCTGTCCATGATGCTTTTATTTTAACTTCTTCTTTATTATTGATAACCGTTGTTGGAATATAGGGACCATTTTCTACAGCCTTCCATATGTCATCTCCTTGTGCCTTAAGGAATGCTTGCATTAGTATTTTCCAAAAATCATAATGCTCACCAACAAAACAAGGTGATTTGTTGCTGCTACCACCATCTCTAAAAATAGGTTTTGCGAAAGCCATTAATCGTAGAGCAAATTTCACGAACCTGCTCTGATGCCAATTGTAAGTACAGAGGCGCACCTAAGAGGGGGGTGAATTAGGTGTTTAAAATCTTTTCTGGTTTTTAGAGTTTTGTGAATTATTTTTCTGGTTGTGTTAGTGTATGAAAGCTTGTAAATGACAGAAAGTAAAGCACACATAAATTTATCCTGGTTCCCCTTACAACCAAGGGTACATCCAGTCCTCTTGCACACCCCAAGAGATTTTCCACTATTTGTTAGAATAAGTTACAAGTCTAACACTAAGTCTTTAGTTACAAATTCCTAACACTTTACCTAAGATAGTACACCACTATCTTATTTTACAACACTTGAAGAAACTACACTAATTTCTTCAAATAATACAATAACTTAAAATGATTTTTGTGACTATGTTCTTATCTAAGAACAAGAGTATAACACTAAGCATAATTATAATAATCCAGCACACTTTCAAGAACAACTGAAAACCTTTCTTAATGATATGAAAATGAAAAGCATGTACTTGAAAATATGAAAATGAACCTTTGAAAGTTTAAGATATTTCCGAAAGTTGTTCTAAGATTAGTAGTAGGAATGATCAGTAAGAACTGAAGCTATGAGGTATTTATACTCCATAGAAAACACTTCAGATTAGTGGCAATTGTTCCCAGAAGTTTTGATGAACTTATGCAATGATCCAAATGAGATCTGAATTGAAAAATTGCATTGATTCGAAGTTGTATTCGAATATTGCCTTAGAGTATCGAATACACTTCTGTAACGTTCAATTTTTATTCAAAATTTGTACTTCGTATTCGAATACAATACCTCGTAGTGGAATACAAGTATGTGAATTTTGCCACTGACTTAAAATCTAAGTTTCCTAATAGATGACTTGAATGTTGATATCACTTTGAGCTTGTATCTTGATCTTTATATAGAGTCTTTTGTCTTCATCAAAAATATCGATCTTATACATTTTCAATGGGATGACGAAAATAACCTAAACAATAATCCAATGAAAAATTGCACTTATTGGATGAACTACATTGGTTAGGAACCAAGATGGATTAGAATAAGCCTTGGGATGTACAAGATGACGTAAATGTTAATCCATTGACACAAATACACTTATTGGATGAACTACATTTGTTAAGAACGAAAAAAGATTTGAAAAGCCTTGGGATGCACAAAATGACTTAAATATTTATCCAATGACACAAACGCCCTTATTGGATGAACTAAATTGGTTATGATTGAAAATGAATTAGAATAAGCCTCGGGATGCACAAAATAACCTAAATGTTAATCCAATGACACAAACACACTTATTGAATAAACCACATCGGTTAAGAACTTAAAGGGATTTGAATAAGCCTTGGGATGCACAAAATGACCTAAATGTTAGTCCAATGACCAAACGCACTTATTGGAAGAACTACATTGTCTAAGAACATAAATAGATTAGAAAAATCCGTGGGATGACGAAAATGACCAAAATAAAATCCAATGACACAAACCCATTTATTGGAAGAACTACATTGGTTATGAACGAAGATGGATTAGAATAATACTTTGGATGCATAAAATGACCAAACGTTAATCCAATGACACAAACACACTTATTTGATATATTAAATTGGTTGAGAACTAAAATGGATTAGAATAAGCCTTGGGATGCACAAGATGACGTAAATATTAATCCATTGACACAAATACACTTATTGGATGAACTACATTACTTAAGTACAAAAATGGATTTGAATATGCCTTGAGATGCACAAAATGACTTACATATGTATCCAATGACACAAACACACTTATTGAATGAACTAGATTAGATACAAAGAAAAGGGATTAGAATAAGCCTTGGGAAGCACAAAATGACCTAAATGTTAATCCAATGGCAGAAACACACTTTTTGATTGAACTGTATTCCTTAAGATCGAATAGGGATTAGAATAAGCCTCGATATGCACAAAATAACCTAAATGTTAATCGAATGTCACAAACACACTTGTTGAAAGAACTACATTGTCTTAGAACGAAAATGGATTAGAAAAAGCCATAGGATGACGAAAATGACCTAAATAATTGTTCAATGCCTCAAACACACTTATTGGATGAATTACATTGGTTAAGAACCTAGATGGATTAGAATAAGCCATTGGATATATAAAACAACCAAATGATAATCCAATGACCCAAATGCACTTATTGGATGAACTACATTGGTTAAGAAAGAATATGGAATATAATAAGTCTTGGAATGCAGAAAATGACTTAGATGTTAATCCAATGACACAATCGCACTTTTTGGATGAACAACATTGGTTAAGAACGCAAGGGATTTGAATAAGCCTTGAGATGCACAAAATGACTTAAATGTTAATCCAATGACACAAACGCACTAATGAGATGAACTACATTGGTTGAGAACAAAAAAGGATGAGTACAAGCCTTGGGATGCACAAAATTACGTAAATGTTATTCCAGTGACACAAACGCACCTATTGGATGAGCTAAATTGGTTAAGAACCAAAAGGGATTTGAATAAGCCTTGGGATACATGAAATGACTTAAGTATTAATCCAATGACACAAACGCACTTATTGGATGAATTGCATTGGTTAGGAATGAACATGGATTAGAATAATCTTTGGGATGCACAAAATGACTTAAATGTTAATCCAATGGCACAAACGAACTTTTTGGATGAACTACAACTTTAAGAACGAAAAGAGATTAGAATAAGGTATGAGATGCATAAAATGACCTAGATGTTAATCGAATGACACAAATAGACTTATTGGATGAATTGCATTGGTTGAGTACGAAAGTGGATTAGAATAAGGCTTGGGATGCACAAAATGAGTTAAATGTTAAGCCAATGACACGCACACAGTTATTGGATGAACAACATTGGTTAAGAAAGAAAATGGATTAGAATAAGCCTCGGGATGCACAAAATGGCTTAAAGTTAATCCAATGGCACAAAACCACTTATTGGATGAATTGCATTGGTTAAGAACGAAAAGGGATTTACATAAACCTTGGGATGCACAAAATGACTTAAATGTTAATCCAATAACACAAACGCACTCATTGGATGAACTACATTGGTTGAGAACAAAAATGGATTAGAATAAGCCTTTGGATTCACAAAATGACACAAAAGCACTTATTGGATGAACTACATTGGTTAAGAACGAAACCTGATTAATATAAGCCTTGGGATGCAAAAATGACCGAAATGTTAATCCAATGACACAAACGCACTTATTGGATTAACTGTATTGGTTATGAACGAACATGGATGAGAATGAGCCTTGGGATGCACCAAATGACCTAAATGTCAATCCAATGACACAAACGCACTTATTAGATGAACTGCATTGTCGAAGAACTAAAATGGATAACAAAAAGGCATGGGATGACGAAAATGACCTAAATAATAATCCAATGACACAAACACATTTATTAGTTGAACTATATTGGTTAAAAATGATATTGGATTAGATTAAGCCTTGGGCTGCACAACATGACCTAAATGTTAATCCAATGACACAAACGCACTTATTGGGTGAACTACATTGGTTATGAACGAGAAGGGATTTAACTTAGCTTTGGGATGCCTAAAATGACCTCAATGTTTATCCAATGACACAAACGCACTTATTAGATAAACTGCGTTGTCTAAGAACGGAAACGGATAACAAAAAGCCATGGGATGACGAAAACGACCTAAATAATAATCCAATGATACAAACGCACTTATTGGATGAACTATATTGGTTAGGAACATACATGGATTAAATAAGTCTTGGGATGCACAAAATGACCTAAATGTTAATCCAATGGCACAAACGAACTTTTTGGATGAACTACAACCTTTAAGAACGAAAATGGATTAGACTAAGATATGGGATGCACAAAGTAACCTAGATGTTAATCCAATTACACAAACACTCTTATTGGATGAACTATATTGGTTAAGAACGAAAAGGGATTTCAATAAATCTTGGGATGCACAGAATGACTTAAATGTTAATCCAATGACATAAACGCACTTATTGGATGAACTACATGGGTTGAATAAGCCTGTGGATTCATAAAATGACTTAAATGTTAATCTTATGTCACAAAATGACTTATTAGATGAACTGCATTGATTAAGAACGAAAAGGGATATCAATAAGCCTTGGGATGCACAAAATGACTTAAATGTTAATCCAATTACATAAACGCACTTATTGGATGAACTTCATTGGTTAAGAACAAAAAGTTATTAAAATAAGGCTTGAGATGCACAAAATGACCCAAATGTTAATCCAATGACACAAACACGTTTATTGGATGAACTACATAGGTGAAGAACTTAAAGGGATTAGAAAAGTCTTAGTATGCACAAACTGACCTAAATCTTAATTCAATGACACAAACACACTTATTGGATGAACTACATTGTCAAAGAATGAAAATGGATTATAAAAAGCCATGGGATGACGAAAATAACCTAAATATTAGTCTAATGACACAAACGCACATATAGGATGAACTACATTGGTTAAGAACGAAGATGGATTAGAATAAGCCTAGGGATGCACAAAATGATGTAAATGGTAATCGAATGACACCAACACAATTGTTGGATGAACTATATTCCTTAAGAATGAAAAGTGATTAGAATAAGCCTTGGGATGCATAAAATGACCTAAATGTTAATCCAATGATACAAATGCACTTATTGGATGAACTGAAGGTGCAAACACGAGAAAGGGAGGTTGAATTGTGTTTGTAATACTTGAATTTTTTTCGGTTTTTGATGATTATATAAACAAGCAGAATTAGCAGTGGATAAAGTAAAATATTCAACATAAAGATTTATCCTTGTTCACCATTAACTAGGCTACATCCAGTCCCTTCACCTTTAAGGATTTTTCCACTAATTCAAAACCTCTGAATTACAACAGCACTACTGACCCTCCAAGCCAGTGTTCCCAAACAGTCTAACAATCCTAGACTTTTGAGGAACACAAAACCTTGACTTCACAAGTCAAGTCTTCTCCTACCAATCTGACAACCCCAGATTGCAGAAGGGATTTGAACACCTTGAATCTAATTGGTAAGTCAGCTACTACTTCTTCTGATTCTTAAGATTGTAGACTTTACTTCAACAATATAGATCTCACACAAGGGAAAGAAAAAACAAGAGTACTTGCTTCTGGAAAGCTGATACGCACAATTAACCTCACTGAAAACTCGAGTGTTTGCCTCTGGAAGTTTATGACTCTTTTACTGATTTTCTATCACTAAGTCTTCTACCTTGAGCATCCTTTTATAGATGAAAAATAGGGTTTCTTCCATGATCAAATTTGAGCTGTATCTCTCCAGATTCTCTTGCAAAAATAACTTGGCCAATCGAGTTTGAGATTTATGCTTGATCCGAACCTTTTTGCTTCAGATTTGTTCTGAAAATAACTTTGGCCAATCCTGTTCTTGTTTAATTCTGGACCGTATCTTTCTTCCCTCCAATTGCTTTTAAATTCCCTCCAAGACATCAATTTATTTTTGTATATTGATCAAATTTCTATCAAAATTTAATCAAGTCTTTTTCGAATTTTGATTAAGTCTTCACTGATTTTCATCATGATTAAAATCTGGACCGTATGATCCTCTGATCTCGACCAACTATGGACTATGTAATCTGATATGTGCCAATTCTGTGATTCTCTGATCTCGGCCAACACTTGATCATATAATCTGATCTGCGCCAATTCTGTGATCCTCTAATCTCGGCCAACACTGGATCATGATACTTTAATCTGGACCATTGATCTTTTAAATTGGACATTTATCCTCTGATCTGGATAGAGTTTGGATTAAATCTGGATCAAGTGTGAAGTAAGTCTTGATTAAATCTGGACTAAGTCTTATGTTATGGACAATCAAATCTTATAATCTGGACTGAGTTTTAAGTTCTGGACCATGCTATCTTCTAGTCTGGACCAAGTCATTTGCTCTGGACCAATTATCTTCTGCTCTAGACCAAGTTTAGATTAAATCTTATATTCACGACCAAGCTATCTTCTGGTCAGGATTAAGTCTGGACCAAGTTTGACTTATGTTTCCTTCTGGTCTGGACCAAGTCTCCCTCTAACAAGCTTCCTTCTAGTTTGGACCAGGTCTTCTTCTGGACTCTGCTTCCTTCTGATCTGGACCAAGAAAGATATCCTCTGATGATTTTATTTGTCCTTTGATGTTTTGCCTTTGATGACATCCTTTGATATCTTCTGGAGGTGTATCCTCTGGTGTCATTTTTTGATTTTATCCTCTGGTGTCTTCTTCTTCTGCTTCTGATTTATCTTCTAGTAATGCTAACTTCTGCCTCTAGTGACGTCATCTTCTAGTGGCATTTTTCATTATTATTCTAAGTCAAAAATAAGATTACATTAAAGTACTTTTGTAAACATCAAAATTCTATGTATAGAACCAACTTGGTTCCAACAATCTCTCCCCTTTTTCGATGATGACAAAACCTTGTATTTTTTATAACTTATTTTGTTAGGCTCCCCCTTAGATCAAGCTTCTCCCCCTAAGTCTAATGCCCCATACTTTTCCTCTCCTTTTCAACTCCTTCTTTTGTCACTCTTTCTTTTCTTTTTATCACTTCTCCTTTTCGACTCCTTCTTTATTTCACTCTTTCTTTTCTCTCTTCTTTACCCATCTCCTTTTCAACTCCTTCTTTATTTCACTCTTTCTTTTTTCTCTTCTTTTCTCCTATCCTTTTCAACTTTTTCTCTCTTACTTTCTCTCCCCCTTTTTGTCATCAGCCAAAAAGAGGTTTTTCTTTTTTACAAAGTACAAAACAAAACTAACAGAAAATAAAAGACAAAAAAATAAAAATTTAAAAAAGACTACATGATCTAGTCAGATATGGAGATTATGTTGAGATGCTTCTTGATGAACTCAAATCGATCTTCAGGCAATGGTTTGGTGAAGATATCAGCCCATTGATGATCTGTGTCTACAAACTGTATGCTTATTGTTCCCTTTTGAACATGGTCTCTGATAAAGTGATGCTTGATTTCAATGTGCTTGGCTCTAGAGTGTAGGATAAGGTTCTTGGTTAGGTTTATGGATGAAGTATTGTCACATAACAAAGGGATGTTGGTTTCAAAGATGTTGTAGTCTTCCAACTAATGTTTCATCCAGATTAACTGTGAACTGCATCCTGCTGCTGATATGTATTCAGCTTCTACTGTTGACATGGAAATGGTGCTTTGTCTCTTGCTTGACCAAGAAATCAGATTATCACCTAGAAACGTATAGTTGCCAATTGTGCTTTTTCTCTCTAATTTGTCTCCAGCATAATCAGAATCACAAAAACCACTTAGTTTGTAAGCTGGGGTTTTCTTGTAGAGCAAGGTAAGATGTGTTGTTCCTTTAAGGTATCTAAGGATTCTTTTGACAACAAGTAAGTGGGATTCCCTAGGCTCAGCTTGAAAATGAGCACATACACAAACACTAAACAAAATGTCAGGTCTAGAAGCAGTTAGGTAAAGAAGGGATCCAATCATACCTCTGTATGTTTTCTTGTCTACCTTTTGGCCGGATTCATCTTTTTCAAGTGAGCAGGTGGGGTGCATGGGGGTGGCCATAGGCTTACAATCACTCTTCTTGAATGAGTGTACCTGTTTTGCCTTGCTAAATCTGAATTCCTAGGAAGAACTTAAGTTCTCCCATCATGCTTATCTGAAACTCTTGCTGCATCGAATCAGAAAGCTCTTGGCAGAGAGTGCCATTAGTGGATCCAAAGATAATATCATCAACATAAACTTGAATGATCAGAATATCATCTTTAATGGATTTTCTAAACAAAGTGTTATCTATTTGGCCTCTATCAATTGATTTTTAAGTAAGAAATTGCTAAGTCTGTCATACCATGCCCTAGTTGCTTGTTTTAAACTATATAAAGATTTTTTAAGTTTAAAAACATGGTTTGGAAAATCAGAACTTTCAAAACCTGGGGGCTGTTTGACATATACTTCCTCACTTATATAACCATTTAAGAAAGCACTTTTGACATCCATTTGATACAAAGTGATATCATGATTTGCAGCAAAAGAGAGTAGGATATGAATTGCTTCTAACCTGGCCACTAGAGCAAATGTCTCAGTGTAATCAATGCCTTCTTGCTGACTGTATCCTTGTGCCACAAGCCTAGCTTTATTCCTGACTACTTCACCTTTTTCATTGAGTTTGTTCCTGAACACCCACTTGGTTCCAATGATATTTTTGGGTGGTTTGGATACCAAATCCCAAACATCATTCCTTTCAAACTCATTCAGCTCTTCTTGCATTGCAAGAATCCATCCTTCTTCTGCCAGTGCTTCATCAACAGTAGTTGGTTCAATGGTAGAAAGTAAACCAAACAGACTTGTTTCGTTAAGTGATGATCTGGTTTTCAATGGTTCAGCTGCGCTTCCAATAATCAGTGTTTCTGGATGTGAAGACTTGTACTTCCACCCATTCTTTCCTTCTGACTTGTCTTCAGGTTCAACATTATCTTCGAATTTGCTTTCATCCTTTTCTTCCTCTGGTTCTATTGTTTGATCTGCTCCTGCTTCCTGTGCTTCTGGTAAACCTGCAATTTCCACATCTTGCTTTGACTTTTCAGAGTCAAGCTGTTTGTCATCAAACTTAATGTGCATGAACTCCTCCACATTGTTAGTTTCTTTATTAAACACTCTATAAGCTTTTGATCTCTTAGAGTAACCAATGAAGGTACACTTTTGAGATATGGAATCAAATTTTGCAAGATTATCCTTAGTGTTTAACATATAACAAATGCAGCCAAACTATTTGAAATAGCAAATATTAGGTTTCTTACCTTTCCAAAGTTCATATGGAGTTTTGTTTATAATAGACCTGATGTAAACTCTGTTCTGGATGTAGCATGCAGTATTGACAGCTTCTGCCCATAGGTAGGTAGCAACATTCATGTCATTCAGCATGGTTTTGGCCATCTCCTGTAGTGACCGGTTCTTCCTTTCAACAACTCCATTCTGTTGAGGTGTTCTGGGGGATGAGAAGTTGTGAGAGATACCATTCTCATCACAAAATTCTTCAAAGTACCGGTTCTCAAACTTACCTCCATGATCACTTCTAATAGTTATGATTTTAAAACCTTTTTCATTCATAACTTGCTTGCAGAAAGAAATAAATATCTTATGGGATTCATCTATGTTTCTCAGAAACTTTACCCAAGTCCCCCTTGAGTAATCATCAACTATGACAAACCCATACTTCTTACCACTAAGGGATGCAGTTTGAACAGGACCAAACAGATCTTAATGAAGCAGTTCAAGAGGTTTTAGGTTTAAAAGAGCTTTTGTTCTGTTTACCTTTTTGTCATGCTTCACACAGAATCTCATATTTGGTACTTAGTTTGGGGAGACCTCTCACTAGCTGAAGTTTACTTAACTCAGAAACCAGCCTAGGGTTTGCATAGCCTAACCTTTTGTACCAAATCATATTTTCCTCCCTAACAGATGAAAGACACTAAGCTGTTCCCTAAGTGTTGTAATCAGATTCTGTACGAGCCTTCAAAGCCAGTTTTTGTTTCTGGCTTGTTCAAACTGGCTGAGCTGTTCCCTTGATTCTGCTTCGGCTGATACACCATGTTCCTCTGGTGATTCTGGAACTTATGGTGATTTTGGTAATTCTGCTTCTTCTGGTAATACTGAAGCTGATGTGTGTGATTCTGTTGTTTGTTGCTGAACCTCTGATTCTGATACTGATACTAGTTCTGGTTTTGGTTCGGGTTCTGGTTCTAGTTCTGATTCTGGTGTGAATTGTACTGACCAGACCTTCTTTCATCAGACTCATTTTTCTTCTGTTTGGTCGAAACTGGAACATACACCATTTTCTGTTTGTGCATTGCCAGCATCCATTGACGAGGCACCATGATTGGTGTTTCCTTCTGGTTGCTCAGAATATCAGCAACATAAACAATTTTGTTCTTTGGTACCCAAAATAGGCTGGGTCCAGGTTTGTTAGACTTAACAGGTCTTTTGTCTTTCCCGATTTTATCATAGGACAAGACAATTTAGAATGACCCTTTTTAGCACAAATAATACACAGAACATTAGAATGAGCAGATTTAATTTCAGCAACAGATTCAGTAAAACCTATTCCTCTCTATTATTGTTACTGATTCCATAAATCATGGAAGCATACTACTTCTTTCCATACCATTTGCAATAAAGTTTTGAAAAGTTTGTTCATGCATATCAGATTCACAAACAGTATTGGAAGTAGAGCCATTATTACTTTTGAGAGTTAGATTTTCTGAATTGAGTCTGGCAACTTCAGTTTTAAAATTAGTGTTTTCAGTTGCAAACTCAGCATTCTGATTCTTTAAAATTTGTACTTCTTTGGTTAGAATTTTCTTTTCTTCCCTAAGAGATTTTAGTTTTAAAGACATCTTGTTGTTGACATTTAGAATGTCTTTACGAGCAGTAATTAATTCAGATTTAGTAAGATCAGAGAATACCTCTTTGTTTTCATCTTCTGAATCAGTTCTAGAGCCTATGCTGGATTCAGAATTTGAGTTGGTATGTGCCATCAGAACCAATACTGCTTCCTCTGATGTGCTTCCAGACTTGCCGGAATGAATGATTTGTCCATTCTTCTTACCTTCTGCTTTTCTTCCAGAGCTAATACCTTTATGGAGTCTAGAGGCAAACATGATGTGAGCCATCATAGCTGTTTCTGCCTCTTCATCATTAAATGATTCCTCTTCTGAGTCAGATGCATCCGATGCTGCCACCAGACCCTTCTTCTTGAATCTGGAACCTTTCTTGTGATGCTTTCCTTTCTCCATGTTTGGACATTCTGACTTGATATGTCCAGGTTCATTGCATCCATAGCAAATGATGTTTTTCTTCTCAGCTTCTTCTTGTCCTCTGTTGGAGTATTTGCCATTTTTCCTGGGAGCTTTCTTCTTTCTGTTTTTCCACAACTTTGCAATTTGCTTGGTGTTGTCACTTGATTGCTGAAGACATCTGCAACAAAGATAATTTTGTTCTTAGGTACCCAAATCTGGTTGGGTCCTGGTTTGTTAGTCTTGAAAGGTTTCCTGTCTTTCCGTGTATTTGTCATGGGACAAGAGAATTTGGAGTGACCTTTCTTAGAGCAAACAGTACACAAAACATCAGAGGAAATAGGTTTAGTTTCAGTTACAGGTTCTTCAAATCCTATACCTCTTTTACCATTGCTACTAACTCCATAAATCATAGAAGCATATGTGCTTCTTTCCATACCCTTAGAAAGAAAGACTTGAAATACTTGTTCATGCATATCAGCATTACATGTAGTATATTCACTTGATGTTGAAGCGGATAAACACTTTCAACGAAAACCAACACCTTGACCCTACAAGCCAAGTCTTCTCCTACCAATCTGACAACCCTAGATTGAAGAAGGAACTTACACCACCTTGACCCTACAAGCCATGTCTTCTCCTAATAATTTGACAACCCAAAATTGAAGAAGGAACTTACACCACCATCGGGTTGGATACAAAGGTTTGGAACTTGACGAAAATGACCTAAATAATAATCCAACAACACAAATGCACTTATTGGATGAAATATATTGGTTAAGAACGAACATGGATTAGAATAAGGCTTGGGATGCACAAAATGACCTAACTGTTAATAAAATTACACAAACGCACTTATTAGATGAACTACATTCCTTAAGAAAGAAAAGTAATTAGAATAAGCCTTGGGATGCACAAATGACCTAAATGTTAATCCAACGACACAAACACAATTATTGGAATGCACAAAATGACCTTAATGTTGTTGTAATGACACAAATGCACTTATTGGATGAACTACATTGGTTAAGAACGAAAATGCATTAGAATGAGTCTTAGGACGCATAAAATTACGTAAATGCTAATCCAATGATACAAACACTTTTATTGGATGAACTACATTTGTTAAAAATGAGAAGGGATTTGAATAAACCTTAGGATGCACAAAATGACAAAAATGTTAGTCGAATGACACAAACACACTTATTGGATGAACTACATTGGTTAAAAACGAAAAGGAATTAGAATAACCTATGAGATGCACAAAATGACCTAAATGATAATCCAATGACACAAACACACTTATTGGATGAAAAACATTCGTTAAGAATAAAAAAGGAATAGAATAAGCCTTGGGATGCCCAAAATGACGTAAATGTTAATCTAATGACACCAACGCACTTCTTGGATGAACTACATAGGTTAACCACTGAAAGGGATTAGAATAAGCCTTCGGATGCGCAAAATGACCTACATGTAAATCCAATGACACAAAACACTTATTGGAAAAACTACATTGACTAAGAACAAAAATGGATTAGAAAAATCCATGGGATGACAAAAATGACTTAAATAATATTCCAATGACACAAACACAATTATTGGATGAACTAGTTTCCTTAAGTAGGAAAATCGATTAGAAAAAGCCTCGGGATGCCCAAAATGACCAAAATGTTAATCCAATGACACAAATGCAATTATTAGATGAACTTCATTGCCTATGAATGAAAATGGATAAGAGAAAGCCATGGGATGGCGAAAATAACCTAAATCATAATCCAATGACACAAACACACTTATTTAATGAACTATATTGGATAAGAGCAAAAATGGATGACAATAAGCCTTGGGATGCTCAAAATGACCTAAATGTTAATCCAATGACACAAATGCTCTTATTGGATGAGCTACATTGAATAAGAACGAAAATGGATTAGAATAAGGCTTGGGATGCACATAATGACGTAAGTAATAATCCAATGACACAAACGCACATATTGGATGAATTACGTTCGTTTAGAACGCAAAGGGATTTGAATAAGCGTTAGGTTGCACAAATTGACATAAATGTTTATCCATTGATACAAACACACTTATTGGACGAACTACATTGGTTAAGAACCAAAAGGTAATGGAATAAGCCTTGGGATGCACACAATGATCTAAATGTTACTCAAATGACACAAATGAAATTATTGGATGAAAAATGTTGGTTACAAACGAGAAGTTATTTAAATAAGCCTTGGGATGCCTAAAATGAGCTAAATGTTAATCCAATGACATAAACACACTTATTAGATGAATTGCATTGTAAGAGAACGAAAATGGATAACAAAAAGCCATAGGATGACAAAAAATACCTAAATAATAGTCCAATCACACAAATGCACTTATTGGATGAACTATATTGGTTAAGAACGAACATGGATTAGAATAAGCCATGGGAAGCACAAAATGACCTAAATGTTAATAAAATGGCGCAAACGCACTGATTGGGTGACCTACATTCCTTAAGAACAAAAATTGATTAGAATAAGATTAGGGATGCACAAAATGACCTAAATGTTAATCCAATGACAGAAATGCAATTATTGGATTGGATGAACTATATAGGTTAAGAACTGGAAGGGATTAGAATAAGCCTTCTGATGCACAACATGACCTAAATGTTAATCCACTGACACAAACGCAATTATTGGATGAATAACATAGGTTACGAACTCGAAGGGATTAGAATAAGCATTGGGATGCACAAAATGACCTAAATTTAACTCCAATGACACAAATGCACTTATTGGATAAACTACGTTGGTTAAAATGAAAATGGATTAGAATAACTTTTAGGATGCATAAAATAACGTAAATGTTAATCCACTGACACAAACGCACTTATCGAATGAACTACATTCTTTTAGAACGAAAAGGGATTTGAATAAGCCTTCGGATGCACAAAATGACGTAAATGTTAATCGAATGAAACAAACACATTGGATGAACTACATTGGTTAAGAACGTAAAATGGATTAGAAAAAGCCATGGGATGACAAATATGACGTAAATAATAATCCAATGACACAAACACACTTATTGGATGAACTACTTTCCTTAAGAACGAAAATAGATTAGAATAAGCCTTGGGATCCCAAAATGACCTAAATGCTAACCCAATTACACAAACGCACTTATTAGATGAACTTCATTGTCTAAGAACGAAAATGGATAAGAAAAAGCCATGGGATGACGAAAATGAACTAAATCTAATTACACCAACACACTTATTGGATGAACTATATTGGTTATGAACAACAATGGATTAGAATCAGCCTTGGGATGCACAAAATGACCTAAATGTTAATGCAATGACACAAATACACTTATTGGATGAGCTACATTGAATTAGAATGAAAATAGATTAGAATAAGCCTTTCGTTGCACATATTAATGTAAATGTTAATCCAATGACGCAAACACACTTATTGGATGAACTATATTCGTTTAGAACAAAAAGGGTTTTCAATAAGCCTTAGGATGCACAAAATGACGTAAATGTTTATCCAATGACACAAACGCAATTATTGGACGAACTACATTGCTTAAGAACGAAAAGGTATTAGAATAAGGCTTGGGATGCACAAAATGACCTAAATGTTAATCCAACGACACAAATGCACTTATTGGATGAGCTACATTGAATAAGAATGAAAATCGATTGGAATAAGCCTTACATTGCACATAATAATGTAAACGTTTATCCATTGACACAAACGCACTTATTGGATGAACTACATTCGTTAAGAACAAAAAGGGTTTTGAATAAGCCTTAGGATGCACAAAATGACGTAAATGTTTACCCAATGACACAAACGCAATTATTGGACGAACTACATTGCTTAGGAACAAAAAGGTATTAGAATAAGGCTTGGGATGCACAAAATGACCAAAATGTTAATCCAACGACACAAATGCACCTATTGGATGAGCTTCATTGAATAAGAATGAAAATAGATTAGAATAAGCCTTAGGTTGCACATAATAATGTAAATGTTAATCCATTGACACAAACGGATTTATTGGAAGAACTACATTCATTAAGAACAAAAAGGGTTTTGAATAAGCCTTAGGATGCACAAAAAGACGTAAATGTTTATCCAATCACACAAACGCAATGATTGGACAAACACTATTGGTTAAGAACGTAAAGGTATTAGAATAAGGCTTGGGGTGCACAAAATGACCTAAATTTTAATCCAATAACACAAACACACTTATTGGATGAA
The DNA here is from genome assembly GCA_037974295.1 of Cicer cuneatum. Lineage (NCBI taxonomy): Eukaryota > Viridiplantae > Streptophyta > Magnoliopsida > Fabales > Fabaceae > Cicer > Cicer cuneatum. The sequence goes on from JBBPBO010000001.1 coordinate 57,691,816, forward strand.
CTACATTGTCTATGAACGAAAATGGATTAGAAAAAGCCATGAGATGATGAAAATGACCTAAATAATAATCCAATGACACAAACGCACCTATAGGATGAACTACATTGGTTTAGAACGAAGATAGTACACCACTATCTTAGTTTACAACAATTGAAGAAAATATACTACTTTCTTCAAATATTACAATGACTTGAAATGATTTCACAAGAATGTTCTTTGCTAAGAATAAGAAGGTATAACACTTTGTATAATGATAACAATCCAAAGAACCTCTCACAATGATGTGAAAATGTAGTACAAGTACTTGAAATATGAAAATTTAACTTTGAAAATGTTCACAAATATTTCAGAAAGTTATCTTTAGTTTTGTAGTAAGATTGATGATTTAGAACTCAAGCTATGAGTTATTTATACTCCCTAGACAACACTTCAGATCAGTGGCATTTGTTCCCAGAAGTTTTGATGAACTTATGCAATGATCCATATGAGTTTTGAACTAAAAAATTGCATTGATTCACAGTTGTATTCGAATACAGCCTAAGCATATTCAAATACACATCTGTAACGTTCAGTTTTTATTGTAAATTTTAACTTCTTATTTGAATATAATACCTTGTAGTCGAATACAAGTGTGTGAATTTTGCCACTGACTTGAGTAGTATTTGAATACGACATGATGTAGTCGAATACAAAAATCCAGTTTTAGCTACTTACTTGTTATCTATATTCGACTACGACATTTTGTATTCGAATACAGAACTTCAGTTTTAGCTAGTGACTTGCTATCTGTATTTGATTACAACATCCTGTAGTCGAATATAGATTTGAAGATTTTGCTACTGACTTAGTGTTTGTATTCGACTACGAGATGTTGTAGTCGAACACAACATTGATTTTTGTCAAAAACTTAATTTTTAAATATTTGATTATGTAATTGCACACTTTGAAAATACTGTTGATGCATATGCTAAAATAATAAGGTTCTCATATTATTGTATTTGAAATGTAATTGGATTTTATCAAGTACCTTAAATTCTATGTTTCCTAATAAATGAATTTGATTGTTGATTTCACTTTGAACTTGCAACTTGATCTATATTCATAGTCTTTTGTCTTCATCAAAAACATAGATCTTATACATTTTCATTCTACCCCTTTTTGATGATGACAAAGCCTTTGTTGTTGAAATTCAAAGAGTTTTGATTTCTCCCCCTAGAGTTAAACTTACTCCGCCTTTCAGTTTGAATTTATTACATCATATGTTTTAGGAGACCTATGAATATCAACAACAACATACCAATTTTCTCCCCCGTTTGACATTATCAAAAAGGAAGGAAAACAACAAACAAAAATCCAAGCATGCACAGTATATAGAGAATAAACAATAATCGTTACACAAGATCAACAAAAATTTTGTTTTTAAATTGAATTTTCAACTGAAAAATATTTTTAAAGCATACATTGACATTAAGAAAGCACATATACATCAAAGAATCATATTTTAACAATTTAGCAAGTGAAGATGAAAAATTTTGAGATTTATAAGTGACATGACTTACAAAGCATAAATACCTTTAGAGATCACATTCATCTAAGATACTCAGTTCTCTTCGGATCTTGTAAAATGAATCTTTAGGCAAGGGTTTGTAAAAATATCCGCTAGTTGATTATGTGTATCGACAAAAGTAACTTCTACATTGCCTTTGAGCACATGATCTCTCAGAAAATGATGACGTATGTCGATATGTTTGGTCCGAGAATGCATGATTGGGTTTTTATTGATATTGATAGCACTAGTATTATCACATTTCAGAGGGATGCACCCAAAATCAAGTCCATAATCACATAACTGTTGCTTGAGCCACAGGATCTGGGCACAGCAACTGTCTGCTGCTATGTATTTTGCTTCAGCAGTACTTAGAGCCACACATGCTTGCTTCTTACAGGACCATGATACTAATGCATTTCCTAAGATATGACAAGTGTCGCTTGTGCTTTTTCGATCTGTTTTACATCCTGCATAGTCAGAGTCAGAATAACCAATAAGATTGCATATGCTTCCTTTTCGATACCATAGGCCAACATTGGTTGTTCTCATTAGACATTTCATTATTCTCTTCACTTCTACAAGATGTGATTCCTTAGGATCTCGATACTTTGACATATCAATTCATTTACCAGATTCATCTTTATCAACAAACGTTCTGGATACCATAGGAGTAGCAGTTTTTTTGCTGCTGTTCATCTCAAATCTTTTTTTGAGTTGCTTGATTTAAAGTCCTAGGAAATAATTTAATTTTCCCATCATTAATGAGAATTCTTCACATATTTCATTTTTGGTTTATCCAAATATGATATCGTCCACGTAGATTTGAACAAGTAAATTATGACCATTAGTCCTTTTAATGAATAATGTCTTATCAACTTTACCTTTTTCAAATCCTTGTTCACATAAAAATTTACTCAACCTATCATACAAAGCTCTTGGAGCATGTTTCAAACCATAAAGAGCTATCTTTAATTTGTAGACATGTGAAGGATTTTTGAAGTCTTCAAACCCGGGTGGCTGTTTGACATAGACCTCTTCATTGATATAGCCATTTAGGAAAGCACTTTTGACATCCATCTAAGACAATTCAAAGTCCATAGAACAAGCATAAGCAAGTAATAATCGGATTGCTTCTAATCTTGCTACCGAAGCAAATGTTTCATCAAAGTCGATCCCTTCTTCTTGGTTGTATCCTTGAGCGACCAACCTTGCCTTGTTTCGAACAAATATACCATTTTCATCTAGTTTATTCTTAAACACCCATTTGGTACCATTGATGTGTTTATTTCCATGGTTTTGAATAAGTTCCCAAACCTTGTTTCTTTCAAACTTGTTTAGTTCTTCTTGCATGGCAAGTATCCACTGATCATCCTTAAGGGCTTCACCTACTTTAGAAGGTTCTATCTGAGAGACGAATGGCATATTCAAACAATAATCTTTGAGATTTAGCCTTGTAGTAACTTCTTTGTTGATATCACCTATAATGTTATCATTGGGGTGATCACGATGGGTTCTCCATTCTCGAGGGATATCAATGTGTTGATCTTGCTGTTCTATACCATTGATTTCATCCTTTTGAATTGTTTCATCAACTTGATTGTCTTTGCTTATCTCATCACTTATAAAATCATCATCATCACAAATAATTTTATCCTCTTTCGAGGGGTTAGATTCAGCATAAGATACATCCACATATTCTTTTACTATTAAAGTTCTTTTATTATAAATTCTAAAAGCTTTACTAGTTATGGAATAACCAATAAAAATACCTTCATCGGCTTTTTCATCAAATTTGCCGAGATTTTCCTTACCATTATTCAGCACAAAGCATTTAGATCCAAATATGTGAAAGTGAGAGATGGTTGGCTTTCTACCTTTATATAGTTTGTATGGAGTCTTCTTTAGCATTGGTTAGATTATTACATGGTTGGATACGTAACAAGCTGTGCTTACAACATCTGCCCAAAAGTATTTTGGTAGACTCGAATCACTTAGCATAGTTCTTGCAAGTTCTACCAATGATCTATTCTTTCTTTCAATAACTCCATTTTGTTGAGGTGTTCTTCGTGCAGAAAAATTATGGAAGATTCCATTTTCTTCACAATATTCTACAAAGGAAGCATTTTGGAATTCTCCTCCATGATTACTTCTTATTGATACAATTTTGGTTGGTTGTTCATTGTGGACTACTTTGGCATATTTTTTAAATGTTTTAAAAGCTACGTTTTTATTTGCCAAAACTAAGGTCCATGTGAACCTTGAAAAATCATCAACGATTACTAGTCCATATGAATTTCCACCAAGACTCTTAGAATAATGATGATTCTTTTGATTGGCTATTACTTTCTCATTGTTGGATTAGTTACTTGCCTTGACAAAGATAGTTTTACTAGTACTTGGTTTGTCAAACTTTGAATAACCAAGTCCACTTTTTGTAAGTACAGAGGCGCACCTAAGAGGAGGGGTGAATTAGGTGTTAAAAAACTTTCCTGGTTTTTAGAGTTTTGTGAATTATTTTTCTGGTTGTGTTTGTGTACGAAAGCTTGTAAATGACGGAAAGTAAAGTACGCAAAAATTTATCCTGGTTCCCCTGACAACCAAGGGTACATCCAGTCTTCTTGCACAGCACAAGAGATTTTCCACTATTTGTTAGAATAAGTACAATTCTAACACTAAGACTTCAGTTACAAATTCCTAACACTTTACCTAATATAGCACACCACTATCTTAGTTTATAACACTTGAAAAAACTACACTAATTTCTTCAAACAATAACTTTAATGATTTTTTTACAACAATGTTCTTAATTAAGAACAAGAGGATATAACAATGTGTATAATGATAAAAATCCAATATAATTTCAAGTACAGTAGAGAACCTTTCTCAATATTATTTAAATGTAGAGCATGTACTTGAAGTATGAAATATAACTTTGAAAAGTTCACAAAATATTTCAGCAAGTTGATCAAAGTTGGTAATAGGATTAATGATTTAGAACTGAAGCTATGAGGTATTCATACTCCATAGACAAGACTTCAGATCAGTGGCAATTTTTCCCAGTAGTTTTGATGAACTTATGCAATGATCCAGATGAGATCTGAACTGAAAAATTGCATTGATTCACATACAGCCTAAGTGTATTCGAATACACTTCTGTAACGTTCAGTTTTTATTCAAAATTTAAACACTGTATTCGAATATGAAACCATGTATTCGAATACGAATCAATGAATTTTGCCACTGACTTGATTTTCTATTCGACTACGAGATGCTGTAGTCGAATACAGATGTCCAGTTTTTGCTACTGACTTCATCTATATTCTGCTACAACATTCCGTATTCGAATACAGAACTTCAGTTTTAGCTACTTACTTGATATCTATATTTGGCTACGACATGCCGTATTCGAATACAGAACTGATGGTTTTGCTACTGACTTAGTGTTTGTATTCGGCTACGAGATGCTGTAGTCGAATACAACTTTGATTTTTGTCAAAAACTTACTTTTTAAATTTTTGTTTATGTATTTTGACACTTAGAAAATACTTTATGATGCATATGCTAAAATAAAAGGTTCTCATAATATTGTATTTGAAATATAATTGGATTTTTATCAAGTACCTTAGATTCTAAGTTTCCTAATAGTTGACTTGATTGTTGATTTCACTTTGAGATTGCAACTTTGATATTTATTCATAGTCTTTTGTGTTCATCAAAAACATAGATCTTATATATTTTCACTTTTGTCATTTGAATATCTTTGCATGTTAAGTATATTTTCAAATCCAATATGTCCTTTGTTATACCTTTCAATAACTCTATTCATTTGGACAATTCTAAAGGGAAGTGAATCCCACTTATTGCATGTAGAATTCTGTTTTAGTTTTTCAAAATCTTGTTCCATAGTGTCAATCTTTTCATTAAGAGATAAATTTTTTTCTTTTGGGTTGACACTATTTTGTACATATTTCTACATTCCATATGTAGTTCTTTTATTGCTTGTTGTGCATCACTATTCTCAACACAAGAATCATCATTATTATAACAAGTATTTTTACTACTAACCTCTTCTTCATCATCGGATTGGTGGGATGCCATTAAAGCAACGTTTGCACATTCGTCATTTTCTGAGTTTGAAGATGAACTTACTTCATTATCCTCCCATGCTACATATGTCTTTTTGAAAAATTTTCCTTTTGGTAGCACTTTTCTTGATAATGTTAGGACATTCTGCTTTTATGTGTCCTTGTTTCCCACATTCAAAGCAAGTGAAATTTTAATTTGTAGTGGAGACATCTTTCTTCCTGAAGGTTTTCTTTTTTCTTAAATGTTTTATCGTTTTAAAGAAACTTACTGAACTTTTTAACCAGGAACGTGATGTTTTCATATTCATCTGAGTTTTTCCAATATCAGTTCTTTTAACTCTGTTTTCAAGGCAATAGTGTGTCTTCTTTTCTAGACTTTCATTCTTTTCCAATCTTCCAAGTCAATTTCATGCTCTCAGAGTTTTCTGAAAAATGCAGAGAGTGACATCTTATATAAGCTTTTCTTTTCAGAGATTGTTGTCACTTTAGATCTGAGAACCTTTAGGTTCAATTCATCATTAGTGCAGCTTTTGCCAAGTGTCGTCAAATGATTGGTTAAGTGAGAGAATCTTTTCTGCATGTCTAGAATAGGTTCTCCTGGCTGCATTCGAAACATTTCATATACTTGAGACAAAGTATTTAATTTAGAATGTTTTACCTCAATTGTTCCTTCATGGGTTACTTCAAGAGTATCCCATATTTCTTAGGCTATTTTGTAGTGAGATATGTGAAAGAATTCGTCCATTCCAAGCCCCAATTGTAACATGTTTTTGGCCTTCATGTCAAACAACACTTTTCTCTTTTCATCATCTGTCCATGAGGCTTTGATCTTTATTTCCTCTTTATTCTTGATAACCGTCGTTGGAATATAGGGACCATTTTCCCAAGCCTCCCATATGTCATCTCCTTGTGCCTCAAGATATGCCTGCATGCGTATTTTCTAGAAATCATAATGTTCACCAATAAAACAAGGTGGTTTGTTGCTGCTACCACCATCTATAAAAAAAGGTTGTGCGGAAGTCATGAATCGAGAAACAAATTTTCCAGAACCTGCTCTGATGCCAATTGTATATATATAGAGGCGTAACTAAGAGGGGAGGTGAATTAGGTGTTTTAAAAACTTTTTGAAGGTGCAAACACGAGAAAGGGGGTTGAATTGTGTTTGACTAACTTTAATACTTTTTAGTTTTAAAACAAACCTGTTCTGTATAAATTAAAACAGAGTTAGCAGCGGATATAAAGTAAATAAAAACTCAGAATTTTATACTGGTTCACCGTTAACTAGGCTACGTCCAGTCCCTTCACTTTGAAGGATTTCACTAATTCAAAAACCTTGAATTACAAAGTACCACTGACCCTCCAAGTCAGTCTTCTCAAAAAGACTAACACCCTAGACTTTTGGGGAAAAGAACCTTGAATCTAATTGCTAAGTAATCTGCTACTCCTTCTGACTCCCTCAGATTGTATACTCTACTTCAACAACTTAGACCTAACACAAGGGAAAGAAAAACAGAGAGTACTTGCTTCTGGAAAGCGGATACTCACAATTGACCTCACTAAAAACTCAAGTATTTTGCTTTTGGAAGTGTATGACTCTATGGTCTTTTCGATGCAAAGTCTTCTGCCTTGAGCCTCCTTTTATAGATGAATAATTAGGGTTTCTTCCATGCTTAAATTCAACCTGAATCTGCCCAGATTCTCTTGCAAAAATAACTTGGCCAATCGGGTTTCACTTAAATAAAAAACATATCTTTTTAGCTCCAGATTTGCATTCAAAAATAAATTTGGCCAATCCTGTTCTTGATTAATTATGGACCAAATCTTTCTTCGTGCCAATAGCTTCGGAATTCCCACCAGACTGCAATTTATTTTTGTATCAAATCCTCTTAATACTTTGATCAAATTTCTATTAAAATTTAATCAAGTGTTATTTGAATTTAATCAAGTCTCCACTGATTATCATCATGATTAAATCTGGACCGTATGATCTTCTGATCTCGACCAACTCTGGACTTGTGTAATCTGACCTGCGCCAGTTATGCGACCCTCTGATCTCGGCCAACACTAGATCAAATGAACTAATCTGGACTATTTTATGATCATCTGATCTCAGCCAACACTGGGCCGTGATACTTAAGTCTGGACCATTTTACCTTTATCCTTTGAAATTTATCATTTAATCTGGACATGAATTTTACCTTTTGATCTGGACACTTATCCTCTGATCTGGACATGCTATCTTCTGGTCTAGATTGAATCTGAATTAAATCTGGACTTATGATATTTTAATCTGGACATTTATCCTTTGATCAAGATTCAAGTCTGGATTAAATCTTGACAATCATTTCTTCTGATCTGGACTGAATTTTATGTTCTAGACCATGCTATCTTCTGGTGTCGACCAAGTCACTTGTTCTGGACCAGTTATCTTCTGGTCTGGACCAAGTCTGGATTAAGTCTGGATTGATTCTTATATTCACGACCAAGCTATCTTCTGGTCAGAATTAAGTCTGGATCAAGTCTAACTTATGATTCCTGCTGGTCTGGAACAAGTCTCCCTCTGGCATGCTTTCTTCTGGTCTAGACCAGGCCTTCTTCTGGACTCTACTTCCTTCTGATCTGGGCCACGAAAGATATCCTCTGATGATGTTTTGACATCCTCTGATATTCTGTGGAGGTGTATGCTCTGGTGCCTTCTAGATGTATCCTTTGGTCTGATTTTATCCTCTAGTAACTCATCTTCTCCCTCTGGTGACTTCATCTTCTGGTGGCATTTAATATAATAATTCTAAGTACAAAATAAGATTACGTGGAGTGCTTTTGTAAACATCAGAATCCTAAGTAGTTAGCACCAACTTGGTTTCAACAATCTCCCCCTGTTTGATTATGACAAAACCTTAACTTATTTTGTTAGCTTATAACTTATTTAAAAAGACTTTGAAAAACTTGAAAAAATTCGAAGTACTTGAAATACTCCCCCTCATACCAATCTCTCCCCCTAAGTCTTATAATGAGTATTTCCTCTCCTTTTCAACTCCTTCTTAAATAATCACTCTTTCTTTTCTTCTCTTCTCCTATCCTTTTCAACTCATTCTTTATTCTCTCTTTCTTCACATTGCCTCTCCTTTTAAATTCCTTCTCTTTTCACTCTTTCTTTTTCTCCCTTTATTTTTCTCTCTCCCTGTTTCCTCTACTTTTCAACTCCTTCTCTTTTCATCTCTTTCTTTTTCACTCCTACTTTCTTTTTATCTCTCCTTTTCTACTTATTTTTGTATTTTTGTTTTTCTCTTTACAAAGTATAGAAAGTAAAAACAAGAAAATAAAAGACAAAAAGTAAAATGACAAGAAAAATTAAAAACTCCTAAGATGACTACTTGAGCTAGTCAGATAATGTTGAGATGTTTCTTGATGAACTCGAACCTATCTTTAGGTAATGCTTTGGTGAAGATATCAGCCCATTGATGATCAGTGTCCACAAAATGGATGCTTAAAGTCCCTTTTTGAACAAGGTCCCTAATGAAATGGTGTTTTATTTCAATGTGTTTGGCTCTAGAGTGTAAGATAGGGTTCTTGGTTAGGTTTATGGCTGAAGTGTTATCACAGAACAAAGGGATATTGGTTTTGAAGATGTTGTAATCTTCAAGTTGATGTTTCATCCAGATTAATTGTGAGCTGCATATTGGTTTTGAAGATGTTGTAATCTTCAAGTTGATGTTTCATCCAGATTAATTGTGTTTCATCCTGCTGCTGATATATACTCAGCTTCAGCTGTTGAAATGGCAATGGTGCTTTGTCCTTTGCTTGACCAAGAGATCAAGTTATCATCTAAGAATGTGCAGTTGCCACTTGTACTTTTCATTTCCAACTTGTCTCCAGCATAGTCAGAATCACAAAAACCTCTTAGTTTGTAGATGGGGGTTTTCTTGTATAACAAGGTAAGGTTGGTGGTTCCTTTTGTTGGAACCAAGTTGGTTATAAGTACTTAGGATTTTGATGTTTACAAAAGCACTCCATGTATTCTTATTTTGTACTTAGAATTAATATATTAAATGCCACCAGAAGATGAAGTCACCAGAGGCATAAGATGAAGTCATCAAAAGCAGAAGATGAGTTACCAGAGGATAAAATCAGACCAGAGGATACACCTCCAGAAGATACCAGAGGATGCATACAAAAGGCACCAGAGCATACACCTCTAGAGGATATCAGAGGATGTCAAAACATCATCAGAGGATATCTTTCCTGGCCCAGATCAGAAGAAAGCAGAGTCTAGAAGGAGACCTGGTCCAGACTAGAAGGAAACCTGCCAGAGGGAGACTTGGTGCAGACCAGAAGGAATCACAGTCAGACTTGGTCCAGACTTTATGCTGACCAGAAGATAGCTTGGCAGTGATTATAAAATTCAGTCCAGACCAGAAGAAATGAAAGTCCAAATTTAATATCAGTTCAATCAAGACTCAGTCATGAATTGGTCCAATTCAGAGGGAAAATGTTCAGATTAATGGTCCAAATTTAAACATCATGACCCAGTGTTGGCCGAGATCAGAAGATTAGATCATATGGCCAAGTGTTGGCCGAGATCAGAAGATCAGATCATATGGTCCAGTGATTGGCCGAGATCTGAAGATCAGAACTTGTGGTCTAGTGTTGGCCGAGATCTGAGGATCATAGCAGATCAGATTGTATGGTCTAGATGTGGACGAGATCAGAATATCAAAGGTCCAGATTTAATCATGATGATAATCAGTGGAGACTTGATTAAATTCGAATAAAACTTTATTAAATTTTATCAAAGTATTAAGAGGATTTGATACAAAAATAAATTGAAGTCGTGTGGGAAATCAGAAGCTATTGGCGGGAAGAAAGATTTGATCCAGAATTAATCAAGAACAGGATTGGCCAAAGTTATTTTTGAATGCAAATCTGGAGCTAAAAAGATATGTTTTTTATTGAAGTGAAACCCGATTGGCCAAGTTATTTTTGCAGATGAACCAAAGAAGAAGAAGAATCTGGTCCTGAAGTCGAAACAGAAGAAAGCTGTAAGGGCAGCACCAAAATCAGAGGATAGCGACAGTGACAGTGATGATATGGCTTAATTAACCAAACAGATGGTTAAGATCTGGGAAAACAGGAACAGGAGAGGCTCCAAGAAGAAACATAACATCAAAGGAAAGGAAGAATCTCATAAGAAGAGTATCTTCTATTATGGATGCAATGAGCCTAGACATATCAAGTCAGAATGTCCAAATCTAGAAAAAGGCAAACAACACAAGAAGAGTTCCAGATTCAAAAAGAAGGGTATGATGGTAGCCTAGGATGCATCAGAATCAGAAGAAGAATCGTCTGATGAAGAAGAGGCAGAAACAACAACGATTGCACATATCAGGTCTGCCTCTTGACGTCATAAAGGGACAATTTCAGGAAGGAAAGTAGGGAGAAGGTTGAATGATCAAAGCAATCATTGAAGCAAGTCTAGAAGCACATCAGAGGAAGCAATTCTGGCTCTGATGGCTCATACCAACTCAAGTTCTGGATACAGCTCAGGCTCTGGAACAGATTTAGAAGATGAAGACAGTGAGGTATTTTCTTATCTCACTAAATCTGAATTAATTGATGCTTTAAAAGATTTTTTAGATGCAAACAATAAGATGTCTTTAAAACTGAAAACTCTTAGGGAAGATATGAAAAGTCTAACCAAAGAAGTCCAAGTTTTAAAGAATCAAAATTCTGAGTATGGAATTTAAAACAAGGATTTTAAAACTGAAGTTGCAAGACTCAAATCTGAAAACCAAACTCTCAAAAGTAATATTTGTTCCACTTCCAAAGCTGTTTGTGAATCTAATATGCATGAGCAATTTTTTCAAAACTTTATTTCTAATGGAATGGAAAGAAGTAAATATGCATCTATGATTTATGGAAACAGTAACACGGGAAATAGAGGTCTTGGTTTTACAGAAACTATTGCTGAAAATAAAATTGTTCATTCTGATGTTTTCGGCACAGTTTGTGCTAAGAAAGGTTACTCTGAATTATCTTGTCCAATGATAAAATCTGAACAAGATCAGAGAGCTGTTTAAACTAACAAACTTGGACCCAATCAGTTATGGCTACCAAAAGATCAAATTGTCTATGTTGCAGATATTCTAAGCAACTAGAAGGAGACACCAACAATGGTGCCTGGACAATGGATGTTGGCAATGCACAAGCAGAAGAAGGTTTATGTTCCTGCTACAACCAGACAGAGGCAATCTGAGTCTAAGGTAAGAAGGTCTGGTGAACTCAACCAAAACCAGAATCAGAATCAGAACCAGAACTGGAACATGAATCAAAACTGGAACCAGAATCAGAACAGGAACTGGAACCAGAACCAGTACCAGAAGCACATGAATTGGAACCAGAACCAACACTGGAACCAGAATCATAATCAGTATTGGAACCAAAACCAGAACCAGAACTAGAACAGGTATCAGTATCAAAGGTTCAGGTATGACCATCAGAATTACTCTAATTATCAGAATCAATATAACTACAAGAATTATTAGAATCATCAGAATCATTAGAATCAACTTGATGGGTCTGTTTTATTTACTTGCTTTAGGAAGGATAATGTATATAAAATTGATTTGTTTAGTCTTGCTAAGCAACAGGTTAAATGCTTATTATCTATGAGTGAGCGATTTCGCACAAAAGGTTAGGGCATGCAAACCCTACACTTATATCTGAGTTGAGAAAATTCCAGTTGCTAAGACGGCTTCCCAAGGTAAGTTCCAAAACTGAGATTCTATGTGAAGCATGTCAAAGAGGTAAACAAACTAAAAGCTCTTTTAAAACTAAAAATTGTGTTTCTACCTCTCAACCACTTGAACTGCTTCACTTAGATCTGTTTGGTCCTGTTCAAACAACTTATCTGAGTGGTAAGAAATATGGTTTTGTGATTGTTGATGATTACTCGAGGTGAACTTGGGTAAAAATTTTAAAGAACAAAGATGAATCTCACAAAGTGTTTATTTCTTTTTGTAAGCAAGTAATGAATGAACAGGGTATCAAGATCATAACCATCAAAAGTGATCATGGAGGTGAATTTGAGAACAAATACTTTGAAGAATTATGTAAAGAGAATGGCATCTATCACAACTTCTCATCGCCCAGAACACCACAACAGAATAGAGTGGTGGAAAGAATGAATAGATCACTACAGGAGATGGCCAGAACCATGCTGAATGATATGAAGCTTGCCACCTACCTTTGGGCAGAAGCTGTCAACACAGCTTGCTACATTCAGAATAGAGTGTACATCAGGTCAATCTTAAATAAAACTCCATACGAACTGTGCAAAGGTAAGAAACCTAACATTTCTTATTTCAAGCAATTTGGATGTACTTGTTTTATGTTGAACACTAAAGATAATCTAGCTAAGTTTGACTCTAGATATCAAAAGTGTACCTTTATTGGTTACTCTGAGAGATCAAAAGCTTATAGAGTGTTTAACAAGGAAACTAACACTGTGGAAGAATCAATCCACATTAAGTTTGATGATAAACAGCTTGACTCTGAAAAGTTAAAGCAAGATGAGGAAATTGCATGTGAACCAGAAGTTGGACCAGCAACAGAACCTGAGAAAGATAAAGATAAAAGCAAGGAAGAAGAACATGCTGACTCTGAAGACAAGTCAGAGGGAAAGAATGGATGGAAGTACAAGTCTTCACATCCAAAAACTCTCATTATTGGCAGTGCAGCAGAACCATTGAAGACCAGATCATCAAGTAGAGAAACCAGTCTGTTTGGTTTACTCTCAACAATTGAACCAAGCAATGTTGATGAAGCTTTGGTAGAGGAAGGTTGGATACTTGCAATGCAAGAAGACCTGAATGAATTTCAAAGAAATGATGTTTGGGATCTGGTATCCAGACCAAACAAAAACATTATTGGAACCAAATGGGTGTTTAGGGATAAACTCAATGAAAAAGGTGAAGTGGTAAGGAACAAAGCCAGACATGTAGCTCAAGGATACAGTCAACAGGAAGGTATTGATTACACTGAGACTTTTGCTCCAGTGGCCAGGTTAGAAGCAATTAGAGTTCTTTTATCATTTGCTGCTAATCATGATATAATTCTGTATCAAATGGATGTTAAAAGTGCATTCTTAAATGGCTATATAAGTGAGGAAGTCTATGTCAAACAGCCCCCTGGATTTGAAAATTCTGATTTTCCAAACCATGTTTTTAAACTTAAAAAATCTTTATATGGTTTAAAACAAGCACCAAGGGCATGGGATGACAAACTTAGTAACTTTCTGCTTAAGAATGAATTTGATAGAGGCCAGATTGATAATACTCTATTTAGGAAATCCATTAAAAATGATATTTTGGTTATTCAAGTTTATGTTGATGATATCATCTTTGGATCCACTAATGGCACTTTGTGCAAGGAGTTTTCTGACCTAATGCAGAAAGAGTTCCAAATGAGCATGATGGGAGAACTTAAGTTCTTTCTGGGAATTCAGATTCACCAAGGTAAATCAGGTATACTCATTCACCAATCTAAATACACTAAAGAACTTCTCAAAAAGTTCAAGATGAGTGACTATAAGCCTATGGCCACCCCAATGCACCCAACCTGCTCACTTGAGCAAGATGAAACCAGCCAAAAGGTAGACCAGAAAACATACAGAGGTATGATTGGATCCCTTCTTTACCTAACTGCTTCTAGACTTGACATTTTTTTAGTGTTTGTGCCCGTTTTCAAGCTGACCCTAGGGAATCCCATTTAACTGTTGTCAATAGAATCTTGAGATACCTTAAAGGTGAAGGTGCAAACACGAGAAGGGGGGTTGAATTGTGTTTGACTAACTTGAATACTTTTTAGTTTTAAAACAAAACCTGTTATGTATGAATGAAAATAGAGTTAGCAGCGGATATAAAGTAAATAAAAGCTTAGAATTTTATACTGGTTCACCGTTAACTAGGCTACGTCTAGTCCCTTCACTTTGAAGGATTTCACTAATTCAAAAACCTTGAATTACAAAGTACCACTGCTTAAGTTCGAGCTGTATCTTGCCATATACTCTTGCAAAAATAACTTGGCCAATCGGATTTCACTTTAATAAAAAACATATCTTTTTAGCTCCTGATTTGCATTCAAAAATAACTTTGGCCAATCCTGTTCTTGATTAATTCTGGATCAAATCTTCCTTCCCGCCAATAGCTTCTGAATTCCCACACGACCTTAATTTATTTTTGTATCAAATCCTCTTAATACTTTGATCAAATTTAATCAAGTCTTATTCAAATTTAATCAAATCTCCACTGATTATATCATGATTAAATCTGGACCGTTTGATCTTTTGATCTCGTCCACATCTGGACTATACAATCTGATGTGTTGTGATCCTCTAATCTCGGCCAACACTGGACCACACGTTCTGATCTGCTGATCTCGGCCAATCACTGGACCATATGATCTGATCACTGGGAGATATGGTCTGATCTTTTGATCTCGACCAACACTGGGCCATGATGTTTAAATCTGGACCATTGATGTGAACATTTTCCCTCTGAACTGGACCAATTCTGGACTGAGTCTGTATTGAACTAAAATTAAATCTGGACTTTCATTTCTTCTGGTTTGGAATGAATTTTATAATCACTGCCAAGCTAATCTAATGACTCAAACGCACTTGTTTGTTGAGAACGAAAATGGATTAGAATAAGCATTGGGATGCACAAAATGATTAAAATGTTATTTCAATGACACAAACAGACTTGTTAGGTGAACTGCATTGTCTAAGAACGAAAATTAATAACAAAAAGCAAAGGGATGACGAAAATGACCTAAATAATAATCCAATCACACAATCACACTTACTGGATGAACTAGATTGGGTAAGAACGAAAACGGAATAGAATAAGTCTTCGGATGCAAAAAATGACCTAAATGTTAATACAATGACACAAATGCACATATTGGATGAACTAACTTCGTTATGAACGCAAATGGATTAGAATAAGCCTTAGGATACACAAAATGGCTAAAATATTAATCAAATGACACAAAGGTACTTATTGGATGAACTACATTGGTTAAGAACAAAAAATGGATTAGAATACCCCTCGGGATGCACAAAATGACTTAAATGTTAATCCTATGACACAAACGCACTTATTGGGTTGACAACATTGGTTCAGATAAAAAAGGGATTAGAATAAGCCTATGGATGCACAAAATGACCTAAATGTTAATCCAATGACACAAATGCACGTGTCTGATGAACTAGATTGGTTAAGAACGAAAAGGAAATAGAATAAGCCTTGGGATGCACAGAATCATCTAAAAGTTATTTCAATGACTCAAATGCAATTATTGGATGAACTACATTTGTTGAGAGCGAAAAGGGATTAGAATAAGCCTTGGGATGCACAAAATGACGTAAATGTTTATCCAATGACACAAACGAACTTATTGGATGAACTACATTGGTTAAGAACGAAAATGGATTAGAATAAGCCTTGGGATGCACAAAATGAAGTAAGTGTTCATCCAATGACACAAACGAACTTATTGGATGAATTACATTGGTTAAGAACGAAAAGTGATTACAATAAGCCTTGGGATGCACAAAATAACGTAAGTGTTACTCTAATGACACAAACACACATATTGGATGAACTACAATCCTTAAGAACGAATAATGATTAGAATAAGCCTTGGGATGCACAAAATGACGTAAATATTAATCCAATGACACAACACTTATTGGATGAACTACATTGGTTAAGAACGAAAAAGGATTAGAATAAGCCTTGCGATACACAAAATGACATAAATGTTAAATTAATGACACAAACCCACTTATTGGATGAACTTTATTCCTTAAGAACGAAAAGTGACTAGAATAAGCCATGAGACGCACAAAATAACCAAAATGTTAATCCAAAGACAGAAATGCACTTATAAGATCAACCACATTCCTTAAGAACGAAAAGTGATTAGAATAAGCCTTCGAATGCACAAATTGACGTAAATGTTAATCCAATGAAACAAACGCACTTATTGGATGAACTACATTGGTTAAGAATGAAAAGTGATTAGAATAAGCCTTGGGATGCACCAACTGACGTAAATTTTAATTCAATGACACAAACAAACTTTTTGGATGAACTACATTCGTTGAGAACGAAAAATGATTAGAATAAGCCTTGGGATGCACAAAATTACATAAACGTTAAATTAATGACACAAACCCACTTATTGGCAGAACTATATTCCTTTAGAACGAAAGTGACTAGAATGAGCAATGGGATGCACAAAATGACCTAAATGTTAATCCAATAACACTAATTCACTTATTGGATGAACTACATTCCTTAAGAACGAAAAGTGATTAGAGTAAGCCATGGGATGCACAAAATGATGTAAATGTTAATTCAATGAAACAAACGCACTTATTGGATTAACTACATTGGATAAAAACAAAATGACACAAACAAACTTTTTGGATGAACTACATTCGTTGAGAAAAGAAAATTGATTAGAATAAGCCTTGGGATGCACAAAATGACGTAAATGTTAAATTAACGACAAAAACCCACTAATTGGAGAAACTTTATTCTTTAAGAACAAAAAAATGACTAGAATATGCCAGTAGGAGCACAAAAAGACCTAAATGTTAATCCAATGACACAAATGCACTTATAAGATGAACTACATTCCTTAAGAACAAAAAGTGATCAGAATAAGCCTTGGGATGCACAGAATGACGTAAATGTTAATCCAATGACACAAATGCACTTATTGGATGAACTAAATTGGGTAAGAATGAAAAGTCATTAGAATAAGCCTTGGGATGCACAAAATGACTTAATTGTAAAATTAATGACACAAACTCATTTATGGGATGAACTACATTCCTTAAGAACGAATAGTGATTAGAATTTGCCTTGGAATGCACGAAATGACGTAAATATTAATCCAATGACACAAACGCACTTATTTGATAAAATACATTGGCTACGAGCCAAAACTGATTAGAATAAGCATTGGGATGCAAAAGATGACGTAAATGTTAATACAATGACACAAACGCACTTATTGGATGCACTTTATTGGTTAATCGATAAAAGTCATTAGCCTTGATATGCACAAAATGACGTAAATGTTAATCGAATGACACAAACGCACTTATTGGATGAACTACATTGGTTAAGAACAAAAATGGATTACAATAAGCCATGCGATGCACAAAATGATGTAAATGTTAAATTGGTGATACAAACTCACTTATTGGATGAACTACATTCCTTTAGAACGAAACGTCACTAGAATAAGCCTTAGGATGCACAAAATGGATTAGAATAATCCTTCTAATGCATGAAATGGAGTAAATGTTAATCCAATGACACAAACACACTTATTGGATGAACTACATTGGTTAACAAACGATAAGTGATTAGAATAAGCCTTGGGATGCACAAAATGACATAAATGTTCATCCTATGATACAAACGAACTTATTGGATGAATTACATAGGTTAAGAACGAAAAGTGATTAGAATAAGCCTTGGGATGCACAAAATGACGTAAGTGTTAATTCAACGACACCAACACACTTATTGGATGAACTACATTCCTTAAGAACGAATAGTGATTAGAATAAGCCTTGGGATGCACAAAATGACGTAAATGTTAATCCAATGACAGAAATGCACTTATTGGACGAACTACATTGGTTAAGAACGAAAATGGATTAGAATAAGCTTTGCGATACACAAAATGACATAAATGTTAAATTAATGACACAAACCCACTTATTGGATGAACTTTATTCCTTAAGAACGAAAAGTGACTAGAATAAGCCATGGGATGCACAAAATAACCTAAATGTTAATCCAAAGACCGAAATGCGCTTATGAGATCAACCACGTAACTTAAGAATGAAAAGTGATTAGAATAAGCCTTCAAATGCACAAATTGACGTAAATGTTAATCCAATGAACCAAACGCACTTATTGGATAAACTACTTTGGTTAAGAACGAAAAGTTATTAGAATAAGCCTTGGGATGCACAAAAGGACGTAAATTTTAATCTAATGACACAAACGAACTTATCGAATGAACTACATTCCTTGAGAACGAAAAGTGATTAGAATAAGCCTTGTGATGTACAAAATGACGTAAAAGTTAAATTAATAACACAAACCCACTTATTGGATGAACTATATTCCTTTAGAACGAAAAGTGACTAGAATAAGCAATGGGATGCACAAAATGACCTAAATGTTAATCCAATGACACAAATTCACTTATTCGATGAACTACATTCCTTAAGAACAAAAAGTTATTAAAATAAGCCAAAAGATGCACAAAATAACCTTAATGTTAATCTGATGACACAAATGCACTTATAAGATCAACCACATTCCTTAAGAAAGAAAAGTCATTAGAATAAGCTTTTGAATGCACAAAATGACGTAAATGTTAACATAACGACACAAACCAACTAATTGGATGAACTATCTTCTTTTAGATCAAAAAGTGACTAGAATATGATGTACAAAATGACGTAAACGTTAAATTAATGAGACAAACCCACTTATTGGGAGAACTATATTCCTTTAGAACGAAAAGTGACTAGGATAAGCAATGGGATGCACAAAATGACCTAAATGTTAAGAACGAAAATGGAATAGAATAAGCCTTGGGATACACAAAATGACATAAATGTTAAATTAATGACACAAACCCACTTATTGAATGAACTATATTCCTTAAGATCGAAAAGTGACTAGAATAAGCCATGGGATGGACAACATGACGAAAATGATAATCCAACGACACAAACACACTTATTGGATGAACTACATACCTTAAGAACAAAAAGTGATTAGAAGAAGCTTTGGGATGCATAATATGACGTGGTTGTTAATCCAATGACACAGATGAGCTTATTGGATGAACTACATTCCTTAAGAATGAAAAATGATTAGAATAAACCTTGGGATGCAAAAAATGACGTAAATGTTTATCCAATGACACAAAGACACTTATTGGTTGAACTAAGTTGGTTAAGAACGAAAATTGATTAGAACAAGCCTTGGGATGCATAAAATGACGTAAACATTAAATTAATGATACAAACTCACTTATTGGATGAGCTACCTTCCTTTAGAACGAAAAGTGATTAGAATAAGCCTTGGGATGCACAAAATAACGTAAATGTTAATCCAATGACACAAACGAATTTATTGGATGAATTTCATTGGTTAACAAAGAGATGTGATTAGAATAAGGCTTGACATGCACAAAATGATGTAAATGTTAATCCAATGAGACAAATGAACATATTGGATGAACTGCATTCCTTACGAACGAAAAGTGAATAGAATAAGCCTTGGGATGCACCAAATGACGTAAATGTTGATCCAATGACACAAACGCACTTTTTGGATTAACAACAATCCTTAAGAACAAAAAGTGATTAGAATAAGCCTTGGGATGCACAAAATGACGTAAGTGGTAATCCAATGACATAAACACACTTATTTGATGAACTACATTGGTTAAGAACGAAAATGGATTAGAATAAGCCTTGGGATAGACAAAATTTCGTAAATGTTTACACAATTACACAAACGAACTTATTGGTTGAACTTCACTAGTTAAGAACGAAATGGGACTAGAATAAGCCATGGGATGCACAAAATAACCTTAATGTTAATCCAATGACACAAATGCACTCATAAGATGAACCACTTCCTTAAGAAAGAAAAGTCATTAGAATAAGCCTTTGAATGCACAAAATGACATAAATGTTAATCCAATGAAACAAATGCACTTATTGGATGATCTACATTGCTTAAGATCGAAAAGTGATTAGAATAAGCCTTGGGATGCACAAAATGACGTAAATTTTAATCCAATGACACAAACGAACTTATTAAATGATGTACATTCCTTGAGAACGAAAAGTGATTTGAATAAGCCTTGGGATGCACAAAATGACGTAAACGTTAAATTAATGACACAAACCCACTTATGGGATGAACTACATTCCTTTATATCGAAAAGTGACTAGAATAAGCAATGGGATGAACTAAATGACCTAAATGTTAATCCAATGACACAAATTTACTTATTAGATGAACTACATTACTTAAGAACGAATAGTGATTAGAATTTGCCTTGGAATGCACGGAATGACGTAACTGTTAATCCAATGACACAACGCACTAATATGATGAACTACATTGGTTAAGATTGAAAAGTGACTAGAATAAGCAATGGGATGCACAAAATGACCTTAGTGTTAATCCAATGACACAAACGCACTTATTGGATGAACTACATTGGTTAAGAAATAAAATGGATTAGAATATGCTTTGGGATACACAAAATGACACAAATTTTAAATCCAATGAACCAAACGCACTTATTGGATGAACTACATTGGTTAAGATCGAAAAGTGATTAGAATAAGCTTTGGGGTGCACAAAATGACGTAAATTTTAATCCAATGACACAAACAAACTATTTGGATGAACTACATTCGTTGAGAACGAAAAATGATTAGAATAAGCCTTGGGATGCACAAAATTACGTAAACATTAAGTTAATGAGACAAACCCACTTATTGTGAGAACTATATTCCTTTAGAACGAAAAGTGACTAGAATAAGCAATGGGATGCACAAAATGACCTAAATGTTAAGAACGAAAATGGAATAGAATAAGCCTTGGGATACACAAATTGACATAAATGTTAAATTAATGACACAAACCAACTTATTGAATGAACTATATTCCTTAAGATCGAAAAGTGACTACAATAAGCCATGGGATGGACAAAATGACGAAAATGATAATCCAATGACACAAACACACTTATTGGATGAACTACATTCCTTAAGAACAAAAGGTGATTAGAATAAGCCTTGGGATGGATAAAATGACGTGAATGTTAATCCAATGACACACATGAACTTATTGGATGAACTACATTCCTTAAGAATGAAAAATGATTAGAATAAACCTTGGGATGCACAAAATAACGTAAACGTTAAATTAATGATACAAACTCACTTATTGGATGAGCTACATTCCTTTAGAACGAAAAGTGATTAGAATAAGCCTTGGGATGCACAAAATGAAGTAGATGTTAATCCAATGACACAAACCAAATTATTGGATGAGACAAATGAACTTATTGGAGGAGCTGCATTCCTTAAGAACGAAAAGTGAATAGAATAAGCCTTGGGATGCACAGAATGACGTAAATGTTAATCCAATGACACCAAAGCTTTTTTTGGATTAACTACAATCCTTAAGAACAAAAAGTGATTAGAATAAGCATTGGGATGCACAAAATGACGTAAATGGTAATCTAATGACACAAACCCACTTATTGGATGAACTACATTCCTTAAGAGCAAAAAGTGATGAGAATAAGCCTTCGGATGCACAAAATGACGAAAATGATAATGTAATGACACAAACACACTTATTGGATGAACTACATTGGTTCAGAACGAATAATGATTAGAATAATCCTTGGGATGCACAAAATGACGAAAGTGGTAATCCAATGACACAAACGCACTTATTGGATTAACTACAATCCTTAAGAATAAAAGTGATTAGAATAAGCCTTGGAATGCACAAAATGTCGTAAATGTTAATCCAATGACACAAAGACACTTATTTGATGAACTTCATTGGTTAAGAACAAAAGTGGATTAGAATAAGCCTTGGGATAGACAAATTGTCGTAAATGTTAATACAATGACACAAACGAACTTATTGGTTGAACTTCACTAGTTAAGAACGAAATGTGATTAGAATTAGGCATGGGATGCACAAAATTACGTAGATGTTAATTCAATGAAACAAACGCACTTATTGGATTACCTACATTGGTTAAAAACGAAAAATGACTAGAATACGCCTTGGGAAGCACAAAATGACGTAAATGTTAAATTAACGACACAAACCCACTAATTGGATGAACGATATTCTTTAAGAACAAAAAGTGACTAGAATATGCCAGTAGATGCACAAAAAGACCTAAATGTTAATCCAATGACACAAATGCACTTATAAGATGAAATACATTCCTTAAGAACGAAAAGTGACTAGAATAAGCAATGGGTTACACAAAATGACCTAAATCTTAATCAAATGACACAAATTCACTTATTGGATGAACTAAATTCCTTAAGAAAGAAAAGTGATTCGAATAAGCCCTAGGATGCACAAAATGACGTAAATGTTAAATTAATGATACAAACTCTCTTATTGGATGAACTACATTCCTTTAGAACGAAACGTGACTAGAATTAGCCTTAAAATGCACAAAATGGATTACAATAATCCTTCGAATGCACGAAATGACGTAAATATTATTCCAATGACACAAACGCATTTATTGGGTGAACTACGTTGGTTAAGAATGAAAAGTGATTAGAATAAGCCTTGGGATGCACAAAATGATGTAAGTTTTAATCCAATGACACAAACACACTTATTGGAAGAACTACATTCCTTAAGAACGAAAAGTGATTAGAATAAGCCTTGGGATGCATAAAATGACGTAAATGTTAATCCAATGACACAAACACATTTATTAGATGAACTACATTGGTTAAGAACGAAAATGGAATAGAATAAGCTTTGGGATACACAAAAAAACATAAATGTTAAATTAATGACACAAACCCACTTATTGGATGAACTATATTCCTTAAGATCGAAAAGTGACTAGAATAAGCCCTGGGATGCACAAAATGACGAAAATGATAATCCAATGACACGAACACACTTATTGGATGAACTACATTCCTTAAGAACAAAAAGTGATTAGAATAAGCATTGGGATGCATAAAATGACATGTGTAAGACCCTTAAATTTAATATTAATTTTGGAATTAATATTAAGGGTATTTTGGGAATATTGTAGAATATTTAATATATGTATGTTTGAGTGAATATATATATATATATATAGATATTTATTTTGGAGGATGAATTAAAATTATTGGATGAAGATTAAATTAATTTAATTTCGAGTAATTAAATTAATCGGACCATTAATTAAGGATTAGTGGCTAATTGAAAAAGGATAAAGTGCTGAAAAATCCAGCTGTGAAATCCAGCATTATTTTATCATTGTTTTAAGGGATGTGGCACTCAAGTGAGCCTATCAGTACAGGTGAGGGGCAGGGCAGAAATGAGAACACCATCCCTCCTTCCTTGTTGCCCATACTGCATGTAATAGTAACCCATTTTTCCCTCCCATTCTGCCTCTGTTTTCTGCCTTCCTATTTCCAGTCACGGTTATAAAAGAAGAAGAGAGGGAACTCTTCAAAGCATCATTATTGGAACATCCAAACACTGAAACACCAAAACCCCAGTACAAAAGTTATTCCCCATACCATTACAGAGCTAAAGAACCCAGTTTCGTAGCAGCAAACGCAAGCTGTAGTTTCACCAGTTTGGGACGCGCAAATGGGAGCAGAATCAGAAATGAGAGGAATAGCAGAACACGCAACAAGGGTAAGGGCACCTTCCACTTTCTAGTTGCATTAGGGCTGTAAATGCATGTTGTTTCATTTCTGTTTTTGAAGAAAAACTGTTTTGCATGTCATTTTGAAAAATGAGAAATGCATTCTGTTGATATGTGATCATTCTGAGATGGATGTTGTTGGCTGTTTTGCTGATATAACATGCGGTTTTGCTTATGTGTGAAAGCTGAAAAATGTTTGCATGTCATTTTAAACATGATTAAAATGCATGTTCATAAAACTGTTTTGAAAAATGGTTTTGAAATGCAAAAATGCATTTTGTTTTGCTGCTCTGTGAATGCTGCATGTTATCCTGATATGTGTGAAAGTTGAACTGCTTGCATGTTCTTCTGATGTGTTGTGAAAGTTGAAATGCTTGCATGTTCTTCTAATGTGTGGTGGAAACTGAAATGCTTGCATGTTATTCTAATATGTATGAAAGCTGAAATGCTGTATGATGTTTTGATGTTTTGAAAGTCTGGATGACTTGTTGTTGCTAATCTTGATCCTAATTCTGTTTCTAATGTTGTGATGTTAATCATTCTGATTCTGGTTCTGTTTTCTGATGATCTGATGTAGATCATTCTGGTTTTGTCTTCTGTATTCGACTACAGGCAATCTGTATTCGAATACAGAATGTTAAAATTACATATTTTCACTAGTTTCAGCTTCGGTATTCGAATACAAGGGATCTGTATTCGAATACAGATTCGTGTTTTTCCAGAAACTCAGTTTTTAGCTTTTGTATTCGAATACAAGGAAGTTGTATTCGAATACAGATTCATGTTTTCCAGAAAATCAAGTTTTAAACTCTACCGTATGAATTTTAAAGTGTTGGGGAACTTTGAAAAGGATTAAAATGATTTAAAATGGAGTCATTGATATAATTTTGAAGAGGAGAGGATGATGTTTTGAAAACCCTTAATAATGTAGTGAAAAATGTTGATTTGTGCACTGAGACTGCCTCTGTATTCGAATACCAGAGGGCTGTATTCGAATACAGAGTGTTAATTCTGCACTTTTTTGACTCTTGTATTCGAATACAGAGAGGCTGTATTCGAATACAGATTCGTATTTTCCAGAAAACTCAGTTTTAAACACTTTTTTGTGAATTTTAAGAGTTTGGGGAACAATGGAAAGACTTATGATGATTAAGAATGGAATTGTGTGATAATGTAAAGTGTTAATAATTACTTGAATATTTAATCATTGACGTGTTGATGATGATATTGATTATATTGAGATGTGTTGAAATATGATGGAAATGCATGAATTTTCTGTTATTGCATACTGTTTTCAGTGAAGTGAAAACATTGCATGTTCATGCATTGCATAGTCAGGTGGTACCCGCGATGGGCCACAGAGTTGATGCGGTGACCGTGATGGGCCGCGAAGTTAAGTAGTAACCATGGGTTATAGAATAGTTCCGCGTGTATTAGACGGTCTGTTCTATCCGGGGTCAGAGTAGTTCCGTGTGTATTAGACGGTCTATTCTACTCGGACTACGGAGTGGTTTCGCGTGTATTAGACGGTCCATTCTATCCGTGCGAGGATTTAACTTCTGTGTATTTGGCCTGTGAGAGGCTAATACATGTAATTGTAGTGACCTTGATGGTTATAGAATAGTTCCGCGTGTATTAGACGGTCTATTCTATCCGGGTTTAGAGTAGTTCCGCGTGTATTAGACGGTCTATTCTATCCGGGCTACGGAATGGTTCCGCGTGTATTAGACGGTCCATTCCATTTGTGAAGTCGTACTGGTCTATTGAGCGACTGCACTGGTGCTGATCTGTGAGAGATTGCACCCTGGTCTTGAGGGCCGTTAAAGTCTGACATATATAAATTGTGCGGGTCTGTGAGAGACTGCACGTGTGCTGGTCTGTGAGTGACTGCACCTTGGTGATTCCAAGAAAATTGTATACATGAGCATATACATATTGCATTGGGGGATTGACTGGTGGGTCACGATTGGATTATGATGATGAGTGGAAATTGAATGTGTGTGAGTACTGTTCAGAATTGGAATTTCTGATTTAATGATTGTGATTTTCTGAGGTGTTGTTTGTATGTACCACATATTTCATAATAATTGGCTGCTGTTTTGAAAAGGCATATATGTCATTAAATTTCAAATGAGCATTATTATTTTCCTCATCATTGTCATATATTATGCCATGAATATATGTGTTGTTGTGAGATATATGCTATGTGCTTATTTGTTAATTTCGGTCGGTGACCCTTGCTATTATATTGTGGACTTTGGGCTTTGCCCTCAGATGTTACCCGTACCCGTCCTACCGACGGATACACTAACGACGGAAGCGTCGTTAGTTTTCCCTGATCTTTATGTACGGAGTCTACGTGGACAACGCAGAGGGACGGACGGTTGGCTGAAGACGAGACTTATAGAGGATACGGTGGAGACCGTGCTACTGTAGCTTAGTGCATGATCAGTCTAGACTTTTGTATAGGGTCTTTAGTTTTCGGAAATGTAATTTTATTTTGGGAATTAATGTATTACTTTTTCCGCTGTATTATTCTGCACTCTGACACTAATTGGGTGATAACCTTTGAAATGAACTGATTTTATTTTAATTCCCTTGATATTAATTTTGGAAAACTCATTTTAATTATTCATCTGAAAAAAAAAATGCACCCGCGCTGTGTTTTAAACTCGGGGTGTTACAACGTGGATGTTAATCCAATGACACAAATGAAGTTATTGGATGAACTACATTCCTTAAGAATGAAAAATGATTAGAATAAACCTTGGGATGCACAAAATGACGTAAATGTTTAACCAATGACACAAACACACTTATTGGTTTAACTAAGTTGGTTCAGAACGAAAAGTGATTAGAATAAGCCTTGGGATGCACAAAATGACATAAATGTTAAATTTATGATACAAACTCACTTATTGGATGACCTACATTCCATTAGAACGAAAAGTGATTAAAATAAGCCTTGGGATGCACAAAATGATGTAAATGTTAATCCAATGACACAAACGAACTTATTGGATGAATTTCATTGGTTATGAACGAGATGTGATTAGAATAAGGCTTGGGATGCACAAAATGACGTAAACGTTAATCCAACAAGACAAATGAGCTTATTGGATGAACTACATTCCTTCAGAAAAAAAAGTGAATAGAATAAACCTTGGAATGCATAAAATGACGTACATGTTAATCCAATGACACAAACGCACTTTTTGGATTAACTACAATCCTTAAGCACAAAAAGTGATTAGAATATGCCTTGGGCTGCACAAAATGACGTAAGTGGTAATCCAATGACACAAACACACTTATTGGATGAACTACATTCCTTAAGAGAAAAAACTGATGAGAATAAGCCTTCGGTACACAAAATGACGAAAATGATAATCCAATGACACAAACGCACCTATTGGATGAACTAAATCGGTTAAGAACGAATAGTGATTAGAATAATCCTTGGGATTCACAAAATGACGAAAGTCGTAATCCAATGAAACAAATGCAGTTATTGGATTAACTACAGTCCTTAAGAACAAAAAGTGATTAGAATAAGCCTTGGAATGCACAAAATGATGTAAATGTTAATATAATGACACAAACGCACTTATTTGAGGAACTACATTGGTTACGAAAAAAAATGGATTAGAATAAGCTTTGGGATAGACAAAATGTCGTAAATGTTAATACAATGACCCAAACGAACTTATTGGATGAAGTTCACTAGTTAAGAACAAAATGTGATTAGAATAGGCCTTGGGATGCACAAAATTACGTAAATGTTAATCCAATGACACAAACAAACTTATTGGATGAACTACATTCGTTCCGAAGGAAAAGTTATTAGAAAAAACCTTGCGATGCACAAAATGACGTAAATGTTAATCCAATGACACAAACGAACTGATTTGATGAACTATATTTCTTAAGAACGAAAAGTGATTATTATAAGCCTTAGGATGCGCAAAATGACCTAAATGTTAATCCAATGATACAAATGTTAATAAGACCAAGCACATTCCTTAAGAATGAAAAGTAATTAGAATAAGCCTTCGAATGCACAAAATGACCTAAATCTTTATCCAATGACACAAACGAATTTATTGGATGAACTACATTCCTTAAGAACGAAAGGTTATTTAAATAAGCCTTGGGATGCACAGAATGACTTTAATGTTAATACAATGACAAAAACGAACTTATGGGATGAACTACACTGGGTAAGAACCAAAAGTGATTGGAATAAGCCTTGGGATGCAAAAAATGACGTAAATGTTTACCCAATGAGACAAACGCATTTATTGAATTAGCTGCAATCCTTAAGAACAAAAAGTGATTAGAATAAGCCTTGGAATGCACAAAATGACGTATATGTTAATCCAATGACACAAACGCACTTATATGATGAATTACACTGGTGAATAACGAAAATGGATTAGAATAAGCCTTGGGATACACTAAATGTCATAAATATTAATACAATGACACAAACGAACGTATTGGATAAACTTCACTAGTTAAGAAAGAAATGTGATTAGAATAAGCCTTGGGATGCACAAAATTACGTAAATGTTAATCCAATGAGACAAACGAACTTATTGGATGAACTGCGTTTCTTAAGAACGAAAAGTGATTCGAATAAGCCTTGGGATGCGCAAAATGACATAAATGTTAAATTAATGACAAAAACCCCCTTATTGGATGAACTATGTGCCGTAAGATTGAAAAGTGACTAGAATAAGCCATGGGATGCACAAAATGACCTAAATGTTAATCCAATGACACAAATGCACTAATAAGACCAAGCATATTCCTTAAGAATGAAATGTGATTATAATAAGCCTTCGAATGCAAAAAATGACATAAATGTTCATCCAATGACACAAACAAACTTATTGGATGAACTACATTCCTTATAAACAAAAAGTGATTAGAATAAGCCTTGGGATGCATAAAATGTCTTAAATGTTAATGCAACGACACCAACGATCTTATTGGATGAACTACACTGGTAAAGAACGAAAAGTGATTAGAATAAGCTTTGGGATGCACAAAATGACGTAAATTTTAATCCAATGAGACAAACAAACTTATTGGATGAACTACATTCCTTAAGAACGAAAAGTGATTAGAATAAGCCTTTGGATGCACAAAATGACGTAAATGTTAATCCAATGACACAAATGCACATATTGGGTGAACTACATTGGTTAAGAACGAAAAGTGATGATAATAAGCCTTGGGTTACCCAAAATGAAGTAAATGTTAAATTAATGATACAAACTCACTTATTAGATGATCTACATTCCTTTAGAATGAAAAGTGACTAGAATAAGCCATAGGATGCACAAAATGATCTAAATGTTAATCCAATGACACAAATGCACTCATAAGACAAAGCACATTCCTTAAGAATGAAAAGTAATTAGAATAAGCATTCGAATGCACAAAATGACCTAAATGTTTATCCAATGACACAAACGAATTTAATGGATAAACTACATTCCTTAAGAACGAAAAGTTATTTAAATAAGCCTTGGGATGCATAAAATGACTTTAATGTTAATACAATGACACAAACGAACTTATTGGATGAACTACACTGGTTAAAAACCAAAAGTGATTAGATTAAGCCTAGGGATGCACAAAATGACGTAAATGTTAATCCAATAAGACAAACGCACTTATTGGATGAACTGCATTTCTTAAGAACAAAAAGTGATTAGAAAAAGCCTTGGGATGCACAAAATGACGTAAATGTTAATCCAATGACACAAACGAACTGATTGGATGAACTATATTTATTAAGAACGAAAAGTGATTATTATAAGCCTTGGGATGCCCAAAATGACATAAATGTTAAATTAATGACACAAACCGACTAAGCCATAGCATGCACAGAACTTATTGGATGAATTTCATTCTCTAAGAACAAAAAGTGATTAGAATAAGCCTTGTGATGCTCAAAATGACGTAAATGTTAATCCAATGACCCAAACGCACTTATTGGATGAACTACATTGGTTAAGAACGAAAAGAGATTAACATAAGCCTTGGGATGCTCAAAATTACGTAAATGTTAATCCAATGAGACAAACGAACTTATTGGATGAACTGCGTTTCTTAAGAACGAAAAGTGATTCGAATAAGCCTTGGGATGCGCAAAATGACATAAATGTTAAATTAATGACAAAAACCCCCTTATTGGATGAACTATATGCCGTAAGATTGAAAAGTGACTAGAATAAGCCATGGGATGCACAAAATGACCTAAATGTTAATCCAATGACACAAATGCACTAATAAGACCAAGCATATTCCTTAAGAATGAAATGTGACTATAATAAGCCTTCGAATGCAAAAAATGACATAAATGTTCATCCAATGACACAAACAAACTTATTGGCTGAACTACATTCCTTATAAACAAAAAGTGATTAGAATAAGCCTTGGGATGCATAAAATGTCTTAAATGTTAATGCAACGACACCAACGATCTTATTGGATGAACTACACTAGTAAAGAACGAAAAGTGATTAGAATAAGCTTTGGGATGCACAAAATGACGTAAATTTTAATCCAATGAGACAAACAAACTTATTGGATGAACTACATTCCTTAAGAACGAAAAGTGATTAGAATAAGCCTTTGGATGCACAAAATGACGTAAATGTTAATCCAATGACACAAATGCACTTATTGGGTGAACTACATTGGTTAAGAACGAAAAGTGATGATAATAAGCCTTGGGTTACCCAAAATGAAGTAAATGTTAAATTAATGATACAAACTCACTTATTAGATGATCTACATTCCTTTAGAATGAAAAGTGACTAGAATAAGCCATAGGATGCACAAAATGATCTAAATGTTAATCCAATGACACAAATGCACTCATAAGACAAAGCACATTCCTTAAGAATGAAAAGTAATTAGAATAAGCATTCGAATGCACAAAATGACCTAAATGTTTATCCAATGACACAAACGAATTTAATGGATAAACTACATTCCTTAAGAACGAAAAGTTATTTAAATAAGCCTTGGGATGCATAAAATGACTTTAATGTTAATACAATGACACAAACGAACTTATTGGATGAACTACACTGGTTAAAAACCAAAAGTGATTAGATTAAGCCTAGGGATGCACAAAATGACGTAAATGTTAATCCAATAAGACAAACGCACTTATTGGATGAACTGCATTTCTTAAGAACAAAAAGTGATTAGAAAAAGCCTTGGGATGCACAAAATGACGTAAATGTTAATCCAATGACACAAACGAACTGATTGGATGAACTATATTTATTAAGAACGAAAAGTGATTATTATAAGCCTTGGGATGCCCAAAATGACATAAATGTTAAATTAATGACACAAACCGACTAAGCCATAGCATGCACAGAACTTATTGGATGAATTTCATTCTCTAAGAACAAAAAGTGATTAGAATAAGCCTTGTGATGCTCAAAATGACGTAAATGTTAATCCAATGACCCAAACGCACTTATTGGATGAACTACATTGGTTAAGAACGAAAAGTGACTAACATAAGCCTTGGGATGCTCAAAATTACGTAAATGTTAATCCAATGAGACAAACGAACTTATTGGATGAACTGCGTTTCTTATGAACGAAAAGTGATTCGAATAAGCCTTGGGATGCGCAAAATGACATAAATGTTAAAT
This sequence comes from Cicer cuneatum, assembly GCA_037974295.1. Classification (NCBI taxonomy): domain Eukaryota; kingdom Viridiplantae; phylum Streptophyta; class Magnoliopsida; order Fabales; family Fabaceae; genus Cicer; species Cicer cuneatum. The sequence continues at coordinate 57,723,693 of JBBPBO010000001.1, forward strand.
TAATGACAAAAACCCCCTTATTGGATGAACTATATGCCGTAAGATTGAAAAGTGACTAGAATAAGCCATGGGATGCACAAAATGACCTAAATGTTAATCCAATGACACAAATGCACTAATAAGACCAAGCATATTCCTTAAGAATGAAATGTGATTATAATAAGCCTTCGAATGCAAAAAATGACATAAATGTTCATCCAATGACACAAACAAACTTATTGGCTGAACTACATTCCTTATAAACAAAAAGTGATTAGAATAAGCCTTGGGATGCATAAAATGTCTTAAATGTTAATGCAACGACACCAACGATCTTATTGGATGAACTACACTGGTAAAGAACGAAAAGTGATTAGAATAAGCTTTGGGATGCACAAAATGACGTAAATTTTAATCCAATGAGACAAACAAACTTATTGGATGAACTACATTCCTTAAGAACGAAAAGTGATTAGAATAAGCCTTTGGATGCACAAAATGACGTAAATGTTAATCCAATGACACAAATGCACTTATTGGGTGAACTACATTGGTTAAGAACGAAAAGTGATGATAATAAGCCTTGGGTTACCCAAAATGAAGTAAATGTTAAATTAATGATACAAACTCACTTATTAGATGATCTACATTCCTTTAGAATGAAAAGTGACTAGAATAAGCCATAGGATGCACAAAATGATCTAAATGTTAATCCAATGACACAAATGCACTCATAAGACCAACCACATTCCTTAAGAATGAAAAGTAATTAGAATAAGCATTCGAATGCACAAAATGACCTAAATGTTTATCCAATGACACAAACGAATTTATTGGATAAACTACATTCCTTAAGAACGAAAAGTTATTTAAATAAGCCTTGGGATGCATAAAATGACTTTAATGTTAATACAATGACACAAACGAACTTATTGGATGAACTACACTGGTTAAGAACCAAAAGTGATTAGATTAAGCCTAGGGATGCACAAAATGACGTAAATGTTAATCCAATAAGACAAATGCACTTATTGGATTAACTGCATTTCTTAAGAACAAAAAGTGATTAAAAAAGCCTTGGGTTGCACAAAATGACTTAAATGTTAATCCAATGACACAAACGAACTGATTGGATGAACTATATTTATTAAGAACGAAAAGTGATTATTATAAGCCTTGGGATGCCCAAAATGACATAAATGTTAAATTAATGACACAAACCGACTAAGCCATAGCATGCACAGAACTTATTGGATGAATTTCATTCTCTAAGAACAAAAAGTGATTAGAATAAGCCTTGTGATGCTCAAAATGACGTAAATGTTAATCCAATGACCCAAACGCACTTATTGGATGAACTACATTGGTTAAGAACGAAAAGTGATTAGAATAAGCCTTGGGATGCACAAAATGACGTAAATGTTAATCAAATGACACAAACGAACTGATTGGAAGAACTATATTTCTTAAGAACGATAAGTGATTATTAGAAGCCTTGGGGTGCGCAAAATGACATAAATGTTAAATTAATGACAAAAACCCACTTATTGGATGAACTATTTTCCGTAAGAACGAAAAGTGACTACAATAAGCCAAAGGATGCACAAAATGACCTAAATGTTAATCCAATGACACAAATGCACTAATAAGACCAAGCACATTCCTTAACAACGAAAAGTGATTAGAATAAGCCTTTGAATGCACAAAATATCGTAAATGTTAATCCAAAGACACAAGCGAACTTATAGGATGAATTACATCCCTTAAGAACGAAAAGTGATTAGAATAAGCCTTGTGATCCACAAAATGATGTAATTGTTAATCTAATGACCCAAACGCACTTATTGGATGAACTACTTTCCTTAAGAACAAAAAGTGATTAGAATTAGCCTTCGGATGCACAAAATGACGAAAATGATAATCCAATGACACAAACACACTTATTAGATAAACTACATTGGTTAAGAACGAAAAGTGAATAGAATAAGCCTTGGGATGCACAAAATGACGTATGTGTTAATCCAATGACACAAACGAACTTATTGGATGAACTACATTCCTTAAGAACGAAAAGTGATTAGAATAAGCTTTGGGTACACAAAATGATGTAAATGTTAATCCAATGACACAGATGCACTTATTGGATGAACTACATTCCTTAAGAACGAAAATTGATTAGAAAAAGCCTTGGGATGCGCAAAATGGCATAAATGTTAATCCAATGACACCAACACACTTATTGGATGAATTGCATTCCTTAATAACGAAAAGTGATCAGAATAAGCCTTGGGATGCACAAATGACGTAAATGTTAAATTAACAACACAAACCACTAATTGGATGCACTATATTCTTTAAGAACGAAAAGTGACTAGAATATGCTATTGGATGCACAAAAAGACCTAAATGTTAATCCAATGACACAAACGCATTATTGGATGAACTACATTCATTCAGAATGACAAATGATTAGAAAAAGCCTTAAGATGCACCAAATGACCTAAATGTTAACCAATGACACAAACACACTTATTGGAGGAGAGGGAGAAAAAGGAGTTAAATGGGATTCCCTATGGTAATTTCAGGATGCATCTCTAGTTCCTTCTGGATGCATTTTCTGGTTTCTTCATCTTCTTCCTCTTAAAACTTCATTTTCTGGTGGCATTTAATGTAATAATTCAAGGTTCAAAATAGGATTACATGGAGTGCTTTTGTAGACATCAAAATCGTAAGTACTTAGAACCAACATGGTTCCAACAAGAACTACATTCGTTAAGAATGAAAAGTGATTAGAATGAGCCTTGGGATGCAAAAAATGACATCAGTGTTAATCTAATGATACAAACGAACTTATTGGATGAATTACATCCCTTAAGAACGAAAAGTGATATAATAAGTCTTAGGATGCACAACATGACGTAATGTTAATCCAATGAAAGAAACACACTAATTGGATGAAGTGCATTGGTTAAGAACGAAAACTGATTAGAATAACCCTTGGGATGCAAAAAATGACGTAAATGTTAATCCAATGACACAAACACACTTATTGGATGAACTACATTGGTGAAGAAAGAAAAGTGATTAGAATAAGCCTTGGGATACACAAAATGACGTAAATGTTAATACAATGACACAAGCACACTTATTGAATGAACTACATTGGTTAAGAATGAAAAGTGATTAGAATAAGCCTGGGGATGCACAAAATGACGCATGTGTTAATCCAATGACACAAACGAACTTATTGGATGAACTTCATTCCTTAAGAACAAAAAGTGATTAGAATAGGCTTTGGGATGCACAAAATGTTGTAAATGTTAAGCCAATGACACAGATGCACTTATTGGATGAACTACATTCTTTCAAAACGAAAAGTGATTATAAAAAGCCTTGGGATGTACAAAATGACCTAAATATCAATACAATGACACAAAAAAACATATTGGATGAACTACATTCCTTAAGGTCGAAAAGTGATTAGAATAAGGCTTGGGATGCACAAAATGACGTAAATGTTAATCCAATGACACAAACACACTTATTGGATAAACTGCATTGGTTAAAAACGAAAAGTCATTAGAATTATCCTTTGGATGCACAAAATGACGTAAATGTTGATCCAATGACATAAACGCACTTATTGGATAAACTACATTGGTTAAGAACGAAAAGTGATTAGAATAAGCCTTGGGATGCAGAAAATGACATAAGTGTTAATCTTATGACACAAACGAACTTATTGGATGAATTACATCCCTTAAGAACGAAAAGTGATTAGAATAAGTCTTAGGATGCACAAAATGACGTAAATGTTAATCCAATCACACAAATGCACTTATTGGATGAACTTAATTGGTTAAGAACGAAAAGTGATTAGAATAAGCCTTGGGATGCAGAAAATGACATAGGTGTTAATCTGATAACTCTTCATCATATGCATATTTCGCATTGTTTTTAGTCTTATTTATAGGAAATCATTAGTTAATATAAGGAGTTATTTAATATATTTTGTCAATTTTAGTTTTTAGATTTAACAACATGTTTATGTTCGTATTTTCTTTATTAAGTAGATATTTTTATGGTTTTATGTTATTTCCTTATTGTCTGTGCAGTGCTGAATTCTGGTGATAAATCAACATGACCTACATGCAGTATTTCTACCATATCTGGAGTTATAGATGTTCAATTGGAGTCAAATCAAGTGCAAATGAAAGCTAAGATCCATAGCTACAACTTTCATGAAGACAAAGAGGAGCAAAATGCAGTAAACGCCAGACATCAAATGCTGTGCGCTTGAAGCGCGCCAGCTGCGCTTGAAGCGCACCACCTGCGCTTGAAGCGCGTTTTGACATCAATGCTTCTGTTTTAATGCGCCTGAAGCGCAAGTCATGCGCCTGGGGCGCGTGGCACGCTGCAGATTTCATAAAATTAAATTTTTCTGATTTTTTAAGGATCTTTTGGTCAATTGAGAAGCTCAGAGACTTGTGCCCTAGCAGAGAAGCTCAGAGACGGCTGTTTTCCACCATTTAAGGAGTTTTATCAAGAATCATTCATGAATCTTTCTTGTAATTCTTCTTTAATCTCTGTAATGAGTAACTAAATCCTATTTGTTAGGGATGAGTGAAACTAGATGAATACCTTAATTGTCTGATTAAATTCCTTGTTATATGAATATGTTTATTGAATTATTTTTCTCATCTCTGTGCTTAATGCTTTTTATTGCCTGATCAACATTAAAATGTTCTACGATTCGTAATTTGAAACGGGAGTGGACTTTACGAATGCTTGAGATGAGAAATTCATGAGATTGTAGTCTAGGGATAGATGCAGGTCATGAAACCAATTGAATTAGTTGTAGAGACAACAATTTAAAAAGAGAATTTTTGTACTGTAGAGCTTAATTCTAATCTTAAACTCACTAAGGAATTAGGGGTTATTTTGGAATTAAAGGTTCTGTCACTAAGACATTAGGGCAAGAATACTAAAGAGAATTCGGTAATAATTCAATAAAGGAATTCAGTAACTAGGATCAAATTAGAAACCAAGGGTAGACTCAAAGTGAAACTCATCCCTGACATTTTTCTCATTATAAAAGTTCAATTTTATTACTGTTGTTATTTTAAATATTACCTTAATCAACTCGGAAACTTTTTTTTCACTTTCAGTAATTAAAGATAATTCGATAGTAAAACGCAATCCTCGAGTTCCACACTCGGTACTACCGTTTTAATTATTACGTGCAACGATTCAGTACACTTGCTGAAACGCTATCATGTTTTTGGCATCGTTGCCGGGGATTGCCATATCACTATTGAGTTATAATTTATTTACTTAATTAGAATTTTTTGCTCTGCAATAAAATTTTCTTTTTCTTTTATTTACTTATTTTTTTTTATCTTCTATTTTTTCACGATTTTTTTCTAACCTTGTATGCGAGGCCAGTCCTCAGCTAACCTTCTTTTTGATCCAGAAATAGAAAAGACCGCAAAAGCTAATCGAAAGGCGGTTCGAAAAAGGAGGAAAAGGGAAAGAAATTTAGCAGCAGAGGAACAAAATCTAGGGGACCGCTTCATATTTGCTGAAATGGCTAATCCACCACCACCTGAACGTACCCTCGGGGAGTATGGAAATCGTGATAGAAACCGTGCTCGTTTGGCCATCCATAACCAACCGGTTACAGTCAACAAATTCGAAATAAGTCAAGCCCTTTACCGAGAGTTGAAGGAGATTCATTTTTCCGGTAAGCATAATGAAGATGCAAATCGACATCTCACAAACTTCTTTGAACTATGTGAGATAGTGAAGGTGGACGGTAACAGTGAAGAAGGCAAGAGGTTGAGACTATTTCCATTGTCATTAAAAGATGATGCTAAGGAGTGGCTAAATTCATTACCCTCTGGTAGCATCACCACATGGGATGATCTTGAAGACAAATTCCTGGAACAATACTTTCCCCCAGCAGTGTTTGTCAGAAAAATGCAAGAGATTTCTTCTTACAAGCAGAAAGAAGGAGAATCACTTCGTGACACTTACAGGAGGTTCAAGAGTTTACTAGCAGGATGCCCCAATCATGCTTACGATGACACCGCTCAAATGCAAATATTCTGCAATGGGTTGAGGCCGAGCACTAGAATTATGTTGGATACTACAGCAGGTGGCTCTTTGAATTACAAGACCGCATCAGAAGCACGAAAAATTATCGAGATTATGGCATCCAATGAGCAAATGATGTTGTATGATAGAGGTGGTGGGTCAAAAAGTGGTATGCTGGAATTAAGTGTTATGAATGCCGGGTTGGCTCAAGGAAAGTTACTCTCAAAACAGATAGAAGAGGTTATCGCTGCGGAGATAAAAAAAGGGGATGGCAGCTCTAAATATACAACCTCAAGTGGCCCCTGTTAAATTATTGAAACATACAAGTTGTGACTTTTGTGGGGGAGCCCATAAAAATGGCGCCTGTGAAGTACCAGAGGATGATGACACAGAACAACCAGAAAAGGTGAATTTTGTGGGTAACAACGGAAAACAAAATAATCCTTACTCCAATACATACAATCCGGGTTAGAGAAATCATCCAAATTTTTCGTGGAAAGACCAACAGGGTGGGTCCCAAAGCCAACAAGGAGCTCAAACAAATCAAGCGCAACCGCGTAAAGCTGCTTGGGAGATTGCTATTGAGAAGTTGGCAACAAACACAAGTGTTTTCATTGAAGAGTCAAGAGCCATCCAGAAAAATCAATCAGCCTCTATCAAGAATCTTGAGACCCAAGTGGGTCAAATTGCTCAACAGTTAGCACAAAGAGCACCCGGAAACTTGCCTAGTGACACAGTTCCAAATCCACGAAACAATGTTAATGCCGTGACAACAAGGAGTGGCAAAGTAAGTGAACCAACACCACCTAAAGAAAAAAAGGGTGGAAGTGCTTCAACCCCGACCAACTCTGAGGAAATAGTCACCCCGACATCAGCTGAGGGGGATATTGGTTGTGAAAAGGAGGAAGAACTTGTGGTGCAGAAAAAGGAAGTCTTACCAAAACCGTAAATTCAACTTCCATTCCCTCAAAGATTAAAAAGGGAAGAAATAGAAAAATAATTCGGTAAGTTTCTTGATGTTTTTAAAAAATTGCAAATTAACATTCCTTTTGCAGAAGCACTAGAACAGATGCCGACGTATGCCAAGTTCATGAAGGAGATTCTATCAAAGAAAAGGAAAACCGGCGGTGAAACAGTGGTGCTTCTCAAGGATCCTGGAAGCTTCTCTATACCCTGCGCTATTGGGAATAGAAGTTTTGGGAAGGCCCTGTGTGATCTTGGGGCAAGTGTGAGTCTTATGCCTCTTTCTATATACAAAAATTTAGGCATTGGAAGATTCAAAGACACACAGTTGATGTTACAGTTCACATACCGCTCAATGAAACACCCGTACGGCGTGGTGGAAGATGTGTTGGTCGAGGTGGATAAGTTCATTTTCCCAGTTGATTTTGTGGTATTGGACATGGAGGAAGACAATGATATCCCCTTGATTTTGGGGAGACCGTTCCTAGCAACAGGGCGAGCTATGATTGATGTGGCGGATGGCACCTTAACCTTTAAAGTTAATGAGGAAACAGTCACCTTTAACATCCTAAAAGCCATGGAACACTCTAAAGAAAGAGAAGGGTGCAACCGAATTGAGATATTTGATTAGATAGCTGATGAAGAAGTTGGGCATCAAGTACCCATTTTGCCGCTAGAAAGAGTGTTATGCCTACCCCAAAGAGTTGTTAAAGATAGTGAAGACCCGAGAGAAAAAGAAGTTTTAGCCATGTTAGAAGCATCACGATTTCATTCCTCCCGCTTCCGCACTAGATGGGAGGAGTTGAAAGGGAATGAAGAGGAACTCCTAGAGAAAAAAGAGACACCACCTATTGAACTCAAGCAGCTGCCTCCTCACTTAAAATATGTATTCCTGGGTGAAAAAGATAATAACCCAGCTATCATCAATGCAAGCTTGAGTGAATCACAAGAAGAGAAGTTGTTGAGAATTTTGCGGAAGCATAAGGGTGCCATCGGTTGGTCCATTGAAGACTTGAAGGGAATAAGTCCGACTTTTTGCATGCACAAGATCCTAATGGAGGACGATCACAAACCGGTTGTGCAACCCCAAAGAAGATTAAATCTAGCTATGAAAGAAGTGATTAGGAAAGAAGTGGTAAAGCTCTTAGAAGCCGGTCTCATTTACCCCATTTCAGATAGTTCGTGGGTGAGCCCCGTTCAAGTTGTACCGAAAAAGGGTGGAATAACCGTCATCACAAATGAAAAGAACGAGCTAATTCCTACGCGAACGGTCACAGGGTGGAGAGTTTGTATTGATTATAGAAGTTTGAACAGTGCTACAAGGAAGGATCATTTTCCGCTCCCTTTCATTGACCAGATGCTTGAGAGACTAGCAGGACATGAGTACTACTGCTTCTTAGATGGATACTCGGGGTATAATCAGATAGCTGTGGCACCTGAAGATCAAGAGAAAACTGCATTTACATGTCCTTATGGGGTGTTTGCCTATCGGCGGATGCCGTTTGGGCTATGTAATGCACCAGCTACATTTCAAAGGTGCATGATGTCCATATTCTCCGATATGATTGAGAAACATATCGAAGTATTTATGGACGACTTTTCTGTTTTTGGTTGATCGTTTGAAAATTGTTTGATTAATCTAGCCCTTGTATTAGAAAGGTGTGAAAAATCCAACTTGGTCCTAAATTGGGAAAAATGCCATTTTATGGTAAGAGAGGGAATTGTTTTAGGCCACCGAATCTCCCACAAGGCGATCGAAGTTGACAAGGCCAAAGTTGAAATTATTGAAAAACTTCCCCCTCCCACCAATGAAAAAGGCATTAGAAGCTTTTTAGGTCATGCTGGATTTTACAGGAGGTTTATAAAAGATTTTTCTAAAGTTGCCAAACCACTTACAAACCTACTTGTAAAAGACACACCTTTCAAATTCAATGAGGACTGTTTAAATGCTTTTAACACTTTGAAAAATAAGTTGATAATTGCCCCTATTGTCACTGCACCCGATTGGTCACTACCTTTTGAAATCATGTGTGATGCAAGTGACATTGCTGTAGGGGCAGTCCTGGGACAAAGAAAAGATAAGTTGTTGCATGTAATTTACTACGCAAGTCATGTTTTGAATCAGGCACAACATAATTACGCAACAACTGAAAAAGAATTATTGGCTGTGGTGTATGCTTTTGATAAATTTCGATCTTACTTATTAGGATCGAAAGTTATTGTTTACACTGATCATGCTGCTTTGAGATATTTGTTTGCTAAGCAGGAATCGAAGCCAAGGCTACTCAGGTGGATTTTGTTGCTACAAGAGTTCGATATTGAGATCCGAGATAAGAAGGGTTCAGAAAATACGGTAGCTGACCATCTATCTCGATTGGAGAAGGTGGAAGAGGATGATGACACTAGACCGATTCGAGACCAGTTCGCCGATGAATACATCTTTGCAATTTCCGAGGCACCTTGGTTCGCTGATATTGCAAATTTTAAGGTAGGAAAGGCAATTCCATCCGATTTCACCTACCAACAACGAAAGAAGTTTATCCATGATGCCAAATTCTATGTATGGGATGAGCCCTTTCTATACAAAAAAGGAGTGGATGGGTTGTTGCGAAGGTGTGTGCCTGAGGAAGAGCAAGATAAGGTACTGTGGCACTGCCATGACTCTGATTATGGCGGTCATTTTAGTGGGGATCGAACTGCATCAAAGGTTCTCCAGTCAGGATTGTTTTGGCCGTCATTGTTTAAAGATGCATTCAACTATGTGAAGAAGTGTGATCGATGTCAGCGCACCAGTAATATTTCAAAACGGGATGAGATGCCTCAAAATCCTGTATTAGAAGTAGAAGTACATCATAGGGTGGCAACCCCATATCACCCACAAACTAGTGGGCAAGTTGAAGTATCCAACAGACAAATAAAGAAAATCCTTGAAAAGACGGTGAACGCTTCAAGGAAAGATTGGTCGACAAAGCTTGACGATGCACTTTGGGCATATCGAACAGCTTTCAAGACCCCCTTGGTATGTCACCGTATCAAATTGTGTATGGTAAAGCTTGTCATTTACCCCTTGAGTTGGAGCATCAGGCTTTTTGGGCAACAAAATACTTGAATTTTGACTTGGTAAAGGCAGGCGAATCTAGAATACTCCAGCTTCACGAGTTAGAGGAGTTCCGGAATTTTGCATATGAAAATGCCAAGATCTATAAAGAAAAAACCAAGAAGTGGCATGACAAAAAAATTCAATTCAAGGATTTCCAAGAAGGACAACTTGTTCTCCTCTTTAACTCGAGATTAAAGTTATTCCCAGGAAAATTAAAGTCAAGATGGTCAGGACCGTTCAAAATAATCAAAGTGTTCCCACATGGTGCAGTGGAGTTAAAAGATATACACTCGAACCGAAGTTTCAAGGTGAATGGACAAAGGCTCAAACAATACTTAGGGGGAGAGTCAAAATTTCCGATGGAGTCCATCAGTCTGACCCCCATTTGAAAAGGGCAATGTCAAGCTCAAGACATTAAACGAGCGCTTATTGGGAGGCAACCCAAATTCATATCCTTTGCAAGTTACCTGTAAAATTTATTCTCATTTTATTTGCTTTAATTTTATTGCTAATATATTAGTTCTTGCTGTTTTGTATGCTCAAGGAACCTCAAGGTGGGTGGAGGGGGTAGATTTAGCCTGGAGCCGCATCCAGCAGCAGAATGGGTGTTTCAAGACTGGCTCTTTGCGCTTGAAGCGCCACTGGTGCGCCTGAAGCGCAAGAAAAATTGTAAGTTTGAACAATCCGCACCTGAAGCGCGCTCTTTGCGCCTGTAGCGCGTTCTGTGCGCCTGAAGCGCGCCCTTTACGCTTGAAGTGCATTTCGTGACAGTTTGTCACTGCCAGTCAGCGCCTGAAGCGCATTCGCGCAAATTACCTCTGGAAGTTAGCGCTTGAAGCGCGGCTTTTGCGCTTGTAGCACATTTTGCGCAGAATGCTACTGGAAGTTAGCGCTTGAAGCGCTGCTTCTGCGCTCGAAGCGCATTTCTCCCAATTTGCTTCTGCCAACACGCGCTTGAAGCACTACTTCTGCGCTCGAAGCACATTTCTCCCAATTTGCTTATGCCAACACGCGCTTGAAGCGCTTCACGTGCGCCTGAAGCGCATTTCCCGTATTTTGCTTCTGCCAACATGCGCTTGAAGCGCTGAACGTGCGCCTGAAGCGTGTTTATGCTGGCTTGTGTTTTTAAAACAACCTAACCCTCCATTGTGTCCCCAAACCAGCCTCAAGCTCTCTAACATTCCTCCAATTACACAGTTCATCTCAAGCACCAGTTGAATCTCTAACACTTCTTACGGTTCAACACAACAAAGGTAAGTCTTCTTAACTTCAAGCATTCAAATGTTTATTCATTATCAAGTAAGTCCATATCCTTTTGTTGGTTGATTGATGATATTTCAAAAAAAATGTATGTCCATTAGTATTGCTTGCATTGTTACATGACTGTGGGTTATACATGCATTGTGGAATAAGAAGTAGTGTTAGGGTATGTCTTCAATTAGAACTTGTTATGATTGAAAATTATCTTGCACTCCAAGTGTTTAAGGAAATGCCACAACCAAACTCGAATCTTAATTGATGAATTGTCACTATATGTGCATCGCTATATGTGTGTGGGTTGTTTGAATTAGAAATTGTGCTGGTGTTGGCCTTCACTTAAAACTCGTTATGATTGAAAATTATCTGGCACTCCAAGTGTTTGATAAAATGCCACAACCACCGTTGAATCTTAATTGATAAATTTTCATTGGATTAATGTGTATTGGATGAATGTGGGACAATAGTTATGATTGTCTTGGTCAAGTGGATGAACATTCGAACTAACCCTCTAACGTTGAATACTTTGAACCTTGCTTGTGTATAATTGTTTTGCAGGATCAAATGGCAACCCATCAAAAAGCAAAACGAACAAAGGTTACAGAGGCATCATCTTCCCAATAGCACGATGCGTCCTTGTTCAAGAACCTAGAAACACAAGAGTTTCATGCCAAACTCCCCACCATCAAGAAGTTCGTGAGTGAGAAAATTTTTGATTTGAAGGAAGATGAATTTGTTGACATCCAGGCAATGATTGCTGCTAGGGGATGGGAGAAGTTAACCACATTTGTCACCAATGCGAGTAAACCAATAGCAGTGGAATTCTTCTCAAACGCTTCTGATCTGAAGTCCGCTCCACATGATGATTTTGTGAGCTATGTGAGGGGAAAGAGGGTCCCCTTTACACCTGAAGCAATCAATGAACTCTTTGGTTTGCCAAATTATAGGGACTGCCGCTTTCAAGTATATGAGGACACAAACACAAAAATAGACACTCGAGACATTTTGCGCACTTTGTGTAGACCCGGCACAGATTGGGTAAGAAACAGGGACGGCACTCCTAGAAAACTGTGCTCGTTGGATCTCACTCCAATTGCAAAAGCATGGAGCACTTTTGTTCATCATACGCTTTTGCCTTGCTCAAATGTATCAGATGTGACAGTTCAACGAGCATGCCTACTAGCCACAATCATAAAAGGTGATAGAATCAATGTGGGTCTGCTGCTTGCCAATGATCTGTGGCGGACAGCCCTTCTTGACCCCCCGACGGGCTACTTCCATCACGCCTCTTTGATTGGCAAACTATGTGAACGGGTGAGAGTGTCACCCAAAAAGGGTGAAGAAATGGTGAAACCTGCTACCCCCATCACTGCCAGATGGATTGAAAAATACTCCAGAATTCCGGCAGATCTTCTAGGTGTTCCACAAGCAGTGATGCCGATGGAAGAAGATTCTGGTCCTACAGAGCCACATGACCACCCTTAACACCCCCCACAGATGTCCACTGAGGAATGATTTGGAAGATTAGAAGATATGATGGAGCAGATGAGGATCGACCAGCAAAATGGACAGGCCAGGATAGAACTGGGGATGACCAATCTTTATCGAGCCTTTGCATCATCACAACAAACACCGGGCGGCATGTTCTACTCTGACTTGTTCTCACCTCACCAGTATCCTGGCGACTCCAGTGGTGCAGGAATGGAGGACCCAAACAGCGCTCCTTGAGTCACTTAACTGAGAGAAGTTTTCTTTCCTTTTTTTATTATTTTCTTTGTTTGTATTTTTTTATGTTAGTAGTCGAATTATCTGCCTTTGTTTGTATTTTTAAATGTGTACTATGATGAAGAAGTGTAATAACTTGCAGTAAGTCTTAAGTTTTCTGTTTGGGATTCTGAAATTCAACTCTATCTTTCTTTGCTCATATCATTGATCCATTCGACGAGTTTCACTAATGCATACATTGTTGATTACTAAGTGGTTGTAAAATCTGCCATAAAAAAATGTAGTAACACATTTGACACAGTTTTGAAAGTTCAACTCTCTCTTGTATATCCTAACTGTGAGTTTTTGGGCCTAAACACTTATATTTCTTGTTGTGTGATGATCTAGACATGTGTTAACCCTTCAGAACTTGCACTTATTCTGACATGCATCACTTGTGATTTATGCATACACGGAGGCACTTTTGTTTGGTCGTTTGAGCCTTTCTAACTACCCTGTGTAAATTTTATCCTTTGCTAGCCCTTCGAGCTTGACCCTTTCTTTCGGTTACTAGTCAGAATACAAGCCAAATATTTGACAGTGATTCAATCACAATACTTGGAGCTAGGTAGAAAATAATTTTTATCGTCTCTGTAAAACTTGTAGTTTGGGGTTGCTCATGGAATAGCAACGTCTTAAGTTTGGGGTAGGGGTTTTCTAAAAAAAAAATAAAAATAAAAATAAGAATAAAAATAAAAAAAAATTGTTGTACTCTGAAAAATAATTTCTGCTTAGTTATTTTGTCAATGTTTGAGAATCCCCATAGTGAAAAGGTGAATAAAAAATCAAAAGAGGTAGAATAAAGTGAAAATGTGAGCCTAACTCCAAGTAGTAAAGCCTACTTTCCCAAAATGTCCTACCTTTACCTAAGCCCCATTACAACCTGAAAGCCCTCCAAAAGTGTATGTGTTTGTTGCATTGTGATTGCTAACTAGAATTTTTTCAAGCCTATGGTAGCGTGATGCATGTTCTAGAATTTGAGTGATAAATTCATTACACTGACTAAACACTTGAGAGAAATTTTGGTGAGATTGTGTGAAGAGAGAGTGAACTGGATGAATTAATGTTAAAGTGTATACATTGTGTTGTTTTTGTGCAGCAACCATGAAGCATGATGAATGTGTTGTAGTAGTGGAAATTTTGAGAATAGAGTTTGATGTGAATTGAGAAGATTGAGTTTAAATTACCCTTAACTGTACCAAATAGGAAACTAATTGTTGCCTGGGGACAAGCAACAGACTAAGTTTGGGGTTGTGATAACTCTTCATCATAAGCATATTTCTCATTGTTTTTAGTCTTATTTATAAGAAATCATTAGTTAATTTAAGGAGTTATTTAATATATTTTGTCAATTTTAGTTTTTAGATTTAACATGTTTATGTTCGTATTTTCTTTATTAAGTAGATATTTTTATGGTTTTATGTTATTTCCTTATTGTCCGTGCAGTGCTGAATTTTGGTGATAAATCAACATAACCTACATGGAGTATTTCTACCATATCTGGAGTTATAGATGTCCAATTGGAGTCAAACCAAGTGCAAATGAAAGCTAAGATCCATAGCTACAGTTTTCATGAAGACACCAGAACCAAATTCGCAATAGAAAAAGGAGCAAAATGCAGTAAACGCCAGACATCAAATGTTGTGCGCTTGAAGCGCGCCAGCTGCGCTTGAAGCGCGTTTTGACATCAATGCATCTGTTTTAATGTGCCTGGGGCGCGTGGCGCGCTGCAAATTTCATAAAATCAAGTTTTTCTGATTTTTTAAGGATCTTTTGGTCAATTGAGAAGCTCAGAGACTTGTGCCCTAGGAGAGAAGCTCAGAGACGGTTGTTCTATACCATTGAAGGAGTTTTATCAAGAATCATTCTTGAATCTTTCTTGTAAATCTTCTTTCATCTCTATCTCTTTAATCTCTGTAATGAGTAACTAAATCCTATTTGTTAGGGATGAGTGAAACTAGATGAATACCTTAATTGTCTGTTTAAATTCCTTGTTATATGAATATGTTTATTGAATTATTTTTCTCATCTCTGTGCTTAATGCTTTTTATTGCCTGATCAATATTAAAATGTTCTACGATTCGTAATTTGAAACGGGAGAGGACTTTACGAATGCTTGAGATGCGAAATTCATGAGATTGTAGTCTAGGGATAGATGCAGGTCATGAACCAATTGAATTAGTTGTAGAGACAACAATTTAAAAAGAGAATTTTTGTACTGTAGAGCTTAATTCTAATCTTAAACTCACTAAGGAATTAGGGGTTATTTTGGAATTAAAGGTTCTGTCACTAAAACATTAGGGCTAGAATACTAAAGAGAATTCGGTAATAATTCAATAAAGGAATTCAGTAACTAGGATCAAATTAGAAACCAAGGGTAGACTCAAAGTGAAACTCATCCCTGACATTTTTCTCATTATAAAAGTTCAATTTTATTACTATTGTTATTTTAAATATTACCTCAATCAACTCGGAAACTTTTTGTTCAATTTTAGTATATAAAGAAAATTCGATAGTAAAACGCAATCCTCGAGTTCGACACTCGGTACTACTATTTTAATTATTACTTGCAACGATTCAGTACACTTGCTGAAACGCTATCATAATCTAATGACACAAACGAGCTTATTGGATGAACTACATTGGTTAAGAATGAAAAGTGATTAGAATAAGCCTTGGGATACACAAAATGATGTAAATGTTAATCCAATGACAGAAACACACTTATTCGATGAACTACATTGGTTAAGAACGAAAAGTGATTAGAATAAGCCTTGGGAAACACAAAATGACGTAATTGTTAATTCAATGACACAAGCACACTTATTGAATGAACTACATTCGTTAAGAAGGAAAATTGATTAGAATAAGCCTTGGGGTGCACAAAATGACGTTAGTCTTAATCCAATGACACAAACGAACTTATTGGATGAACTACATTCCTTAAGAACAAAAAGTGATTATAATACGCTTTGGGATGCACAAATTGTTGTAAATGTTAATCCAATGACATAGATGCACTTATTGGATGAACTACATTCTTTCAAAACGAAAAGTGATTATAAAAAGCCTTGGGTTGCACAAAATGACCTAAATGTCAATACAATGACACAAACAAACTTATTGGATGAACTACATTCCTTACGGACGAAAAGTGATTAGAATAAGCCTTGGGATGCACAAAATGACGTAAATGTTAATCCAATGACACAAACACACTTATTGGATAAACTGCATTGGTTAAGAACGAAAAGTGATTAGAATTATCCTTGGGTTGCACAAAATGACGTAAATGTTGATCCAATGACATAAACTCACTTATTGGATGAACTACATTGGTTAAGAACGAAAAGTGATTAGAATAAGCCTTGGGATGCAGAAAATGACATAAGTGTTAATCTTATAACACAATCGAACTTATTGGACGAATTACATCCCTTAAGAACGAAAAGTGATAAGAATAAGTCTTAGGATGCACAAAATGACGTAAATTATAATCCAATCACACAAATGCACTTATTGGATGAACTACATTGGTTAAGAACGAAAAGCGATTAGAATAATCCTTGGGATGCAGAAAATAATATAAGTGTTAATCTAATGACACAAACGAGCTTATTGGATAAACTACATTCGTTAAGAATGAAAAGTGATTAAAATAAGCCTTGGGATACACAAAATGATGTAAATGTTAATACAATGACACAAGCACACTTATTGTATGAACTACATTGGTTAAGAACAAAAATTGATTAGAATAAGCCTTGGGATGCACAAAAAGACGTAAGTGTTAATCCAATGACACAAACGAACTTATTGGATGAACTACATTCCTTACGAACGAAAAGTGATTAGAATAAGCTTTGGGATGCCCAAAATGATGTAAATGTTAATCCAATGACACACATGCGCTGATTGGATTAAATTTTTTGTTTCTAAACGAAAATTCATTAGAAAAAGCCTTGGGATGCACAAAATGACCTAAATGTCAATACAATGACACAAATGTACTTAATGGATGAACTACATTCCTTAAGGACGAAAAGTGATTAGAATTAGCCTTGGGATGCACAAAATGACATAAATGTTAATCCAATGACATAAACACACTTATTGGATAAACTGCATTGGTTAAGAACGAAAAATTATTAGAATTATCCTTGGAATGCACAAAATGACGTAAATGTTAATCCAATGACACAAACGTACTTATTGGATGAACTACATTGGAAAAGAACGAAAAGTGATTAGAATAAGCCTTGGGATGCAGAAAATGACATAAGTGTTAATCTAATGACACCAACACACTTATTGGATAAACTATATCCCTTAAGAAAGAAAAGTGATTAGATAGGTCTTAGGATGCACAAAATGATATAAATGTTAATCCAATGACACAAATGCACTTATTGGATGAACTACATTGGCTATCAAACGAAAAGTGATTAGAATAAGCTTTGGGTTGCAGAAAATGACATAAGTGTTAATCTAATGACACAAACGAGCTTATTGGATGAACTACATTGGTTAAGAATGAAAAATGATTAGAATAAGCCTTGGGATACACAAAATGACGTAAATGTTAATACAATGACACAAGCACACTTATTGGAAGAACTACATTGGTTAAGAACGAAAAGTGATTAGAATAAGCCTTGGGATGCACAAAATGACGTAAGTGTTAATCCATTGACACCAACGAACTTATTGGATGAACTATATTCCTTAAGAACAAAAAGTGATTAGAATAAGCTCTGAGATGCACAAAATGATGTAAATGTTAATCCAATGACACAGATGCACTTATTGGATGAACTACATTTCTGCCAAAACGAAAATTGATTAGAAAAAGCCATGGGATGCACAAAATGACCGAAATGTCAATACAACGACACAAATGCACTTATTGGATGAACTACATTCCTTAAGGACGAAAAGTGATTAGAATAAGCCTTGGGATGCACAAAATGATGTAAATGTAAATCGAATGACACAAACACACTTATTGGATAAACTGCATTGGTTAAGAACGAAATGTGATTAGAATTATCCTTGAGATGCACAAAATGACGTAAATGTTAATCCAATGACACAAACACACTTATTGGATTAACTACATTGGTTAAGAACGAAAAGTCATTAGAATAAGCCTTGGGATGCAGAAAATGATGTAAGTGTTAATCCGATGACACAAACAAACTTACTGGATGAACTACATTCCTTAAGATTGAAAAGTGATTAGAATAAGCTTTGGGATGCACAAAATGATGTAAATGTTAATCCAATGACACAGATGCACTTATTGGATGAACTACATTCTTTTAAAACGAAAAGTGATTAGAAAAAGCCTTGGGATGCACAAAATGAACTAAATGTCAATACAAAGACACAAACAAACTTATTGGATGAACTACATTCTTTAGGGACGAAGAGTGATTAGAATGAGCCTTGGGATGCACAAAATGAAGTAAATGTTAATCCAATGACACAAACACACTTATTGGATAAACTACATTGGTTAAGAAAGAAAAGTGATTAGAATTAACCTTGGGATGCACTAAATGACGTAAATGTTAATCCAATGACACAAACACACTTATTGGATGAAATACATTGGTTATGAACGAAAAGTGATTAGAATAAGCCTTGGGATGCAGAAAACGACATAAGTGTTAATCTAATGACACTAACGAACTTTTTGGATGAATTACATCCCTTAAGAACGAAAAGTGATTAGAATAAGTCTTAGGATGCACAAAATGACGTAAATGTTAATCCTATCACACAAATGCACTTATTGGATGAACTACATTGGTTAAGAACGAAAAATGATTAGAATAGGCATTGGGATGCAGAAAATGACATAAGTGTTAATCTAATGACACAAACGAACTTATTGGATGAATTACATCCCTTAAGAACGAAAAGTGATTAGAATAAGTCTTAGGATGTACAAAATAACGTAAATGTTAATCCAATCAAACAAATGCACTTATTGGATGAACTACATTGGTTATGAACTAAAAGTGATTAGAATAAGCCTTCGGATGCAGAAAATGACATAAGTGTTAATCCAATGACACAAAGGAACTTATTGGATGAATTACATTCCTTATGAACGAAAAGTGATTAGAATAAGTCTTAGGATGCACAAAATGACGTAAATGTTAATTCAATCACATAAATGCACTTATTGGATGAACTACATTGGTTAAGAACGAAAAGTGATTAGAATAAGCATTGGGATGCAGAAAATGACATAAGTGTTAATCTAATGACACAAACAAACTCATTGGATGAATTACATCCCTTAAGAATGAAAAGTGATTAGAATAAGTCTTAGGATGCACAAAATGACGTAAATGTGAATCCAATCACACAAATGCACTTATTGGATGAACTACATTGGTTAAGAACGAAAAGTGATTAGAATAAGCCTTGGGATGTAGAAAATGACATAAGTGTTAATCCAATGACACAAAGGAACTTATTGGATGAATTACATCCCTTAAGAACGAAAAGTGATTAGAATAAGACTTGGGATGCACAAAATGACGTAAATGTTAATCCAATGACACAAATGCACTTATTGGATGAACTACATTCGTTTAGAACGAAAACTGATTAGAAAAAGCCTTAGGAAGCACAAAATGACCTATATGTTAATCCAAAGACACAAACATCTCTTTTCAATTCCTTCTCTCTCCATGTTTCTTCTCCTTTTCAATTCCTTCTATATTTATCTCTTTGTTTTTCGCTCCTCCTTTCTTTTTATCTCTCCTTTTCTACTTATTTCTCTTTTTTCTCTCTCTCCCCTTTTTTGTCATAAGCCAAAAATAGGTCCCACTATTTTTGTAATTTTTTGTTTTGCTCTTTTCAAATTACAGAAAGTAAAAACAGAAAATTAAAAAGCATAAAATAAAATTACAAGAAAATAAAAAACTCCTAAGATGACTACTTGAGCTAGTCGGATATGGAGACAATGTTGAGATGCTTCTTGATGAACTCAAACCTATCTTCAGGTAGTGCTTTGGTGAAGATGTTAGCCCATTGATGATCAGTGTCCACAAACTGGATGCTTAAAGTCCCTTTTTGAACATGGTCCCTAATGAAATGGTGTTTTATTTCAATGTGTTTGGCGCTAGAGTGTAAGATAGGGTTCTTGGTTAGGTTTATGTCTGAAGTGTTATCACAGAAGAAACGGATATTGGTTACGAAGATGTTGTAATCTTCAAGTTGGTGTTTCATCCAGATTAACTGTGAAATGCATCCTGCTACTGATATATACTCAGCTTCGACTGTTGACATAACAATGGTGCTTTGTCTTTTGCTTGACCAAGAGATCAAGTTATCATCAAAGAAGGTGCAGTTGCCGCTTGTACTTTTCCTTTCCAGCTTGTCTCCAGCATAGTCGGAATCACAAAAACCTCTGAGTTTATAGGTGGGGGTTTTCTTGTATAATAGTTTAAGGTTGGTGGTTCCTTTGAGGTATCTCAGAATTCGTTTGACAGCAGTTAAATGGGATTCCCTAGGGTCAGCTTGAAAACGGGCACAGACACAAACACTAAACAAAATGTCAGGTCTAGAAGTAGTTAAATAAAGAAGGGATCCAATAATACCTTTATATGTTTTCTGGTCTACCTTTTGGCTGGTTTCATCTTTCTCAAGTGAGCAGGTTAGGTGCATGGGGGTGGCCATAGGCTTACATTCACTCATTTTGAACTTTTTAAGAAGTTCTTTAGTGTATTTAGATTGGTGAATGAGTATACCTGATTTACCTTGGTCAATATGAATTCCCAGAAAGAACATAAGTTCTCCCATCATGCTCATTTGGAACTCTTTCTGCATTAGGTCAGAAAACTATTTGCACAAAGTGCCATTAGTCGATCCAAAGATGATCTGGTCTTTAATGGTTCTGCTGCACTACCAATAATGAGAGATTCTGGATGTGAAGACTTGTACTTCCATCCATTATTTCCCTCTGTCTTATCTTCAGAGTCAACATGTTCTTCTTCATCTTGATCTTTCTCAGATTCTGCTGCTGGTCCAGCTTCTCGTTCATGTGCCTCTAGTTCACCTGCAATTTCCTCATCTTGCTTTGACTTTTCTAAGTCAAGTTGTTTATCATCAAACTTAATATGGATTGATTCTTCCACAATGTTAGTTTCTTTGTTAAACACTCTATAAGCTTTTGATCTCTCAGAGTAACCAATAAAGATACACTTTTGAAATCTAGAATCAAACTTAGCTAGGTTATCTTTAGTTTTCAACATAAAACAGATGCAGCCAAATTGCTTAAAGTAGGAAATATTGGGTTTCTTACCTTTCCACAATTCATAGGGAGTTTTATTTAATATGGACCTGATGTAGACTCTATTCTGAATGTAGCAGGCTGTGTTGACAGCTTCTGCCCAAAGGTAGGTGGCTACCTTCCTATCATTCAGCATGGTTCTGGCCATCTTCTACAATGATCTATTTTTCCTTTCTACCACTGCATTTTGTTGAGGTGTTCTAGGGGATGAGAAGTTGTGAGAGATCCCATTCTCATCACAGAATTCTTCAAAATACTTGTTCTCAAATTCACCTCCATGATCACTTCTGATGGTTATGATCTTAATACCTTTTTCATTCATAACTTGCTTGCAAAAAGAAATAAATACTTTCTGATATTCATCTTTGTTCTTTAAAAAATTTACCCAAGTCCACCTTGAGTAATCATCAACAATCACAAAACCATATTTCTTACCACTAAGAGAAGCTATTTGAACAGGACCAAACAAATCTAAGTGAAGCAGTTCAAGTGGTTGAGAGGTAGAAACACATTTTTTAGTTTTAAAAGAGCTTTTAGTTTTTTTACCTCTTTGACATGCTTCACACAGAATCTCAGTTTTGGAACTTACCTTGGGAAGCCCTCTTACCGATTGGAGTTTCCTCAACTCGGATATAAGTCTAGGGTTTGCATGTCCTAGCCTCTTGTGCCAAATCAGATTCTGCTCACTTACAGATAATAGGCATTTAACCTGTTGCTTAGCAAGACTAAACAGATCAATTTTATAAACATTATCCTTCCTAGTGCCAGTAAATAAAACAGTCCCATCAAGTTGACTAACAGCTTTGCAAGTTTTTTGATTAAAGATAACATCATAATTTTAATCACTTAATTGACTTATGCTCAGAAGATTGTGTTTCAGCTTTGCCTCCATTCTTCATAGTTAGATCCAGAAACATAGATTTGTCTCCTGTCATATGCTTGGAGCAGCCACTGTCAAGATACCAAGCTTTGTGTTGCTAATCGGACCTTGCTCTTTCAGAGTCAGAGTCAGACTTAGCTTATGTTCGAGCCATCAGAGCTAGTTCTGCTTCTGGCATGTTTGAGAAGTTTCCTTGATTCTGTTTTGGTCGATAAACCAAGTTCCTCTGATGATTCTGGAACATGTTTTGGTTCTGGTAATTTTGGTGAATCCTGTGATTCTGATAAGCTTGATGATTCTGGTGATTCTGGTGATTTGGGTGAATGTGGTGGTTCTGATGAATCTGGTGATTCTGGTAATTCCTATTCTGATTCTGGTCTAGTTCCAGTACTGATTCTGATTCTGGTTCTAGTATTGGTTCTGGTTCCAGTTTCTGTGCTCCTGATACTGGTTCCATTTCTGATTCTGGTTCCAGTTCTTGTTCTGATTCTTGTTCCAGTTCTGGTTCCAGTTCTGATTCTGATTCTGGTTCTGGTTGCGTTGACCAGACCTTCTTCCATCAGACTCAGATTGCCTTTGTCTGGTTGTAGCAGGAACATAAACCTTCTTCTGCTTGTGCATTGCCAACATCCATTGTGCAGGTGCCATTGTTGGTGTCTCCTTCTGGTTGCTCAGAATATCTGCAACATAGACAATTTGATCTTTTGGTACCCAGAATTGATTGGGTCCAGGTTTGTTAGTCTTAACAGCTCTCTGATCTTGTTCAGATTTTACCGTTGGACAAGATAGTTCAGAGTGACCTTTCTTTGCACAAACAATGCATAAAACATCAGAATGAACAGCTTCATTTTCAGTAATCGTGTTTGTAAAACCAAGACCTCTCTTTCCAGTGTTATTGTTTCCATAAATCATAGATGCATATTTACTTCTTTCCATTCCATTAGAAATAAAGTTTTGAAAAAATTGTTCATGCATATCAGATTCACAAACAGTTTTGGAAGTGGAACAAGTATTACTTTTGAGAGTTTGGTTTTCAGATTTGAGTCTTGCCACTTTAGTTTTAAAATATTTGTTTTCAGTTGCATACTCAGAATTTCGATTCTTTAAAACTTGGACTTCTTTGGTTAGATTTTTCTTATCTTCCCTAAAAGTTTTTAGTTTTAAAGACATCTTATGGTTTGCATTTAAAAAGTCTTTTAAAGCCTCAATTAATTCAGATCTAGTGAGATCAGAAAATACCTCACTGTCTTCGTCTTCTGAATCTGTTCCAGAGCCTGAACCGTATCCAGAGCTTGAGTTGGTATGAGCCATCAGAGCCAGAATTGCTCCCTCTGATGTGCTTCCAGACTTGCTTGAATGACTACTTCGATCATTCTTCCTTCTGCCTGCTTTCCTTCCTGAAATCGTGCCTTTATGAAGTCTAGAGGCAGACCTGATGTGTGCCATCTTTGCTGTTTCTGCCTCTTCTTCATCAGACGATTCTTCCTCTGATTCTTATGCATCCCAGGCTGCCATCAGACCCTTCTTTCTAAATCTGGAACTCTTCTTGTGTTGTTTGTCTTTTTCCAGATTTGGACATTCTGACTTGATATGTCCAGGTTCATTGCATCCATAACAAACGATACTCTTCTTGTCAGATTCTTCCGTTCCTTTGCTGTTATGATTCTTCTTGGAGCCTCTCCTCTTTCTGTTTTCCTATATCTTAACTATCTGTTTAGTTAAGTAAGCCATATCATCAAAGTAACTGTCGCTATCCTCTCATTCTGGTGCTGCCTTTGCAGCTTTCTTCTGTTTTGACTTCAGGGCCAGATTCTTCTTCTTCTTTGGTTCATCTGCTTCCAGTTCTATTTCATGAGACTTGAGTGAGCTGATCAGATCTTCAAGTCTTAAGTTATTTAGATCTTTGGCTTGCTGAACTGCAGTAACCATTGGTCTCCACTTGGTTGGTAAACTTCTTAGAATCTACTTGACATGATCTGCTGTTGTGTAGCTTTTCTTCAAGACCTTCAGTCCAGATATTAGAGTTTGGAATCTACAGCTTCATTTAAAAAGTCTTCAAGACATCTTATGGTTTGCATTTAAAAAGTCTTTTAAAGCCTCAATTAATTCAGATCTAGTGAGATCAGAAAATACCTCACTGTCTTCGTCTTCTGAATCTGTTCCAGAGCCTGAACCGTATCCAGAGCTTGAGTTGGTATGAGCCATCAGAGCCAGAATTGCTCCCTCTGATGTGCTTCCAGACTTGCTTGAATGACTACTTCGATCATTCTTCCTTCTGCCTGCTTTCCTTCCTGAAATCGTGCCTTTATGAAGTCTAGAGGCAGACCTGATGTGTGCCATCTTTGCTGTTTCTGCCTCTTCTTCATCAGACGATTCTTCCTCTGATTCTTATGCATCCCAGGCTGCCATCAGACCCTTCTTTCTAAATCTGGAACTCTTCTTGTGTTGTTTGTCTTTTTCCAGATTTGGACATTCTGACTTGATATGTCCAGGTTCATTGCATCCATAACAAACGATACTCTTCTTGTCAGATTCTTCCGTTCCTTTGCTGTTATGATTCTTCTTGGAGCCTCTCCTCTTTCTGTTTTCCTATATCTTAACTATCTGTTTAGTTAAGTAAGCCATATCATCAAAGTAACTGTCGCTATCCTCTCATTCTGGTGCTGCCTTTGCAGCTTTCTTCTGTTTTGACTTCAGGGCCAGATTCTTCTTCTTCTTTGGTTCATCTGCTTCCAGTTCTATTTCATGAGACTTGAGTGAGCTGATCAGATCTTCAAGTCTTAAGTTATTTAGATCTTTGGCTTGCTGAACTGCAGTAACCATTGGTCTCCACTTGGTTGGTAAACTTCTTAGAATCTACTTGACATGATCTGCTGTTGTGTAGCTTTTCTTCAAGACCTTCAGTCCAGATATTAGAGTTTGGAATCTACAGAACATTCCATCGATGTCTTCATCATCTTCCATCTTGAACATCTCATACTGTTTGACCAGTATGTTAGCCTTTGCTTCTTGAACCTGCAGGCTTCCTTCATAGGTCAGTACCAAACAGTCAAAAATGCTCTTTGCTGTTTCTTTATCTGTGCATCTGTCAAATTCCTTGAATGTGATGGCACTGATCATGATGTTTCTGGACTTGTGATGAAGTTTGTATAATCTGCTTTGGTCTGGTTTCATATCATCCATGTCCAGTTCTTTAGTTGGATCTCCTGGAACAGTAGGTGCAGTGTATCCTTTGACTACCATCTTCCATAATTCAGGATCTTGAGATATGAAGAAACTTCTTATTCTGTCCTTCCAATACTCAAACCTTTCTCCATCAAACAATGGTGGTCTGTTGATGTTGCCTCCCAAATCATCTCTGGATTCTGCCATGTTGAACCCCTTGGACCTTTCCTCAAACATTGTTATGTGCTCAGCCTTGAGACCGAGCTCTGATGCCAATTGAAGGTGCAAACACGAGAAGGGGGTTGAATTGTGTTTGACTAACTTGAATACTTTTTCTATTTTTGCAGTTTTAAAACAAAACTTGATGTATGAATAAAACAGAGTTAGCAGCGGATATAAAGTAACAAAAAAAAACACATAATTTTATATTGGTTTACCGTTAACGAGGCTACGTCCAGTCCCTTCACCTTGAAGGATTTCACTAATTCAAAACCTTGAATTACAACAATACCACTAACCCTCCAAGTAAGTCTTCTCAAACAATCTAACAATCCTAGACTTTTGAGGAATACAGCACCTTGACTTCTTAAGTCTAGTCTTCTCCTACCAATCTGACAACCCCAGATTGTAGAAGGAATTACAATGCCTTGAATCTAATTGCCAAGTAATCTGCTACCCCTTCTGACTCCCTCAAATTGTAGATTCTACTTCAACAACTTAGATCTAGCACAAGGGAAAGAAAATTACACGAGTGCTTGCTTCGGGAAAGCTGGAACTCACAATTAACCTCACTAAAAACTCGAGTGTTTGCTTTTGGAAGTGTATGACTCTTGTAATTTTCGATGCTAAGTATTCTGCCTTGAGCCTCCTTTTATAGATGCAGATTAGGGCCTCTTCGAAGCTTAATTTTGAGTTGTATCTTAATGGATTCTCTTGCAAAAATATCTTGACCAATCGGGCTTCACTTAAATAAAAAACATATCTTTTGAAGCTTTAGATTTGCTTTCAAAAATAACTGGCCAATCCTGTCTTTAGTTTCTTCCCGCCAACACCTTCTGAACTCCCATACGACTTCACTTTATTTTTGTAACAAATCCTTTTAATACTTTGAACAAATTTAATTAAATCTCCACCGTTAATCCTCATGATTAAATCTGGACAGTTTGATCTTCTGCTCTCATCCACATCTGAACCATACTAAGTGATCTGTTGTGATCCTCTGATTTTGGCCAACCCTAGACCACACTTTTTTATCTTATGATCTCGGCCAACCTGGACTTGCAAACTGATATGCTGTGATCCTCTGATCTCGGCCAATGCTGGACCACACATTCTGACCTTCAAATTTCGGCCAACACTGGGCCATGGTCTCATCTTCTGATCTCGGCCAACACTGGGCCATATACTCAAATCTGGACCATTGATCTGAATATCTTCCCTCTGATCTGGACCAATTATGGACTTGGTCTGGATTAAACTGAAATTAAATCTGGACAAATAATATTTCAGTCTGGACATTTTACCTTCTTATTTGGATCAAGTCTGGATCAAATCTGGAAATCCTTTTTTCTGATCTGGACTTAGTTTCATACCCTGAACAAGGCTATCTTCTGGTCTGGGTCAAATCTAGATTGAATCTCTTGTTCTGGACCCATTAATTTATTCTCTCATTAAGTCTGCATCAAGTCTGGGCTGTTTTATCATTTCACTGCCAAGCCATCTTCTAGTCCGAATAACTTCAAGTCTAAGTCTGACTAATGATTCCTTCTGGTCTGGATCAAGTCTCCCTATGGCAGGCTTCCTTCTGGTCTGGTCCAGGTTTCCTTTTGACTTTGTTTCCTTCTGATATGGGCCAACAAAGATATCCTCTGGTGATTTCAGGATGCATCCTCTGGTAACTTATGGATGCATTTTCTGGTGTATTCATCTTTTGCCTCTGGAAACTTCATTTTCTGGTAGATGAACTTATTGGATGACCTACATTGGTTAAGAACGAAAAGGGATTAGAATAAGCCTTGGGATGTAGAAAATGACATAAATGTTAATCTAATGTAACAAACGAACTTATTGGATGAATTACATCCCTTAAGAACGAAAAATGATTAAAATAAGTCTTAGGATAACAAAATGACATAAATGTTAATCCAATCACACAAATGCACTTATTGGATGAACTACATTGGTTAAGAACGAAAAGTGATTAGAATAAGCCTTGGGATGCAGAAAATGACATAAGTGTTAATCCAATGACACAAATGAACTTATTGGATGAGTTACATCCCTTAAGAACGAAAAGTGATTAGAATAAGACTTGGGATGCAGAAAATGACGTAAGTGGTAATCCAATGACAGAAACGCATTTATTGGCTGATCTACATTCCTTAAAAATAAAAAGTGATTAGAATACGCCTTGGGATGCACAAAATGACGTAAATGTTAATCCAATGACACAAACGCACTTATTGGATGAACTACATTAGTTTAGAACAAAAAGTGAGAAGAATAAGCTTTGGGATGCAGAAAATGACATAAGTGTCAATCTACTGACACAAACGAACTTATCGGATGAATTACGTCCCTTAAGAACGAAAAGTGATTAGAATAAGTCTTGGGATAAACAAAATGACATAAATGTTAATCCAATGACACAAATGCACTTATTGGATAAACTACATTGGTTAAGAACGAAAAGTGATTAGAATAAGCCTTGGGATGCAAAAAATGACGTAAATGATAATCAATTGACACAAACACACTTATTGGCTGAACTACATTGGTTAAGAACGAAAAGTGATTAGATTAAGCCTTGGGATACACAAAATGACATAAATTTTAATAAAATGACACAAACTTACATTTTGAATGAACTACATTGGTTAAGAAAAAAAGTGATTAGAATAAGCCTTGGGATGCACAAAATGACGTAAGCGTTAATCCGATGACACAAACACACTTATTGGATGAACTACATTTGTTAAGAACGAAAAGTGATTAGAATAAGCCTTGGGATGAAAAAAATGACGTAAATGTTAATCCAATGACACAAACACACTTATTGGATGAACTACATTGGTAAAGAACGAAAAGCGATTAAAGTAAGCCTTGGGATACACAGAATGACGTAAATGTTAATACAATGACACAAGAAAACTTATTGGATGAACTACATTGGTTAAGAATGAAAAGTGATTAGAAAAAGCATTGGGATGCACAAAATGAACTAAATGTCAATACAAGGACACAAACAAACTTAGTAGATGAACTACATTCCTTAAGGACGAAAATTTATTTGAATAAGCCATGGAATGCACAAAATGACGTAAATGTTAATCCAATGACACAAAAACACTTATCGGATGAACTGCAATTGGTAAGAACGAAAAGATTAGAATAATCCTAGGGATGCACAAAATGACGTAAATGTTAATCCAATGACACAAACGCACTTATTGGATGAACTACATTGGTTTAGAACAAAAAGTGAGAAGAATAAGCCTTGGGATTCATAAAATGACATAAGTGTTAATCTAATGACACAAACGAACTTATCGGACGAATTACATCCCTTAAGAACAAAAAGTGATTAGAATAAGTCTTGGGATGCACAAAATGACGTAAATGTTAATCCAATGACACAAATGCACTTATTGGATGAACTACATTGGTTAAGAACAAAAAGTGATTAGAATAAGCCTTGGGATGCAAAAAATGACGTAAATGTTTATCCAATGACACAAACACACTAATTGGATGAACTACATTGGTTAAGAACGAAAAGTGATTAGATTAAGCCATGGGATACACAAAATGACAAAAATTTTAATAAAATGACACAAACTTACTTTTTGGATGAACTATATTGCTTAAAAACGAAAAGTGATTAGAATAAGCCTTCGGATGCACAAAATGACGTAAGTGTTAATCCATTGACACAAACGAACTTATAGGATGAACTACATTCCTTGAGAACGAAAAGTGACTAGAATAAGCCTTGGGATGCACAAAATGATGTAAATGTTAATCCAATGACACAAATGCACTTTATGGATGAACTACATTGGTTAAGAATGTACAAAATTAAGTGAATGTTAGACAAATGACACAAAAGCACTTATTAAATGAACTACATTCTTTCAAAACGAAAAGTGATTAGAAAAAGCCTTGGGATGCACATAATGACCTAAATGTCAATACAATGACACAAACAATCTTATTGGATGAACTACATTCCTTAAGGAGGAAAAGTGATTTGAATAAGCCTTGGGATGCACAAAATGACGTAAATGTTAACCCAATAAATCAAATGCACTTATTGGATGAACCACATTGGTTAAGAACCAAAAGTGATTCGAATGAGCCTTGGGATGCAGAAAATGACATAAATGTTAATCTAATGACACAAACGAACTTACTGGATGAATTACATCTCTTAAGAACAAAAAGTGATTAGAATAATTCTTGGGATGCACAAAATGACATAAATGTTAATCGAATGACACAAACGCACTTATTGGATGAACTACATTGGTTAAGAACGAAAAGTGATTGGAATAAGCCTTGGGATGCACAAAATGACGTAAATGTTAATCCAATGACACAAATGAACTTATTGGATGAACTACATTGGTTATGAACGAAAAGTTATTCGAATAAACCTTGGGATGCACAAAATGACGTAAATGTTAATCCAATGACACAAACATACTTACTGGATTAACTACATTAGTTATGAACGAAAAGTGATTAGAATGAACCTTGGGATGAAGAAAATGACATCAGTGTTAATCTAATGACACAAACGAACTTATTGGATGAATTACATACCCTAAGAACGAAAAGTTATTAGAATAAGTCTTGGGATGCACAAAATGACGTAAATGTTAATCCAACGACACAAACGAACTTACTGGATGAACTGCATTAGTTAGGAACGCAAAGTGATTAGAATAATCCTAGGGATGCACAAAATGACGTAAGTGTTAATCCAATGACACAAACACACTTATATGATAAACTACATTGGTAAAGAACGAAATGTGATTAGATAAAGCATTGGGATGCACAAAATGACGTAAGTGTTAATCCAATGACTCAAACGCACTTATTGGATGCACTACATTGGTTAAGAATGAAAAGTGATTAGAATAAGCCTTGGGATGCAGAAAATGACATCAGTGTTAATCCAATGACACAAACAAGCTTATTGGATGAATTACATCCCTTAAGAACGAAAAAGTAATTAGAATAACACTTGGGATGCAGAAAAAGACGTAAGTGGTAATCCAATGACACAAACACACTTATTGGATGAACTACATTCCTTAAGAACAAAAAGTGATTAGAATAAGCCTTGGGATGCACAAAATGACGTAAATGTTTATCCAATGACAGAAATACACTTATTGGATGAACTAGATTCGTTTAGAACGAAAAGTGATTAGAAAAAGCCTTGCAATGCACAAAATGACCTAAATGTTAATCCATTGACACAAACGAACTGATTGGATGAACTATATTTCTTAAGAACAAATATGTTAATCCAATGACACAAACGAACTTATTGGATGAACTACATTACTTAAGAACGAAAAGTGATTCGAATAAGTCTTGGGATGCATAAAGTGACGTTAATGTTAATCCAATGACACAAATGCACTTATTGAACTACATTGGTCATGAACGAAAAGTGATTAGAATAAGACTTGGCATTTAGAAAATAACATAAGTGGTAATCAAATGACAGAAACGCACTTGTTCGATGAACTACATTCCTTAAGAACAAAAAGTGATTAGAGTATGCCTTGGGATGCACAACATGACCTAAATGTTAATATAATAAAACAAACAAACCTATTGGAGGAACTATATTTCTTAAGAACGAAAAGTAATTAGAACAAGCCTTGGGATGCACAAAATGACGTAAATATTAATCGAATAACAGAAACGAACTTATTGGATGAACTTTATTGGTTAAGAACGAAAAGTGATTGGAATAAGACTCGGGATGCACAAAATGACGTAAATGTTAATCCAATGACATAAACGCACTTATTGGATGAACTACATTGGTTAAGAATGCAAAGTGATTAGAATAATCCTTGGGATGCACAAAATGGCGTAAGTGTTAATCCAATGACACAAACGCACTTATATGATAAACTACATTGGTATAGAACGAAAAGTGATTAGAATAAGCCTTGGGATGCACAAAATGCCATAAGTGTTAATCCAATGACACAAACGCACTTATTGGACGAACTACATTGGTTAAGAATGGAATGTGATTAGAATAAGCCTTGGGATGCATAAAATGACATAAGTGTTAATCCAATGACACAAACAAACTTATTGGATGAATTACATCCCTTAAGAACGAAAAAGTGATTAGAATAAGACTTATGATGCAGAAAATGACGTAAGTGGTAATCCCATGACAGAAACACACTTACTAGATGAACTACATTCCTTAAGAACAAAAAGAAATTAGAATAAGCCTTGCGATGCATAAAATGACCTAAATGTTAATCCATTGACACAAACGAACTGATTGGATGAACTATATTTCTTAGAACAAATATGCTAATCCAATGACACAAACGAACTTATTGGATGAACTACATTGGTTAAGAAAGAAAAGTCATTAGAATAAGACTTGGGATGCATAAACAGACGTAAATGTTAATCCAATGACACAAATGCACTTATTGGATGAACTACATTGGTCATGAAAGAAAAGTGATTAGAATAAGACTTGGCATGCAAAAAATAACATAAGTGGTAATTTAATGACAGCAACGCACTTATTCGATGAACTACTTTCCTTAAGAACAAAAAGTGATTAGAATATGCCATGGGATGCCCAAAATGACCTAAATGTTAATATAATAAAACAAACAAACATATTGGATGAACTACATTCCTTTAGAACAAAAAGTGATTAGAATAAGCCTTGGGATGCACAAAATGACGTAAATGTTAATCCAATGCCACAAACACACTTTAGTGGATGAACTACATTTGCTAAGAACGAAAAGTGATTAGAATAAGTCTTGGGATGTAGAAAATGACATAAGTGGTAATCCAATGACAGAAACGCACTTGTTGAATAAACTACATTCCTTAAGAACAAAAAGTAATTAGAATATGCCTTTGGATGCACAAAAAGACCTTAATGTTAATCCAATAACACAAACGCATTATTGGATGAACTACATTCGTTCATAACGAAAAGTGATTAGAAAAAGCTTTCGGATGCATAAAATGACCTAAATGTTAATCCAATGACACAAACAAACTTATTGGATGAACTACATTCCTTAAGAACAAAAAGTGATTAGAATAAGCCTTGGGATGCACAAAATTATGTAAATGTTAATCCAATGACACAAATGCACTTATCGGATTAGCTAGATTGGTTATGAACAAAAAGTGATTAGAATAAGCCTTGGGATGCAGAAAATGACATAAGTATTAATCCAATGACCCAAACGAACTTATTGGATGAATTACATCCCTTAAGAAAGAAAATGACGTAAGTGGTAATCCAATGATGAAAACAAACTTATTTGATGAATTACATCCCTTGAGAACGAAAAGTGATGAGAATAAGCCTTGGGATGCACAAAATGACGTAAATGTTAATACAATGACACAAACGCACTTATTGGATGAACTACATTGGTTAAGAACGTAAAGTGATTAGAATAAGCCTTGGGATGCGTAAAATGACATAAATGTTAATCCAATGACACAAACGAACTTATTGGATGAATTACATCACTTAAGAACGAAAAGTGATTAGAATAAGTCTTGGGTGAAGGTGCAAACACGAGAAGGGGGGTTGAATTGTGTTGGACTAACTTGATTACTTTTCCTGTTTTTACACTTTTAAAACAAAACTTGATGAATAAAAACAGAGTTAGCAGCAGATATAAAGTAAAAAATAAAACACAGAATTTTTATACTGGTTCACCGTTAACGAGGCTACGTCCAGCCCTTCACCTTGAAGGATTTCACTAATTCAAACCTTGAATTACAACAGTTCCACTGATCCTCCAAGTCAGTCTTCTCAAACAGTCTAACAATCCTTGACTCTTGAGGAATACAGCACCTTGACTTCCTAAGTCAAGTGTTCTCATGATTAAATCTGGACCATTTGATCTCCCTGCGCTAGTCCACATCTGGACCATACTAATTGATATGCTGTGATCCTCAGATTTCGGCCATCCCTGGACCATACTTCCTAACCTTCTGATCTTTTGATCTCGGCCATCCTGGTCCAGTAAACTGATCTGCTGTGATCCTCTGATCTCGGCCATTGCTGGACCACACTTTCTATCCTTCTGATTTCGGCCAACACTGGGCCATGGTCTGATCTTCTGATCTCGGCCAACATTGGGCGAAATAATTAAAACTGAACCATTGATCTGGAAATCTTCCCTCTGATCTAGACCACTTCTGGACTTGGTCTGGATTAAACTGAAATTAAATCTGGACAAGTAATATTTCAGTCTGGACATTTTACCTTTTATTTTGGATCAGGTCTGGATCAATTCTGGAAATCATTTCTTCTGTTCTGGACTTAGTTTCGTACACTGAACCATGATATCTTCTGGTCTGGGTCAAATCTGGATTAATTCCTTTGTTCTGGACCCATTAATTCATCCTCTGATTAAGTCTGGAACAACTCTGGACTGTTTATCATTTCATTGCCAGGCCATCTTCTGGTCAGAATAACTTATGGAATAAATCTGACATTTGATTCCTTCTGTCTGGCACAACTCTCCCTATGGCAGGCTTCCTTCTGGTCTGGTCCAGGTCTCCTTCTGACTTTGCTTCCTTCTGATCTGGGCTAGCAAAGATATCCTCTGGTAGTGTTTTGACATCCTGGTGTATCCTCTTGTAATTCAAGAATGCATTATGGATGCATTTTCTGCTTCTGCAATCTTCAACTTCTTGTGGCATTTGATTTAATAATTCAAGGTTCAAAATAAGATTACATGGAGTGCTTTTGTAAACATCAAAATCCTAAGTACTTAGAACCAACTTGGTTCCAACAATCTCCCCATTTTTGATGATGACAAAACCTTAACTTATTTTGCTAGTTTATAACTCGAAGACTTGAATTACTCCCCCTCAGACCAATCTATCCCCCTAAGTCTGATACTGACTTTTTCTTCTCCTTTTCAACTCCTTCTCTTTTCACTCTTTCTTTTCTTCTGTTCTCCTCTCCTTTTCAACTCCTTCTCTTTTCACTCTTTCTTTTTCTCTCTTTATTTTTCTCTCTCCTTGTTTCCTCTCCTTTTCAACTCCTTCTCTTTTCACTCTTTCTTTTTCTCTCTTTATTTTTCTCTCTCCCTGTTTCTTCTCGTTTTCAACTCCTTCTCTTTTCATCTCTTTCTCTTTCAGTCATTCTTTCTTTTTATCTCTCCTTTTCTACTTATTTCTCCCTTTTCTCTCTCTCTCTCTCTCCCCCTTTTTGTCATCAGCCAAAAAGAGGTCCTACTATTTTTTTGTATTTTTTGTTTTTTTCTTTACAAATTACAGAAAGTAAAACAGAAAATAAAAGACAGAAAATAAAATTACAAGAAATTTAAAAACTCCTAAGATGACTACTTGAGCTAGTCAGATATGGAGGTAATGCTGAGATGCTTCTTAATGAACTCGAACCTACTAGTAATGCTTTGGTGAAGATGTCAGCCCATTGATGATCAGTGTCCACAAACTGGATGCTGAAAGTTCCTTTTTGAACATGGTCCCTAAGGAAATGGTGTTTTATTTCAATGTGTTTGGCTCTAGAGTGTAAGATAGGGTTCTTGGTTATGTTTATGGCTGAACTGTTATCACAGAACAACGGGATATTTGTTTCAAAGATGTTGTAATCTTCAAGTTGATGTTTCATCCAGAGTAACTGTGAACTGCATCCTACTACTGATATATACTCAGCTTCATTGTTGACATGGCAATTGTGCTTTGTCTTTTGCTTCACCAAGAGATCAAATTATCACCAAAGAAAGTGCAGTTGCCACTTGTACTTTTCCATTCCAGCTTGTCTCCAGCATAGTCGGAATCACAAAAACCCTTGAGTTTGTAGGTGGGGGTTTTCTTCTATAACAGGGTAAGGTTGGTGGTTCCTTTAAGGTATCTCAGAATTCGTTTGACAGTAGTTAAATGGGATTCCCTAGGGTCAGCTTGAAATCGGGCACAGAAACAAACACTCTGTATGTTTTTTAGTCTACCTTTTGGCTAGTTTCATCTGATTTACCTTGATGAATCTGAACTCCCAGGAAGAACTTAAGTTCTATGCTCATTTGGAACTCTTTCTGCATAAGTTCAGAAAACTCTTTGCACAAAGTGCCATTAGTCAATCAAAATATGATATCATCAACATAAACTTGAATAATCAAAATATCATTTTTAATGGATTTCCTAAATAGAGTATTATCAATCTGGCCTCTATTAAATTCATTCTTAAGCAGAAAGTTGCTAAGTCTGTCATACCATGCCCTTGGTGCTTGTTTTAAACCATATAAGGATTTCTTAAGTTTAAAAACATGGTCTGGAAAATCAGAATTTTCAAATCCAGGGGCTGTTTGACATAGACTTCCTCACTTATGTAGCCATTTAAGAATGCACTTTTAACATCCATTTGATACAGCATTATATCATGATTAGCAGCAAATGATAAGAGAATTCTAATTGCTTCTAACCTGGCCACTGGAGCAAAAGTCCTAGTGTAGTCTATACCTTCCTGTTGACTGTATCCTTGAGCTACAAGTCTAGCTTTGTTCCTTACCACTTCACCTTTTTCATTAAGTTTATTCCTGAACACAAACTTGGTTCCAATAATGTTTTTGTTTGGTCTGGGTACCAGATCCCAAACATCATTCCTTTGGAATTCATTCAGCTCTTCTTGCATTCCAAGTATCCAACCTTCCTCTGCCAAAGCTTCATCAACATTGGTTGGTTTGCATCAGCTTCTAGTTCTGGAAGATCTGTAATAGCTTCTGATTCTGATAAATCAGCTTCAGGTTCTGGGGAATCTATAACAGCTTCAGATTTTGGTAAATATCCAGATTTCTCTTCTGACTTATCTTGGCTGTTTCTAACTTGATCAGATTTATCTTTTCAAGATTTGTCATGTGTTACTGACTTGCTTGTATTCTCTACCTTTCCAAGTACTTCTGTTTCTTCTGCTTCTGCTTATGCTCCCTTTGGTTCTGGTGAACCTGCACTATCT
Organism: Cicer cuneatum; assembly: GCA_037974295.1. Lineage (NCBI taxonomy): Eukaryota > Viridiplantae > Streptophyta > Magnoliopsida > Fabales > Fabaceae > Cicer > Cicer cuneatum. Next base: position 57,760,447 of record JBBPBO010000001.1, read on the forward strand.
TTATCTTGCTTTGATTTGTCAAGATCAAGCAGTTTGTCATATAACATAATATAGATCAAATAATTTAAAAATGCACTCAATACAACCAAACCATTAATTCTGCTTCTGGTGGTTTCTGCTTGTCTTTGAAATCATTGGAATGATGTTTCTGCTGAGGTATTCAATTCGTGTGAATCACTCGGTTCCTCTGACAGTTTAAAAACCTACAGAATACTTATCTAGCTTAGATTTGTTAAGATCAAGCTTCTTGTTATCACAGTAAACATAAATATCAAACAATAATAGTATTTACAGCAAGATGTAACCTCTATGTCAGTAGTTTCAGTTTTACTCTGAAAATTCTCCTGCTTCTGATTTTCAGATGTCGAATCTGTATGTTCTGCGATTACATGGTTTGGATTAAGGGATTTGAATTCCCTTCCAGGTTTGTAGTCTTGATGAATCTCACTGGAGTGTTTGAAGAACTCTCCTGATTCTGATTCCTCTCTTTCTACTTTGACTGATAAACCATGTTCCTATGGTGATTATACTGATTGTGGTAATTATGCTGGTTCAAGTTCAGGTTCTGGTACTGATTCAGATTTTGGTTCCAGTGTTGGTTCTGGTTCCAGTTCCTGTGCCTCTGATACTGGTTCCAGTTCTGGTTCTGGTTCTGGTTCCCGTTCCTGTTCTGATTTTGGTTCTAGTGTTGGTTCTGGTTCTAGTTCCTGTACCTCTGATACTGATTCCAGTTTTGATTCTGGTTCCAGTTCGTGTTCTGATTCCTGTGATATGTCTGATTTCTTTGATATTTCCTGTTCCACCTATGATTCTGGTTCTGGTTTTGATAGTTATTGTGTTGACCAGTTCTTCTTCTACCAGAGTCACTTGGCTTCTGTTTGGTAGAAGTTGGAACATAAGACTTCTTCTATTTGTGCATTGCCAACATCCATTCTCCAGGCACCATTGTTGGTGTATCCTTCTGGTTGCTCAGAATATCTGCAACATAGACAATTTGATCTTGTGGTACCTAGAACTGATTGGGTCCGAGTTTGTTAGTCTTAACAGCTCTCTGATCTTGTTCAGATTTTACCATTAGACAAGATAGTTCAGAGTGACCTTTCTTAGCACAAACAATGCATAAAACATCAGAATGAACAGCTTTACTTTCAATAATCGTTTCTGTAAAACCAAGACCTCTCTTTCCAGTGTTACTGTTTCCATAAATCATTGATGCATATTTACTTCTTTCCATTCCATTATAAATAAAGTTTTGAAAAAATTGTTCATCCATATCAGATTCACAAACAGTTTTGGAAGTGGAACATACATTACTTTTGAGATTTTGGTTTTCAGATTTGAGTCTTGCAACTTCAGTTTTAAAATCTTTGTTTTCAGTTGCATACTCAGAATTTTGATTCTTTAAAACTTGGACTTCTTTGGTTAGATTTTTCTTATCTTCCTTAAGAGTTTTCAGTTTTAAAGACATCTTATTGTTTGCATTTAACAAGTCTTTTACAGTCTCAATTAGATCAGATTTAGAGAGATCAGAAAATACCTCATTGTCTTCATCTTCTGAATCTATTCCAAAGCCTGAGCTGTATCCAGAACTTGAGTTGGTATGAGCCATCAGAGACAGAATTGCTTCCTCTGATGTGCTTCCAGACTTGCTTGAATGACTACTTCGTTCATTCTTCCTTCTGCCTGTTTTCCTTCCTAAAATTATGCCTTTATGAGGTCCAGAAGCAGACCTGATGTGTGCCATCATTGCTGTTTCTGCCTCTTCTTCATCAGACGATTCTTCTTCTGATTCTGATACATCCCAGGCAGCGATCAGACCCTTCTTTCTGTATCTGGAACTCTTCTTGTGCTGTTTGCCTTTTTCCAGATTTGGACATTCTGACTTGATATGTCCAGGTTCATTGCATCGATAACAGATTCTTCTTCTTGTCAGATTCTTCCTTATCTTTGTTGTTATGTTTCTTCTTGGAACCTCCTCTCTTCCTATTTTCCCAGATCTTAACCATCTTTTTGGTTAAGTAAGCCATATCATCACAGTCATTGCCACTATCCTCTGATTCTGATGCTGCCCTTGCAGGTTTCTTCTGTTTCGACTTCAAAGCCAGATTCTTCTTCTTCTTTGGTTCATCTGCTTCTAGTTCTATTTCATGAGACCTGAGTGAGCTGATCAGATCTTCAAGCTTCAAGGTATTCAGATCCCTAGCTTCCTGTACTGCAGTAACCTTTGTGTAGCTTCTGAGAATCTTCTTGACATGATCTGCTGTTGTGTAGCTTTTCTTCAAGACCTTCAGTCCAGATATCAGAGTCTGGAATCTGCAGAACATTCCATCAATGTTTTCATCATCTTCCATCTTGAACATTTCATACTGTTTGACTAGTATGTTAGCTCTTGATTCTTGAACCTGCTGGCTTCCTTCATAGGTCAGTACCAAACAGTCAAAAATGCTCTTTGCTGTTTCTTTATCTGTGCATCTGTCAAATTCCTTGAATGTGATGGCATTGATCATGATGTTTCTAGACTTGTGATAAAGTTTGTGTAATCTGATCTGGTTTCATACCATCCATGTCTAGTTTTTTAGTTGGATCTTCTGGATCAGTAGGTGCAGTGTATCCTTTGACTATCATATTCCATAGTTCAGGATCTTTAGATATGACAAAGCTTCTCATTCTGTCCTTCCAATACTCAAACCTTTCTCCATCAAATAGTGGTGGTCTGTTGATGTTGCCTCCCAATTCTTCTCTGGATTCTGCCATGTTCAACCCCTTGGACCTTTCCTCAAACACTGTTAGGTGCTCAGCCTTGAGACCAAGCTTTGATGCCAATTGAAGGTGCATACTCATTGGATGATTAGTATAAGTCATGTGATGCACAAAATGACGTAAAATATTAATCCAATGACACAAACGCATTTATTGGATGAACTACATTGGTTAAGAACGAAAAGTGATTAGAATAATCCTTGGGATGCACAAAATGACGTAAGAGTTAATCCAATGACACAAACGCACTTATATGATAAACTACATTGGTTAAGAACGAAAAACGATTAGAATAAGCCTTGGGATGCACAAAATGACATAAGTGTTAATCCAATGACACAAACAAACTTATTAGATGAATTGCATCCCTTAAGAATGAAAAGTGATTAGAATAAGACTTGGGATGCAAAAAATGACGTAAGTGGTAATCCAATGACCGAATCAAACTTATTGGATAAATTACATCCCTTAAGAGTGGAAAGGGATTAGAAAAAGTCTTGTGATGCACAAAATGACTTAAATGTTAATCCAATGACACAAATGCACTTATTGGATTAACTACATTGGTTATGAACGAAAAGTGATTCGAATAAGCCTTAGGATGCAGAAAATGACATAAGTGTCAATCCAATGACCCAAACGTACAAGTGATTAGAATAAGCCTTGGGATGCACAAAATAACGTAAAAGTTAATCCAATAACACAAATGCACTTATTGGACGAACTACATTCGTTCAAAACAAAAAGTGATTATAAAAAGCCTTGGGACGCACAAAATGACCTAAATGTTAATTCAATGACACAAACAAACTTATTGGATGAACTACATTCCTTCAGAACGAAAAGTGATTAGAATAAGCCATGGGATGCACAAAATCACGTAAAAGTTAATCCAATGATAGAAACGATCTTATTGGATGAACGACATAGGTTAAGAACGAAAAGTGATTCGAATAAGGCCTGGGATGCACAAAATGACATAAATGTTAATCCATTGACAGAAACGCATTTATTGGATGAACTACATTTTTGAAAAACGAAAAGTGATTAGAATAAGACATGGGATGCACAAAATGACGTAAGTGTTAATCCATTTACACAACGCACTTATTGGATGAACTACATTGATTAAGATCGAAAAGTGATTAGAATAAGCCTTGGGATGCACAAAATAACGTAAATGTTAATCCAATAACACAAACTTATTGGATGAACTACATTGGTTAAGAACGAAAAGTTATTAGAATAATCCTTGGGATGCACAAAATGACGCAAGTGTTAATCCATGACACAAACGCACTTATATGATAAACTACATTGGTTAAGAACGAAAAGTGATTAGAATAAGCCTTGGGATGCAGAAAATGACATAAGTGTTAGTCCAATGACCCAAACGAACTTATTAGATGAACTACATTCCTGATGAACGAAAAGTGATTAGAATAAGCCTTGGGATGCACAAAATGACGTAAATATTAATCCAATGATAGAAACGATCTTATTGGATGAACGACATAGGTTAAGAACCAAAAGTGATTCGAATAAGGCCTGGGATGCACAAAATGACATAAATGTTAATCCATTGACAGAAACGCACTTATTGGATGAACTACATTTTTGAAAAACGAAAAGTGATTAGAATAAGACATGGGATGCACAAAATGACGTAAGTGTTAATCCATTTACACAAGCGCACTTATTGGATGAACTACATTGATTAAGATCGAAAAGTGATTAGAATAAGCCTTGGGATGCACAAAATAACGTAAATGTTAATCCAATAACACAAACTTATTGGATGAACTACATTGGTTAAGAACGAAAAGTTATTAGAATAATCCTTGGGATGCACAAAATGACGCAAGTGTTAATCCATGACACAAACGCACTTATATGATAAACTACATTGGTTAAGAACGAAAAGTGATTAGAATAAGCCTTGGGATGCAGAAAATGACATAAGTGTTAGTCCAATGACCCAAACGAACTTATTGGATGAACTACATTCCTGATGAACGAAAAGTGATTAGAATAAGCCTTGGGATGCACAAAATGACGTAAATATTAATCCAATGACGCAAATGTTAATCCAATGACGCAAATGCACTTATTGGATGAACTACATAGGTTAAGAATGAAAAGTTATTATAATAAGACTCGGGATGCAGAAAATGACGTAAGTGATACTCCAATGACAAAAACAAACTTATTCGATGAATTACATTCCTTAAGAATGAAAAGTGATTAGAATAAGACTTGGGATGAACAAAATGACTTAAATGTTAATTAACGACACAAACCCACTAAATGGATGCACTATATTCCTTAAGAACGAAAAGTTACTAGAATATGCCATTGGATGCACAAAAAGACCTTAATGTTAATCCAATGACAAAAACTCATTATTGGATGAACTACATTCGTTAAGAACAAAAAATGATTAGAATAATCCTTGGAATGCACAAAATGACGTAAATGTTAATCCAATGACAGAAACGAACTTATTGGATGAACTACATTGGTTAAGAACGAAAAGTGATTAGAATAAGCCTTGGGATGCACAAATTGATGTAAATGTTAATCCAATGACACAAACGCACTTATTGGATGAACTACATTCGATAAGAACAAAAAGTGATTATAATAAGCCTTGGAATGCCGAAAAGGACATAATTGTAAATCCAATGACACAAACGAACTTATTGGATGAATTACATCCCTTAAGAACGAAAAGTGATTAGAATAAGACTTGGGATGTAGAAAATGACGTAAGTCGTAATCCAATGACAGAAACGCACTTATTGAATGAACTACATTCCTTAATAACAAAAAGTGATTAGAATAAGCCTTTGGATGCACAAAATGACGTAAATGTCAATACAATGACACAAACGCACTTATTGGATGAACAATAATCGTTCAGAAAGAAAAGTGGTTAAAAAAGCCTTGGGATGCACAAAATGACCTAAATGTTACTCCAATGACACAAACAAACCTATTGGATGAACTACAATCCTTAAGTACGAAAAGTGATGAGAAAAAGCCTTTGGATGGACAAAATGACCTAAATGTTAATTCAATGACACAAACAAATTTATTGGATGAACTACATTCCTTAAGAGCGAAAAGGGATTAGAATAAGCCTTGGGATGCACAAAATGATAAAATGTTAATCCAATGACACAAACACACTTATTGGATGAACTACATTCCTTAAGAACGAAAACTGATTAGAATAAGCCTTAGCATATAGAACTTGACGTAAATGTTTATCCAATGACACAAACGCACTTATTGGATGAACTACATTTGTTATGAACGAAAAGTGATTAGAATAAGACTTGGGATGCACAAAAAGACGTCAGTGTTAATCAAATGACACAAACGCACTTATTGGATGAACTACATTCCTGAACAACAAAATCTGATTAGAAAAAGCATTAGGATTCGTAAAATGACGTAAATGTTAATCTATTGACACAAACGAACTGATTGGATGAACTATATTTCTTAAGAACGAATACGTTAATCGAATGACACAAACAAACTTATTGGATGAACTACATTGGTTAAGAACGAAAAGTGATTAGAATAACTCTTAGGACACGCAAAATCACATAAATGTTAATCCTATGACACAAACTCACTTATTGGATGAACTGCATTCCTTAGGAACGAAAAGTGATTAGAATATGCCATGGGATGCACAAAAATGAAGCAAATGTTAAATTAATGACACAAACCCACTAATTGGATGCACTATATTCCTTAAGAACGAAAAGTGACTAGAATATGCCATTGGATGCACAAAAAGACCTAAATGTTAATCCAATGACCCAAACACATTATTGGTTGAACTACATTCGTTCAGAGGGGATGCACAAAATGACAAAAATGTTAATCCTATGACACAAACACACTTATTGGATGAACTACATTGCTTAAGAACGAAAAGTGATCAGAATAAGCCTTAGGATGCACAAAATGACGAAAATGTTAATCCAATAACAGAAACGAACTTATTGGATGAACTACATTGGTTAACAACGAAAAGTGATTAGAATAAGCCTTGGGATGCACAAATTGACATAAATGTTAATCCAATGACACAAACGAACTTATTGGATGAATTACATCCCTCAAGCATGAAAAGTGCGTAGAATAAGAGTTGGGATACAGAAAATGACGTAAGTGGTAGTCCAATGACAGAAACAAAATTATTGGATGAACTACACTCGTTAAGAACAAAAAGAGATTAAAATAATCCTTGGGATGCTTAAAATGACGTAAATATTAATCCATTGATACAAACGTACTTATTAGATGAACTACATTCGTTTCAGAAAGAAAAGTGATTAGAAAAAGCCTTGGCATGCACGAAATGAACTAAATATTAATCCAATGACACATATAAACTTATTGGATGAACTACATTCCTTAAGAATGAAAAGTGATGAGAATAAGCCTTGGGATGCACAAAATGATGTAAAAGTTAATCCAATGACAAAAATGTAATTATTGGATAAACTACAAAGGTTAAGAACTGAAAGTGATTAGAATAGGCCTTGGGATGCACAAAATGACATAAATGTTAATCCAATGACACAAACGCACTTATTCGATGAACTACATTTGTTTAGAACCAAAAGTGATTAGAATAAGCCTCGGGATGCACAAAATGAAGTAGGTGTTAATCCAATGACACAAACACACTTATTAAATAAACTACATTCCTGAAGAACATAAAGTGATTACAATAAGACTTGGGATGCACAAAATGACGTAAATGTTAATCCAATGACAGAAACGAACTTATTGGATTAACTACATTGGTTAAGAACGAAAGTGATTAGAATAAGCCTTGGGATGCACAGAATGGCATAAATGTTAATCCAATGAAACAAACACACTTACTGGATGAACTACATTCCTTAAGAACAAAAATTGATTAGAATAAGCCTTGGGATATACAAAATGACGGAAATGTTAATCAAATGACACAAACGCACTTATTCGATGAACTATATTTGTTATGAACGTAAAGTGATTAGAATAAGCCTTGGGATGCACAAACTAACGTAAATGTTAATCCAATGACAAAAACACACTTATTGGATGAACTACATTCCTTAACAATGAAAAGTGATTAAAATAAGCCTTGGGATATACAAAATGACGTAAATGTTAATCCAATGACACAAACACACTTATTGGATGAACTACATTTGTTAAGAACAAAAAGTGATTAGAATAAGCCTTGGGATGCACAAAATGACGTAAGTGTTAATCAAATGACACAAACGCATTTATTGGATGAACTGCATTCCTAAAGAACAAAAAGTGATTAGAATAAGCCTTGCGATGCACAAAATGACGTAAATGTTAATCCAATGACAGAAACGCACATAAGGGATGAACTACATTCGTTTCGAACGAAAAGTGATTAGAAAAAGCATTGGGATGCACAAAATGACGTAAATAATAATCTGTTGACACAAATGAACTGATTGGATGAACTATATTTCTTAAGGACGAATATGTTAATTCAATGACACAAACAAACTTATTGGATGAACTAAATTGGTTAAGAACACAAAGCAATTAGAATAACTCTTGGGATGCACAAAATGACGTAAATGTTAATCCAATGACAGAAACAAAATTATTGGATGAACTACATTGGTTAAGAACGAAAAGTGATTAGAATATGCCTTGGGATGCACAAAATGACATAAATGTTAATCCAATGACATAAACGAACTTATTGGATGAATTACATCTCTCAAGAACGAAAAGTGCGTAGAATAAGACTTGGGATGCAAAAAATGATGTAAGTGGTAATCCAATGACAGAAACGCAATTATTGGATGAACTACATTCCTTAAGAACAAAAAGTGATTAAAATAAGCCTTGGGTTGCACAAAATGACGTAAACGTTAATGCAATGACACAAACATACTTACTGGATGAACTACATTCCTTAAGAACGAATAGTGATTTGAATAAGCCATGGGATATACAAAATGATTTAAATGTTAATCGAATGACACAAACACACTTATTCAATGAACTACATTTGTTAAGAACGTAAAGTGATTAGAATAAGCCTTGGGATGCACAAAATGACGTAAATGTTAATCCAATGACACAAACGCACTTATTGGATGAACTACATTGGTTAAGAACGAAAAGTGATTAGAATAAGCCTTGGGATGTAGAAAATGACGTAAGTGTAAATCCAATGACACAAACGAACTTATTGGATGAACTACATTCCTTAAGAAAGAAAAGTGATTAAAATAAGCCTTGGGATTCATAAAATGACGTAAATGTTAGTCCAATGACACAAAGGCACTTATTGGATGAACTACATAGGTTAAGAATGAAAATGGATTAGAATAAGCCTTCGAATATACAAAAGGACGTGAATGTTTATCCAATGACACAAACGCACTTATTGGATGAACTACATTCATTCAGTGTTTAACATATAACAAATGCAGCCAAACTATTTCAAGTAGGAAATATTAGGTTTCTTGCCTTTCCACAGTTTATATGGTGTTTTGTTTAGAATAGACCTGATGTAAACTCTGCTCTGGATGTGGCATACAGTCTTGACAGCTTCTGCCCATAGGTAGGTAGCAACATTCATGTCATTCAACATGGTTTGGCCATATCCTGCAGTGACCTGTTCTTCCTTTCAACAACTCCATTCTATTGAGGTGTTCTGGGGGATGAGAAGTTGTGAGAGATACCATTCTCATCACAAAATTCTTCAAAGTACCTATTCTTAACCTCACCTCCATGATCACTTCTAATAGTTATGATTTTAAAACCTTTTTCATTCATAACTTGCTTGCAGAAGGAAATAAATACCTTATGGGATTGATCTTTGTTTCTCAGGAACTTTACCCAAGTCTACCTTGAGTAATCATCAACTATGACAAACCCATACTTTTTACCACTAAGGGATGCAGTTTGAATACGACCAAACAGATCTAAATGAAGCAGTTCAAGAGGTTGTGAAGTAGAAATACTGTTTTTAGGTTTAAAAGAGCTTTTGGTCTGTTTACCTTTTTGACATGCTTCACATAGAATCTCAGATTTGGTACTTAGTTTGGGAAGACCTCTCACTAGCTGAAGTTTACTTAACTCAGAAACCAGCCTACGATTTGCATGGCCTAACCTTTTGTGCCAAATCAGATTTTCCTCCCTAACAGATAAAAGACACTTAACTTTCTGCTTAACTAGGCTAAACAAATCTATCTTATAGACATTATTTTGCCTAACACCAGTGAACAAAACAGATCCATCTTTTTGACTAATAGCCTTTCAAGTTTTCTGATTAAACACAACACCATACTTGTAGTCACTTAGCTGACTAATGCCTAACAGATTGTGATTCAGACCTTTAACTAATAAAACATTTTCAATAGATAAGGAAGAACTGTTACTAACTATGCCTGTACCAATGATCTGCCCTTTCTAGTTTCCTCCAAAGGCAACCTTGCCTCCTTTCTTCAGAGTCATCTTCTGGAACATTGATCTGTCTCCAGTCTTATGTTTGGAGCATCCATTGTCCAGATACCATGCTTTGTGTTGTAGATCATACCTTTCTTCTTCTAATACTTCACCGACAGAGTAAGAGTTAGACAGAGTGTTGTAATCAGATTCTGTACAGGCCATCAGAGCCAGTTCTGTTTCTGGCTTGTTCAGACTGGTTGAACTGTTCCCTTGATTCTGCTTCGGCTGATACACCATGTTCCTCTGGTGATTCTAGTACTTATGGTGATTCTGCTGTTTGTGGCTGAACCTCTAATTCTGATACTGATACTGGTTCTGGCTCTGGTTCTAGTTCGGGTACTGGTTCTGGTGTGAATTGTACTAACCAGACATTCTTTCATCAGAATCATTTTGCTTCTGTCTGGTGGAAACCGGAACATACACCTTTTTCTGTTTGTGCATTGCCAGGATCCATTGACCAGGCACCATGATTGGTGTTTCCTTCTAGTAGCTCAGAATATCTGCAACATAAACAATTTTGTTCTTTGGTACCCAAAACTGGTTGGGTCCAGGTTTGTTAGACTTAACAGGTCTCTTGTCTTTCACAAATTTTATCATGGGACAAGATAATTTCGAATGACCCTTTTTAGCACAAATAATACACAGAACATTAGAATAAGCAGATTTACTTTCAGCAACAGATTCAGTAAAACCTATTCCTCTCTTACCATTGTTACTGATTCCATAAATCATGGAAGCATACTTACTTCTTTACATACCATTTGCAATAAAGTTTTGAAAAGCTTGTTCATGCATATCAAATTCACAAACAATATTGGAAGTAGAGCAAATATTACTTTTGAGAGTTAGATTTTCAGAATTGAGTCTGGCAACTTCAGTTTTAAAATTTTAGAATTGAGTCTGGCAACTTCAGAATTGAGCAAATTAGTGTTTTCAGTTGCAAACTCAGCATTCCGATTCTTTAAAATTTGTACTTCTTTGGTTAGAATTTTCTTTTCTTCCCTCAGAGTTTTCAGTTTTAAAGACATCTTGTTGTTGGACTTTAGAAAGTCTTTAAGAGCAGTAATTAATTCAGATTTAGTAAGATCAGAGAATACGTCTTCGTTTTCATCTTCTGAATCGTTCCAGAGTCTGTGCTGGATCCAGAACTTGAGTTGGTATGTGCCATCAGAGCCAATACTGCTTCCTCTGATGTGCTTCTAGACTTGCCGGAATGAATGATTTGTCCATTCTTCTTACCTTCTGCTTTTCTTCCAGAGCTAGTACCTTTATGGAGTCCAGAGGCAAACCTGATGTGAGCCATCATAGCTGTTTCTGCCTCTTCATGATCAGATGATTCATCTTCTGAGTCAGATGCATCCCATGCTGCCATCAAACCCTTCTTCTTGAATCTGGAACCTTTCTTGTGATGCTTTCCTTTCTCTATGTTTGGTCATTCTGACTTGATATGTCCAGGTTCATTGCATCCATAGCAGATGATGCTTTTCTTGTTAGCTTCTTCTTTTCCTCTGTTGGAGTATTTCCTGGGAGCTTTCTTCTTTATGTTTTGCCACATCTTTGCAATCTGCTTGTTTATGTAAGCAAGATCATCATCTTCACAATCACTATCCTCTGATTCTAATACAACCTTTGCAGCTTTCTTCTGTTTTGAATTAAGGGCTAAAGTCTTCTTCTTCTTTGGTTCATCTGCATCCAGCTCTATTTCATGAGACCTGAGGGAGCTGATTAGATCTTCAAGCCTCAAGGTATTCAGATATCTGGTTTCCTGTACTGCAGTAATCTTTGGTCTCCATTTGGCTGGTAAGCTTATGAGGATATTCTTTACATGATCTGCAGTGGTGTAGCTTTTCTTTAATACTTTTAAACCTGATACCAGAGTCTGGAATCTGAAGAACATTGCTTCAATGTCTTCATCCTCTTCCATCTTGAACATCTTATACTGTTTGACCAATATGTTTGCCTTTGCCTCTTGAACGTGTTTACTTCCTTCATAGGTTAGAACCAGACTGCCATAGATGCTTTTTGTTGTTTCCTTGTTGGTGCATCTATCAAATTCTTTAAATGTGATAACATTGATCATGATGGTTCTAGACTTGTGATGCAGCTTGTATAACTTCTTCTGGTTAGGATTCATATCTTCTACATCCAGTTCTTGACCAGTTTCGTCTCCTAGTGTAGTAGGTGCAGTATAGCCTTTAACTACCAAGGTTCAGAGATCAGGATCTTGGGAGATGAAGAAGCTTCTCAGTTTGTCCTTCCGGTATTCAAAGTGGTCTCCATCAAACAGTGGTGGCCTATTGATGTTGCCTCCAAATTCTTCTTTGGATTCTGACATGTTGAACCCCCTTGGTGGACCTTTCCTCAAACACTGTTAAGTGCTCATCCTTGAGACCGAGCTCTGATGCCAATTGAAGGTGCAAACACGAGAAGGGGGGTTGAATTGTGTGTGTAATACTTGAATTCTTTTTCTGTTTTTAATGATCATTTAGAATCTGATAAATAAACAAACAGAATTAGCAGCGAATAAAGTAAAATAATCAACACAAGGATTTATCCTGGTTCACCATTAACAAGGCTACATCCAGTCCCTTCACCTCGAAGGATTTTTCCACTAATTCAAAGCCTTTGAATTACAACAGCACTACTGACCCTCCACGCCAGTCTTCCCAAACAGTCAAACAATCCTAGACTTTTGAGGAACGCAACACCTTGACTTCACAAGTCAATCTTCTCCTACCAATTTGACAACCCCAGATTGAAGAAGGGATTTAAACACCTTTAATCTAATTGCTAAGTCACCTGCTACTTCTTCTGACTCTTCAGATTGTAGACTCTACTTCAACAATATAGATCTAACACAAGAGAACGAAAAACAAGAGTACTTGCTTCTAGAAAGCTGATACTCACAATTAACTGTTGGAACCAAGTCAGTGCTAAGTACTTAGGATTTTGATGTTTACAAAAGCATTCCATGTAATCTTATTTTGTACTTAGAATTATTATATTAAATGCCACCAGAAGATGAAGTCACCAGAGGCACAAGATGAGTTACTAGAGGATGAAATTAGACCAGAGGATACACCTCCAGAAGATACTAGAGGATGCATCCAGAAGGCACCAGAGGATATAAGAGGATATCTTTCCTGGCAGAGATCAGAAGGAATCAGAGTCCAGAAGGAGACCTGGTCCAGACCAGAGGGGAAGCCTGCCAAAGGGAGACTTGTTCCAGACCATAAGGAATCATAAGTAAGACTTGATCCATACATAATTCTGACCAGAAGATAGCTTGGTCGTGAATATAAGAATCAATCCAGACTCAATCCAGACTTGGTCCAGACCAGAAGATAGCATGTCCAGATCAGAGGATAAATGTCCAGATCAAAAGGTAAAATTCATGTCCAGATTAAATGATAAATTTCATGGCCCAGTGTTGGCCGAGATCAGAAGATCATAAAATAGTCCAGATTAGTTCATATGATCCAGTGTTGGCCGAGATTAGAGGATCACAGATGTGGCGCAGGCACTACTAGAAAAATAGGATTTAGCGTCGGCCAAAAGCCGACGATAACAGCCCAAAAGTCGACGCTAACGTCGTTTTAGCGTTGGATTAGCAACGGAGTCGGGCCTAGGGTAAAACGGTCGAAGTTATTGCATAGTTTCGGTCATGTAGCGTCAGATGATATATTAGTGTCGGCTGAGCCGACACTAAACCAACGCTAGTAAATAAAAAAAGCCATTCGACGCTAAAGAAGCCTTTTCCCACGTCATTTAAAAAAAATACGTAGCGTAGGATGGCCGACGCTAAAAGTCAACAAAGAAAAAGTCAATGAACTGTTAGTGTCGGATGGGCCGATGCTACGGTCAAATAAAAGTCAATTTTTTTATTTTGTAGCGTCGGTTCGGCAGACGCTAAAGTCAAACTTGACAAGTCAACAACTGTTTGGCGTCGGACTAGGCCGACGCTAATTTGTAATTTTTTTTTTTGCACCTACTCATTTATGTCGCGTCTCCACTCATTTCTCAACTCTAGTCTGTCAAAGCAAAAAGAATAAGAAAATAGAAGGGAAATTAGGCAACAAGTATAAAATAATCGACGATCAACAAGGTCGTCTTAAAGAAATAACACTACAGAATAGCATAACAATAAACCAACAACTCCAAGAGTAGATTTATTCTGTTTTGGCTCAAAGCCCCTACCAGTTTAGAAGGTTTTTTATAACAAACAAAAAATCAATCAAGATTAATGAAGATTAAAGGATAGTGCCCATTCTTAAGCATGATTGTTGTTGAAGTTGTAGAGTTTATCCTAAGGAAGGAAAAAAGAGAAAGAAAACAAAAACTTTTTATCATGAATGTGGTTTGATAAACAAATTATGATAACAATTAAGAAACATGGAAACTAATACTAACTCTAAGATGTTATTTAAAAGGGTACACAGCAAGGGAGGTGTCAGAAGAGTTAAAACATGATAAGTTTCAAATATGCTTTAAGAATCAAAATCTACCTCTTCTTCTTTCTTCTTCTCAGCCTCTTCAAATGCTGCCTTCTCAGCCTTCAAAAATATATTTTCACCAAAGAGTTCAGCATGCATTCAACATTATACCTAAAAGCCAAAAGAATGAGTGAATAGAAACAACTTACATCCTTCTGCTTGCCCCATGTTCCTTCAGCCAGTTGCTTAGCATATTCGGGATCATCAGTAATAACGACATTGTCAAACAAGGTACCAGATTTCACCTGCCAAGTTAAGTAGCTTGTTGGTTAGAATTTGTATCCAAAAGAATCAAAAGAAGTAAGTAAAGCAAACATAACAGAAACTTTACCTGCCACAATTCAATACCAACATACTTCAATTTGGGGAAAACATAGATCTCGGGGTCGTCCTTTAATTCTGGTAAACATATTTCAAATGTTAAATATATACATCAAAATATAAAAGCAATAACATAAATACATCAACTGTGAAAACAAGAATGAAAATTGAACCTGGGTTGTCGATCGATGGTGCCTTCCACTTTCCACTGTAGTTAGGGTCCGTAATAACTTGACTTATGGCACTGCAAGCTGCAGCTGTTGCACTAGTTTGAACAACATTATTGTTACATCAATGAGAAAGAAGTACATAGCGAGCATTGGTTCACGGACCTACACAAAATAGTGAATTGGACACCACTCATCACTAGACACTTAAGGATGAGAGAAAAGAAACAATGTATTCCAAACCAAAGCATAAACTGCTTACTTTGTATATTATCTTAGAACCATAACATAAGCAATAGTATCAAAATGAATAAGCTTAAGACAAATTGACTCAATATTTGATTTAGTGTTGATATTAAGACTGATTAATTTTTTACAAACTAAATTACGAAAACAAATTTACTCAAGAATTATTAGGTTCAATAAGATGCTACCTAATAAATTCATACTCTTAGTCTAGAAGCATATTCTATAAATTGAATTACAGGGTTGTGATTCATCTATTTAAATGATATGGGGCCTAATTTTAATATTTAGTTCCTGGGGAAATACATTAGTGAAATTTTATTGCTAAAGACCAATTGATTGTCATATTCATGAAGAATGACCCATTGCCATTAACCTCTTAAATTATTTATCCTACTATGCATTATCGCATTAATTCTGAAATGAGAACATCCAATGGTCCTATGTCCTAATATCAACGTTCATAATTGCTATACTGTTAGTAGATTAATATAACTTTCATTTAGATTTCACTTATTTACACTTACGCATTCAATTTAATTGAAGTTGAGTTTCTTTTCCTTCAAATTGGATTTTTCGGAAATGGATTGACATTCAACAGCCAGTGAACAGCATGTTTAACTACATTCCATCTTCATGTAATCATGAATAATTTACATATAAACTTTAAATTAAAAGTAAACACCAGCAACAATAATATAAGGTCATTCAATGAAGCAATTTAATTTACCTTTGTCAGTAGCGTCTCCATTCCATTGACCAGAGGTGTAGTTCCATTCCCCAGCCAAGTTCTCATCTTTCTTCCATTCATATTTTACCCACCGATTTTCCCATCCATCTTTAGCATTCACCATAATGTACTTGCACATCAGTTAATAAAAAGAAAATTACCGATTATGGTAAAAACATGCATATTTTACTGATTAACCGTGAATATAGACTACCCCTAAAAAAGAAATGCTCCCAATCTTGCAGTAATGTATACAGTCTATCACCAGACAGATAAAAGCAAACATTCAAATTTTTTAAAAAGCTCTGCATTTTTGCCAAAAAACAAAAATAACTAGCTACTAGCAGCAACAACCCAACTTATTGAATATCAACAGGCTTATAAAATGCTAGCTGATATTAATAGACTATAGGTGCAATATGTCAAGACTAAAAAAAAGAAGACAAATCAAAAGCTAATATTCTTTCAATAACAATATGAACCTAACATCATCTGGCTTTAATAAAAGCTAAATAGAATGATAGTCCAGTTGATAATCATTTCTAATTCCATAACTTATTTTCTATACAAGATAAGCGCAAGTAAAAAAAATAGTGAACTAATTTTTGTAACTAATTCTCTTCATCTATATCCTAACATCCCCCCTATGTAGTCAATCTTCATTTTTATGCTTGCAGGAAAAGAAAAAAAAGCCAGGATGGTAGTCATGAAAATTCAAATAACATAATTTGTAACTAGAGAACATCTCACCAAGTTTTACTCTTATCATAAGTGTGAAAAAATAGTAAGAAAAATAAAAACTAACATTTAAGCACAAACATAAAGAAAAGCATGACCGATTTATATAACATCTTACAAGAGATGAAGAGTCACTTGTTAAACCAGGAATCACTACAACAATGGGAGTAGATTCGTCTTTAGTGACATCATCATTTACATGGAGAGCACTGCCAGAAACTGTAACAAGATCAGACACAATTCTTAAAGGTCAACCACATAATCAACTAATTTGACAATAATCGTCAAATCAACTAAATTCATAGATTTAATTGGGATACACCATCAATAAAAAGAAATTATATTATATATCCATCATAAACGTCAGATAATTAAAAACATTTGACTTTAATCATAACTACTCTAAAATCACACATATTGTTAGTCATGATCTGTTGACATCTACCCAATCATAACTACTCTAAAATAATCACACATATGATTAGTTTTGATTTGTCGACGCTGTATACAAATTAAACTCTTATACATTTCCGAAAAACAAATCGATAATATGAATATCCTAAATATGTATATACCATCAGAATAGGTAAGCCAGTCCAAAGCAATAGTTGGTGACCATCAGGAGTATTAAATAATTGTTTGAAAGTGAATATAAGAGCAATTGTTAGATTCATGAAATCAATGAATTAGTTCATAATCATATACAATTACAAATAAAAAAGAAGAAGATAAATTTTATAACCTTTTGTATTTGAAGGTTGGAGGATTTCCAAAGAAGATGAGAAAAACGGTTTGAAGATGAGGACTAGAAAACCAGGGAGTCACCGAATATCTGCATTGAAGATATCGACACTTTGAAACCACGAAATCGTAAATTCGAGCTGAATCTGCCCAGATTCTCTTGCAAAAATAACTTGGCCAATCAGGTTTCACTTAAATAAAAGGCGTATCTTTTTAGCTTGAAATTTGAATTCAAAAATAACTTTGGCCAATCCTGTTCTTGATTAATTCTGGACCAAATCTTTCTTCCCGCCAATAGCTTCTGAATTCCCACCATACTACAGTTTATTTTTGTATCAAATCCTCTTAATACTTTGATCAAATTTCTATTAAAATTTAATCAAGTCTATTTTGAATTTAATCAAGTCTCCACTGATTATCAACATGATTAAATCTGGACCGTATGATCTTCTGATCTCGACCAACTCTGGACTTGTGTAATCTGACCTGCGCCACTTCTGTGATCCTTTGATCTCGGCCAACACTGGATCATATGAACTAATCTAGACTATTTTATGATCTTCTGATCTCGGCCAACATTGGGCCATGATACTTAAGTCTTGACCATTTTACATTTATCCTATGAAATTTATCATTTAATCTGGACATGAATTTTACCTCTTGATCTGGACATGCTATCTTCTGGTCTGGACCAAGTCTGGACCAAGTCACTTGTTCTGGACCAGTTATCTTCTAGTCTGGACCAAGTCTGGATTAAGTCTGGACTGATTCTTATATTCACGACCAAGCTATCTTCTGGTCAGAATTAAGTCTAGATCAAGTCTGACTTATGATTCCTTCTGGTCTGGAACAAGTCTCCCTCTGGCAGGCTTCCTTCTGGTCTGGACCAGGTCTCCTTCTGGACTCTGCTTCCTTCTGATCTGGGCCAGAAAAGATATCCTCTGATGATGTTTTGACATCCTCTTATATCCTCTGGAGGTGTATCCTCTAGTGCCTTCTAGATGCATCCTCTGTTATCTTCTGCAGGTGTATCCTCTGGTCTGATTTTATCCTCTCGTAACTCATCTTCTGCCTCTGGTGACCTCATCTTCTTGTGGCATTTAATATAATAATTCTAAGTACTTAGCACCAACTTGGTTCCAACAATCTCCCTCTTTTTGATGATGACAAAACCTTAACTTATTTTGTTAGCTTATAACTTATTTAAGAAGACTTTGAAAAACTTGAAAAAATTAGAAGTACTTGAAATACTCCCCTCAGACCAATCTCTCCCCCTAAGTCTAATAATGACTATATCCTCTCCATTTCAACTCCTTCTTAACTCACTCTTTTTCTTCTCTTCTCCTCTCCTTTTCAACTCCTTCTTTATTCTCTCTTTCTTTTCTCTCTTCACATTGCCTCTCCTTTTCAACTCTTTCTCTTTTCACTCTTTCATTTTCTCCCGTTATTTTTCTCTCTCCCTGTTTCCTCTCCTTTTCAACTCCTTCTCTTTTCATCTCTTTCTTTTTCACTCCTCTTTTCTTTTTATCTCTCCTTTTCTACTTATTTCTCCTTTTTCTCTCTCTCCCCCTTTTTGTCATCAGCCAAAAAGAGGTCCAACTATTTTTTATATTTTTGTTTTTCTCTTTACAAAGTACATAAAGTAAAAACAATAATATAAAAGACATAAAAGTAAAATTACAAGAAAATTAAAAACTACTAAGATGACTACTTGAGCTAGTCAGATATGGTGACAATGTCGAGATGCTTCTTGATGAATTCTAACCTATCTTCAAGTAATGCTTTGGTGAAGATATCAGCCCATTGATGATTAGTGTCCACAAACTGGATGCTTAAAGTCCCTTTTTGAACATGGTCCCTAATGAAATGGTGTTTTATTTCAATGTGTTTGGCTCTGATGTGTAAGATAGGGTTCTTGGTTAGGTTTATGGCTGAAGTTTTATCACAGAACAAAGGGATATTGGTTTCAAAGATGTTGTAATCTTCAAGTTGATGTTTCATCCAGATTAACTGTGAGCTGCATCCTGCTGCTGATATATACTCAGCTTCAACTGTTGACATGGCAATGGTGCTTTGTCTTTTGCTTGACCAAGAGATCAAATTATCACCTAAGAATGTGTACTTTCCACTTGTACTTTTCTTTTCCAACTTTTCTGCAGCATAGTCAGAATCACAAAAACCTCTTAGTTTGTAGGTGGGGGTTTTCTTGTATAATAAGGTAAGGTTGGTGGTTCCTTTAAGGTATCTCGATATTCTTTTGACAACTATTAAATGGGATTCCCTAGGCTCAGCTTGAAAACGGGCACAAACACAAACATTAAACAAAATGTCAGGTCTAGAAGCAGTTAGGTAAAGAAGTGATCCAATCATACATCTGTATGTTTTCTTGTCTACCTTTTGGCAGGTTTCATCTTTCTCATGTGAGCAGGTTGGGTGCATAGGGGTGGCCATAGGCTTATAGTCACTCATCTTGAACTTTTTGAGAAGTTCTTTAGTGTATTTAGATTGGTGAATGAGTATACCTGATTTACCTTGGAGAATCTGAATTCCCAAGAAGAACTTAAGTTCTCCCATCATGCTCATTTGGAACTCTTTCTGCCTTAGGTAAGAAAACTCCATGCACAAAGTGCCACTAGTGGATCCAAAGATGATATCATCAACATAAACTTGAATAATCAAAATATCATTTTTAATGGATTTCCTAAATAGAGTATTATCAATCTGGCCTCTATCAAATTCATTCTTAAGCAGAAAGTTACTAAGTCTGTCACACCATGCCCTTGGTGCTTTTTTTAAACCATATAAAGATTTTTTAAGTTTAAAAACATGGTTTGGAAAATAAGAATTTAAACTTCGCTAGATTATCTTTAGTGTTCAACATAAAACAAGTATAGCCAAATTGCTTGAAATAGGAAATGTTAGGTTTCTTACCTTTCCATAGTTCATATGAAGTTTTATTTAAGAATGACCTGATGTACACTTTATTCTAAATGTAGCAAGCTGTGTTGACAGCTTCTGCCCAAAGGTAGGTGGCAAGCTTCATATCATTCAGCATGGTTCTGGCCATCTCCTGTAGCGATCTATTCTTTCTTTCCACCACTCCATTCTTTTGTGGTGTTCTGGGGGATGAGATGTTGTGAGAGATGCCATTCTCATCACAGAATTCTTCAAAGTATTTGTTCTCAAATTCCCCTCCATGATCACTTCTGACGGTTATAATCTTGACACCCTGTTCATTCGTTACTTGCTTACAAAAAGAAATAAACACTTTGTGAGATTCATCTTTGTTCATTAAATTTTTTACCCAAATCCACCTTGAGTAATCATCAACAATCACAAATCCATATTTCTTACCACTGAGTGAAGCTGTTTGAATAGGACCAAACATATCAAGTGGTTGAGAGGTAGAAACACAATTTTTAGTTTTAAAAGAGCTTTTAGTTTGTTTACCTCTTTGACATGCTTTACATAGAATCTCAGTTTTGGAACGTACCTTGGGAAGCCCTCTTACCAACTGGAGTTTGCTCAACTCAGATATAAGTTTAGGGTTTGCATGCCCTAGCCTCTTGTGCCAAATCAGATTCTGCTCACTTACAGATAATAAGCATTTAACCTGTTGCTTAGCAAGACTAAACAAATCAATCTTATAAACATTATCTTTCCTAATGCCAGTAAACGAAACAGATTTATCAACTTGACTAATAGCTTTGCATATTTTCTGGTTAAAGAGGACATCATATTTGCAATCACTTAGTTGACTGATGCTCAAAAGTTTATGCTTCAGACCTTATACTAACAGAACATTTTTAATAGAAAGGGAAGAAGATTTGTTACCAACTGTTCCTGTACCAATAATCTGACCTTTTTGGTTTCCTCCAAAGGAAAACTTTGCCTCCTTTTTTCATGGTCAGATCCAAAAACATAGATTTGTCTCTTGTCATGTGTTTCGAACAACCACTGTCCAAGTACCATGACCTATGTTGCTGATTAGACCTTGCTTCAGAATCAGAGTCAGAGTCAGACTTTGACTTAGTTCGAGCCATTAGAGCCAGTTCAGCTTCTGGCCTGTTTTAGCAGTTTCCTTGGGTTGATAGATCATGTTCCTCTGATGAATCTGGAACATGTTTTGGTTCTGGTAACTTGGATGAATCTGGTGATTATGATAACCTTGATGATTCTGGTGATTTGGATGAGTTGGATGAACCTGATAATTCTAGGGATTTGGATGAATCTGATGAATCTGATAATTCCTTTAGTTATACTGATTCTGATAATTGAAGTAATTTTAATGATCATACCTGAACCTTTGATACTGCTACCTATTCTAGTTGTCGTTCTAGTTCTGGTTCTGGTTCCAGTACCGATTCTGATTCTGGTTCCAGTGTGGGTTCTGGTTCCAGTTCCTGTGCCTTTGATACTGGTTCCAGTTCTGGTTCTGTTTCCAGTTCCTATTCTGATTCTGGTTCCTATTTTGATTCTGGTTCCAGTTCTGGTTCTGATTCTGATTCTGGTTGAGTTTGTTGGAACCAAGTTGGTGCTAAGTACTTAGGGTTTTGATGTTTACAAAAGCACTCCAAGTAATCTTATTTTGTACTTAGAATTATTATATTAAAATCATACCAGAGGATACACCTCCAGAAGATACCAGAGGATGCATCCATAAGGCACCAGAGGATGTCAAAATATCATCAGAGGATATCTTTCCAAGACAAGATCAAAAGGAAGCAGAGTCTAGAAGGAGACCTGGTCCACACCAGAAGGAATCCTAAGTTAGACTTGATCTAGACTTAATTCTGACCAGAAGATAGCTTGGTCTGAAGATACAAACACGAGAAGGGGGGGTTGAATTGTGTTTGACTAACTTGATTGCTTTTTCTGTTTTTGCAGTTTTGGAAAAAAACCTTGATGTATGAATAAAAACAGAGTTAGCAGCAGATACAAAGTAAAAATAAAACACAGAATTTTTATACTGGTTCACCGTTAACGAGGTTACATCCAGTCCCTTCACCTCGATGGATTTCACTAATTCAAACCTTGAATTACAACAGTTCCACTGACCCTCCATGTCAGTCTTCTCAACCAGTCTAACAATCCTAGACTCTTGAGGAATACAACACCTTGCCTCTAATTGCCAAGTCTTCTCCTAGATTGCACTTTTAACATCCATTTGATACATAATAAGCATTTAACCTGTTTCTTAGCAAGACTAAACAAATCAATCTTATAAACATTATCTTTCCTAATGCCAGTAAACGAAACAGATTTATCAAGTTGACTAATAGCTTTGCATATTTTCTGGTTAAAGATGACATCATATTTGCAATCACTTAGTTGACTGATGCTCAAAAGTTTATGCTTCAGACCTTATACTAACAGAACACTTTTAATAGAAAGGGAAGAAGATTTGTTACCAACTGTTCCTGTACCAATAATCTGACCTTTTTGGTTTCCTCCAAAGGAAAACTTTGCCTCCTTTTTTCATGGTCAGATCCAGAAACATAGATTTGTCTCTTGTCATGTGTTTCGAACAACCACTGTCCAAGTACCATGACCTATGTTGCTGATTAGACCTTGCTTCAAAATCAGAGTCAGAGTCAGACTTTGACTTAGTTCGAGCCATTAGAGCCAGTTCAGCTTCTGGCCTGTTTTAGCAGTTTCCTTGGGTTGATAGATCATGTTCCTCTGATGAATCTGGAACATGTTTTGGTTCTGGTAACTTGGATGAATCTGGTGATTATGATAACCTTGATGATTCTGGTGATTTGGATGAGTTGGATGAACCTGATAATTCTAGGGATTTGGATGAATCTGATGAATCTGATAATTCCTTTAGTTATACTGATTCTGATAATTGAAGTAATTTTAATGATCATACCTGAACCTTTGATACTGCTACCTATTCTAGTTGTCGTTCTAGTTCTGGTTCTGGTTCCAGTACCGATTCTGATTCTGGTTCCAGTGTGGGTTCTGGTTCCAGTTCCTGTGCCTCCGATACTGGCTCCAGTTCTGGTTCTGTTTCCAGTTCCTGTTCTGATTCTGGTTCCTATTTTGATTCTGGTTCCAGTTCTGGTTCTGATTCTGGTTGAGTTTGTTGGAACCAAGTTAGTGCTAAGTACTTAGGATTTTGATGCTTACAAAAGCACTCCAAGTAATCTTATTTTGTACTTAGAATTATTATATTAAAATCATACCAGAGGATACACCTCCAGAAGATACCAGAGGATGCATCCATAAGGCACCAGAGGATGTCAAAATATCATCAGAGGATATCTTTCCAGGACCAGATCAGAAGGAAGCAGAGTCTAGAAGGAGACCTGGTCCACACCAGAAGGAAGCCTGCCAGAGGGAGACTTGTTCCAGACCAGAAGGAATCATAAGTTAGACTTGATCTAGACTTAATTCTGACCAGAAGATAGCTTGGTCTGAAGATACAAACACGAGAAGGGGGGGTTGAATTGTGTTTGACTAACTTGATTGCTTTTTCTGTTTTTGCAGTTTTGGAAAAAAACTTGATGTATGAATAAAAACAGAGTTAGCAGCAGATATAAAGTAAAAATAAAACACAGAATTTTTATACTGGTTCACCGTTAACGAGGTTACATCCAGTCCCTTCACCTCGATGGATTTCACTAATTCAAACCTTGAATTACAACAGTTCCACTGACCCTCCATGTCAGTCTTCTCAACCAGTCTAACAATCCTAGACTCTTGAGGAATACAACACCTTGACTCTAATTGCCAAGTCTTCTCCTAGATTGCACTTTTAACATCCATTTGATACATAATAAGCATTTAACCTGTTGCTTAGCAAGACTAAAGAAATCAATCTTATAAACATTATCTTTCCTAATGCCAGTAAACGAAACAGATTTATCAAGTTGACTAATAGCTTTGCATATTTTCTGGTTAAAGATGACATCATATTTGCAATCACTTAGTTGACTGATGCTCAAAAGTTTATGCTTCAGACCTTATACTAACAGAACATTTTTAATAGAAAGGGAAGAAGATTTGTTACCAACTGTTCCTGTACCAATAATCTGACCTTTTTGGTTTCCTCCAAAGGAAAACTTTGCCTCCTTTTTTCATGGTCAGATCCAGAAACATAGATTTGTCTCTTGTCATGTGTTTGGAACAACCACTGTCCAAGTACCATGACCTATGTTGCTGATTAGACCTTGCTTCAGAATCAGAGTCAGAGTCAGACTTTGACTTAGTTCCAGCCATCAGAGCCAGTTCAGCTTCTGGCCTGTTTTAGCAGTTTCCTTGGGTTGATAGATCATGTTCCTCTGATGAATCTAGAACATGTTTTGGTTCTGGTAACTTGGATGAATCTGGTGATTATGATAACCTTGATGATTCTGGTGATTTGGATGAGTTGGATGAACCTGATAATTCTAGGGATTTGGATGAAACTGTTAATTCCTTTAGTTATACTGATTCTGATAATTGAAGTAATTTTAATGATCATACCTGAACCTTTGATACTGGTACCTATTCTAGTTGTCGTTCTAGTTCTGGTTCTGGTTCCAGTACCGATTCTGATTCTGGTTCCAGTTCCTGTGCCTCTGATACTGGTTCCAGTTCTGGTTCTGTTTCCAGTTCCTGTTCTGATTCTGGTTCCAGTTCTGGTTCTGATTCTGATTCTGGTTGAGTTTGTTGGAACCAAGTTGGTGCTAAGTACTTAGGATTTTGATGTTTACAAAAGCACTCAAAGTAATCTTATTTTGTACTCATAATTATTATATTAAAATCATACCAGAGGATACACCTCCAGAAGATACCAGAGGATGCATCCATAAGGCACCAGAGGATGTCAAAATATCATCAGAGGATATCTTTCCAGGACCAAATCAGAAGGAAGCAGAGTCTAGAAGGAGACCTGGTCCACACCAGAAGGAAGCCTACCAGAGGGAGACTTGTTCCAGACCAGAAGGAATCATAAGTTAGACTTGATCTAGACTTAATTCTGACCAGAAGATAGCTTGGTCTGAAGATACAAACACGAGAAGGGGGGGTTGAATTGTGTGTTGACTAACTTGATTGCTTTTTCTGTTTTTGCAGTTTTGGAAAAAAACTTGATGTATGAATAAAAACAGAGTTAGCAGCAGATATAAAGTAAAAATAAAACACATAATTTTTATACTGGTTCACCGTTAACGAGGTTACATCCAGTCCCTTCACCTCGATGGATTTCACTAATTCAAACCTTGAATTACAACAGTTCCACTGACCCTCCATGTCAGTCTTCTCAACCAGTCTAACAATCCTAGACTCTTGAGGAATACAACACCTTGACTCTAATTGCCAAGTCTTCTCCTAGATTGCACTTTTAACATCCATTTGATACATAATAAGCATTTAACCTGTTTGTTAGCAATACTAAACAAATCAATCTTATAAACATTATCTTTCCTAATGCCAGTAAACGAAACAGATTTATCAAGTTGACTAATAGCTTTGCATATTTTCTGGTTAAAGATGACATCATATTTGCAATCACTTAGTTGACTGATGCTCAAAAGTTTATGCTTCAGACCTTATACTAACAGAACATTTTTAATAGAAAGGGAAGAAGATTTGTTACCAACTGTTCCTGTACCAATAATCTGACCTTTTTGGTTTCCTCCAAAGGAAAACTATGCCTCCTTTTTTCATGGTCAGATCCAGAAACATAGATTTGTCTCTTGTCATGTGTTTGGAACAACCACTGTCCAAGTACCATGACCTATGTTGCTGATTAGACCTTGCTTCAGAATCAGAGTCAGAGTCAGACTTTGACTTAGTTCGAGCCATCAGAGCCAGTTCAGCTTCTGGCCTGTTTTAGCAGTTTCCTTGGGTTGATAGATCATGTTCCTCTGATGAATCTGGAACATGTTTTGGTTCTGGTAACTTGGATGAATCTGGTGATTATGATAACCTTGATGATTCTGGTGATTTGGATGAGTTGGATGAACCTGATAATTCTAGGGATTTGGATGAATCTGATAATTCCTTTAGTTATACTGATTCTGATAATTGAAGTAATTTTAATGATCATACCTGAACCTTTGATACTGGTACCTATTCTAGTTGTCGTTCTAGTTCTGGTTCTGGTTCCAGTACCGATTCTGATTCTGGTTCCATACGACTTCAATTTATTTTTGTAACAAATCCCTTTTAATACTTTGATCAATTTTAATTAAATCTCCACCGTTAATCATCATGATTAAATCTGGACCGTTTGATCTTTTGCGCTAGTCCACATTTGGACCATACTAAGTGATATGCTGAGATCCTATGATTTCGGCCAACCCTGGACCACACTCTCTGATCTTCTAATCTTCTGATCTCGGCCAATTTGGAATTGCAAACTGATGTACTGTGATCCTCTGATCTCGGCCAATGTTGGACTACACATTCTAACCTTCTGATTTCAGCCAACACTGGGCCATGGTCTGATCTTCTGATCTCGACCAACACTGGGCCATATACTTAAATCTGAACTATTGATCTAAATATCTTCCCTCTGATCTGGACCAATTCTTGACTTGGTCTGGATTGAACTGAAATTAACTCTGGACAAAGGATATTTAAATCTGGACTTTTACCTTTGATTCTTGATCAGGTCTGGATTAATTCTAGAGTTAGTTTCATACCCTGAACTATGCTATATTTTGGTCTGGGTCAAATCTGGATTGAATCTCTTGTTGAAGACCCATAAATTTATCCTCTGATTGAGTTTGGATCAAGTCTGGACTGTTTATCATTTCACTTCCAGGCCATCTTCTGGTCAGAATAACTTCTGGAACAAGTCTCCCTTTGGCAGGCTTCCTTCTGGTCTGGTCCAGGTGTCCTTCTGACTTTGTTTCTTTCTGATTTGGGCCAGGAAAGATATCCTCTAGTAGTGATTTGACATCCTGGTGTATCCTCTGGTAATTCCAGGATGCATCCTCTGAACCTTCTGGATGCATTTCCTGGTGCCTTCTGGAGGTGTATCCTTTGGTCTGTTTTTATCCTCTGGTAACTCATCTTCTGCCTCTGGAAACTTCATCTTGTGGTGGCATTCAACGTACAAAATAAGATTACATGGAGTGCTTTTGTAAACATCAAAATCCTAAGTACTTAGAACCAACTTGGTTCCAACAATCTTCCCCTTTTTGATGATGACAAAACCTTAACTTATTTTGCTAGCTTGTACCCCGAAGTACTTTAAATACTCCCCCTCAGACCAATCTCTCCCCCTAAGTCTAATACTGACTTTTTCTTCTCCTTTTCAACTCCTTCTGGAATCACTCTTTCTTTTCTTCTCTTCTCCTCTCCTTTTCATCTCTTTCTGATTTATTTTTCTCTCTCCCTGTTTCTTCTCCTTTTCAACTCCTTCTCTTTTCAATCTTTCTTTTTCTCTCTTCACATTGCCTCTCCTTTTCAACTCCTTCTCTTTTCACTCTTTCTTTTTCTCTCTTTATTTTTCTCTCTCCCTGTTTCCTCTCCTTTTCAACTCCATCTCTTTTCATCTCTTTCTTTTTCACTCCTTTATTTTTATCTCTCCTTTTCTACTAATTTTCGTTTTTCTCTCTCTCCCCCTTTTTGTCATCAGCCAAAAAGAGGTCCTACTATTTTTGTATTTTTTTCATTACAAAGTACAGAAATTAAAAACAAAAAATAAAAGACATAAAACTAAAATTACAAGAAAATTAAAAAAAAAAACTCCTAAGAAGACTACTTGAGCTAGTCAGATATGGAGACAATGTTGAGATGCTTCTTGATGAACTCGAACCTATATTCTATTAATGCTTTGGTGAAGATGTCAACCCCTTGATGATCAGTGTCCACAAACTGGATGCTTAAAGTCCTTTTTTGAACATGGTCCTTTATGAAATGGTGTTTTATTTCAATGTGTTTCGCTCTATAGTGTAAGATAGGGTTCTTGGTTAGGTTTATGGCTGAAGTGTTATCACAGAACAAAGGAACATTGGTTTCAAAGATGTTGTAATCTTCAAGTTGATGTTTCATCCAGAGTAACTGTGAACTGCATACTGCTGCTGATATATACTCAACTTCAGCTGTTGACATGGCAATTGTGCTTTGTCTTTTGCTTGACCAAGAGATCAAATTATCACCTAAGAAAGTGAAGTTGCCACTTGTACTTTTCCTTTCCAGCTTGTCTCCAGCATACTCGGAATCACAAAAACCTATGAGTTTGTAGGTGGGGGTTTTCTTGTATAACAGGGTAAGGTTGGTGGTTCCTTGAAGGTATCTCAGAAATCGTTTGACAGCAGTTAAATGGGATTCCGTAGGGTCAGCTTGAAAACGGGCACAGACAGAAACACTATACAAGATGTCAGGTCTAGAAGCAGTTAAATAAAGAAGGGATCCAATCATACCTCTGTATGTTTTCTGGTCTACCTTTTGGCTGGTTTCATCTTTCTCAAGTGAGCAGGTTGGGTGCATGGGGGTGGCCATAGGCTTACATTCACTCATTTTGAACTTTTTAAGAAGTTCTTTAGTATATTTAGATTGGTGAATGAGTATACCTGATTTACCTTGGTGAATCTGAATTCCCAAGAAGAACTTGAGTTCTCCCATCATGCTCATTTGAAACTCTTTCTTTATTAGGTCAGAAAACTCCTTGCATAAAGTTCCATTAGTAGATCCAAAGATGATATCATCAACATAAACTTGAATAATTAAAATATCATTTTTAATGGATTTCCTAAATAGAGTATTATCAAACTGGCCTCTATCAAATTCATTCTTAAGTAGAAAGTTACTAAGTCTGTCATACCATGCCCTTGGTGCTTGTTTTAAACCATATAAATATTTCTTAAGTTTAAAAACATGGTCTGGAAAATCAGAATTTTCAAATCTAGGGGGCTGTTTGACATAGACTTCCTCACTTATATTGCCATTTAAGAATGCAATGTTAACATCCATTTGATACAGCATTATATCATGATTAGCAGCAAATGATAAAAGAATTCTAATTGCTTCTAACATGGCCACTGGAGCAAAAGTCTCAGTGATGTCTATACCTTCCTGTTGACTGTATTCTTGAGCTACAAGTCTGGCTTTGTTCCTTACCACTTCACCTTTTTCATTGAGTTTATTCCTGAACACCCACTTGGTTCTAATAATGTTTTTGTTTGGTTTGGGTACCAGATCCCAAACATCATTCCTTTGGAATTCATTCAGCTCTTCTTGCATTGCAAGTATCCAACCTTCCTCTGCCAAAGCCTCATCAACATTGCTTGGTTCAATTGTTGAGAGTAAACCAAACAGACTGGTTTCTCTACTTGATGATCTGGTCTTTAAAGGTTCTGCTGCACTGCCAATAATGAGAGATTCTGGATGTGAAGACTTGTACTTCCATCCACTCTTTCCCTCTAACTTGTCTTCAGAGTCAGCATGTTCTTCTTCGTCTTGATCTTTCTCAGATTCTACTGCTGGTTCCTGTGCCTCTGGTTCACCTGCAATTTCCTCATCTTGCTTTGACTTTTCTGAGTCAAGCTGTTTATCATCAAACATAATGTGGATTGATTCCTCCATAGTGTTAGTTTCTTTGTTAAACACTCTATAAGCTTTTGATCTCTCAGAGTAGCCAATAAAGATACACTTTTGAGATCTAGAATCAAACTTAACTAGGTTATCTTTAGTGTTTAACATAAAACAGATGCAGCCAAATTGCTTAAAGTTGGAAATATTGGATTTCTTACCTTTCCACAGTTCATAGGGAGTTTTATTTAAGATAGACCTGATGTAGACTCTATTCTGAATGTAGCAGGCTGTGTTGACAGCTTCTGCCCAAAGGTAGGTGGCAACCTTCATATCATTCAGCATGGTTCTGACCATCTCTTGTAGTGATCTGTTCTTCCTTTCTACCACTCCATTCTATTGAGGTGTTCTAGGGGATGAGAAGTTGTGAGAGATGCCATTCTCATCACAGAATTCTTCAAAATACTTGTTCTCAAATTCACCTCCATGATCACTTCTGATGGTTATGATCTTAATAGCTTGTTCATCATAACTTGCTTACAAAAAGAAATAAATACTCTATGAGATTCATCTTTGTTCTTTAAAATTTTTACCCAAGTCCACCTTGAGTAATCATCAACAATTACAAAACCATATTTCTTACCACCGAGAAAAGCTGTTTGAACAGGATCAAACAGATCTAAGTGAAGCAGTTCAAGTGGTTGAGAGGTAGAGACACATTTTTTAGTTTTAAAAGAGCTTTTAGTTTGTTTACCTCTTTGACATGCCTCACACTAAATCTCAGTTTTGGAACTTACCTTGGGAAGCCCTCTTACTAATTGGAGTTTGCTCAATTCGGATATAAGCCCAGGGTTTGCATGCCCTAACCTTTTGTGCCAAATCAGATTCTGCTCACTCACAGACAATAAGCATTTAACCCGTTGCTTAGCAACACTGAACAGATCAATTTTATAAACATTATCTTTCCTAGTGCTAGTAAATAAAACCGACCCATGAAGTTGACTAACAGCTTTGCAAGTTTTTTGATTAAAGATAACATCATAATTGCAATCACTTAATTGACTTATGCTCAGAAGATTATGTTTTAGCCCTTTAACTAACATAACATTTTTAATAGAAAAGGGAGAAGAAGTGTTACCAACAGTTCCTCTGACCTTTCTGGTTTCCTCCAAAAGAAACTTTGCCTCCATTCTTCATAGTCAGATCCAGAAACATAGATTTGTCTCCTGTCATGTGCTTGGAGCAGCCACTGTCAAGATACCAAGTTTTGTGTTGCTGATCAGACCTTGCCTTTTCTCTATCAGAATTAGAGTCACATTCAGACTTAGCTTCTATTCGAGCCATTGGAGCCAGTTCTTCTTCTGGCCTGTTTGAGCAATTTCCTTGATTCTACTTTGGTTGATAAACCATGTTCCTATGATGATTCTAGAACATGTTTTGATTCTGGTAACTTTGGTGAATCTAGTGATTCTGATAACCTTGATGATTCTGGTGATTTGGGTGAATCTGGTGGTTCTGATGAATTTGGTAATTCTGGTGATTCTGGTAATTCCTGATCTGATTCTGGTTCTGGTTCCAGTGTTGATTTTGATTCTGGTTCCAGTACTGATTTTGATTCTGGTTCCAGAGTTGATTCTGGTTCTAGTTTCTGTGCTTCTGATACTGATTCGAGTTCTGGTTCTAGTTGCAGTTTCTGTGCTTCTGATACTGGTTCCAGTTCTGGTTCCAATTCCTGTTTTGATTCTGGTTCCAGTTTTGGTTTTGATTCCGATTCTAGTTCTGGTTGAGTTGACCAGACCTTCTTCCATCAGACTCAGATTGCCTTTGTCTTGTTGTAGCAGCAACATAAACCTTCTTCTGCTTGTGCATTGCCAACATCCATTATCCAGGCAGCATTGTTAGTGTCTCCTTCTGGTTGCTCAGAATATCTGCAACATAGACAATTTGATCTTTTGGTACCCCGAACTGATTGGGTCCAGGTTTGTTAGATTTAACAACTCTCTTATCTTGATCAGATATTACCATTGGACAAAATATTTCAAAGTGACCTTTCTTAGCACAAACAATGAATAAAACATTAGAATGAACAGCTTTACTTTCAGTAATCGTTTCTGTAAAACCAACACCTCTCTTTCCAGTGTTACTATTTCCATAAATTATAGATGCATATTTACTTCTTTCCATTCCATTAGAAATAAAGTTTTGAAAAAATTGTTCATGCATATCAGATTCACAAACAGTTTTGGAAGTGGAACAAACATTGCTTTTGAGATTTTGGTTTTCAAATTTGAGTCTTGCCACTTCAGTTTTAAAATCCTTGTTTTCAGTTGCATACTCAGAATTTTGATTCTTTAAAACATGGACTTCTTTTGTCATATTTTTCTTATCTTCCCTAGAGTTTTCAGTTTTAAAGCCATCTTATTATTTGCGTTTAAAAAATCTTTTAAAGTATCAATTAACTCAGATTTAGAGAGATCAGAAATACCTTATCGTCTTCATCTTCTGAATCTGTTCCAGAGTCTGAGCTGTATTCAGAACTTGAGTTTGTATGAGCCATTAGAGCCAGAATTGCTCCCTCTGATGTGCTTCCAGACTTGCTTGAATGACTGCTTCGATCATTCTTCCTTCTGCCTGCTTTCCTTCCTGAATTCTTGCCTTTATGATGTCCAGAGGCAGACCTGATGTGTGCCATCTTTGCTGTTTCTGCCTCTTCTTCATCAGACGATTCTTCCTCTGATTCTGATATATCCCAGGCTGCCATCAGGCCCTTCTTTCTGAATCTGGAACTCATCTTGTGCTGTTTGCCTTTTTCCAGATTTGGACATTCTGACTTGATATGTCCAGGTTCATTGCATCCATAACAAACAATACTCTTCTTGTTAGATTCTTCCTTTCCTTTGTTGTTATATTTCTTCTTGAAGCTTCTTCTCTTCCTTTTTTCCCAGATCTTAACCATCTTTTTGGTTAAGTAAGCCATATCATCACAGTCACTATCACTATCCTCTGATTCTGATGCGGCCCTTCAGCTTTCTTCTGTTTCGACTTCAGAGCCAGATTCTTCTTCTTCTTCTTTGGTTCATCTGCTTCTAGTTCTATTTCATTAGACCTTAGTGAGGTGATAAGATCTTCAAGTTTTCAATTGTTCAGATCTTTGGCTTGCTGAACTACAGTAACCATTGGTCTCCACTTGGTTGGTAAGCTTCTTAGAATCTTCTTGACATGATCTGCTGTTGTGTAGCTTTTCTTCAAGACCTTCAGCCCAGATATCAGAGTCGGGAATCTGTAGAAGATTCCATCAATGTTTTCATCATCGTCCATCTTGAACATCTCATACTGTGTGACCAGTATGTTAGCCCTTGCCAACACTGGGCCATGGTCTGATCTTCTGATCTCGGCCAACACTGGGCCACATACTTAAATCATAACTATTGATCTGAATATCTTCCCTCTGATCTGGACCAATTCTGGACTTGGTCTGGATTGAACTGAAATTAACTCTGGACAAAGGATATTTAAATATGGACTTTAACCTTTGATTCTGGATCAGGTCTGGATCAATTCTCGAAATCATTTCTTCTGGTCTGGACTTAGTTTCATACCCTGAACCATGCTATCTTCTGGTCTGGGTCAAATCTGGATTGAATCTCTTGTTCTGGACCCATAAATTTATCCTCTGATTAAGTCTGGATCAAGTCAGGACTGTTTATCATTTCACTGCCAGGCCATCTTCTGGTTAGAATAACTTTTGGACTAAGTCTGACATTTGATTCCTTTTGGTCGGAACAAGTCTCCCTCTAGCAGGCTTCGTTCTGGTCTGGTCCAGGTCTCCTTCTGACTTTGTTTCCTTCTGATCTGGGCCAGGAAAGATATCCTCTGGTAGTGTTTTGACATCCTGGTGTATCCTCTAGTAATTCCAGGATGCATCCTCTGGACCTTCTGGATGTATTTTCTGGTGCCTTCTGGAGGTGTATCCTCTAGTATGTTTTTATCCTCTGGTAACACATCTTCTGTCTCTGGAAACTTCATCTTCTGGTGGCACTCAAGGTACAAAATAAGATTACATGGAGTGCTTTTGTAAACATCAAAATCCTAAGTACTTTGAACCAACTTGGTTCCAACATGTTCGTGAATATAAGAATCAGTACTGACTTAATTCAGACTTGGTCCAAACCAAAAGATAACTGGTCCAGAACAAGTGAGTTGGTCCAGACTTGGTCCAGACCAGAAGATAGCATGTCCAGATCAGAGAATAAGTGTCCAGATCAAGAGGTAATATTCATGTCCAGATTAAATGATAAATTTCAGAGGATAAATGTAAAATGGTCCAGACTTAAGTATCATGGCCCAGTGTTGGCCGATATCAGAAGATCATAAAATAGTCCAGATTAGTTCATATGATCCAGTGTTGGCGGAGATCAGAGGATCACATAAGTGGCGTAGGTCAGATTATATAAGTCCAGAGGATCACATATGATCCAGTCCTGATTATCATCATGAGTATAATAATATTTGAAATAAAAACAGTAATAAAATTGAACTTTTATAATGAGAAAAATGTCAGGGATGAGTTTCACTACGAGTCAGGGTTTAGTTACTCATTACAGAGATTAAAGAGATAGAGATTAAAGAAGAATTACAAGAAAGATTCATGAATGATTCTTGATAAAACTCCTTAAATGGTGTAGAAAAGCCGTCTCTGAGATTCTCTGCTAGGGCACAAGTCTCTAAGCTTCCCAATTGACAAAAAGATCCTTAAAAAAATCAGAAAAACTCGATTTTATGCAATCTGCAGCGCGCCACGCGCCCCAGGCGCATGCCTTGCGCTTCAAGCGCATTTAAACAGAATCAGAAGCACAAAAATGCGCTTCAGGAGCATGCTTTACGCTTCAGGCGCACAACATCTTCAGTCTGACGTATACTGCATATGTCTATTATTTTGAATCCGAATTTGGCTCTGGTGTGTTCATGAAAGTTGTAGCTATGGATGTTAGCTTTCATTTGCACTTGGTTTGACTCCAATTGGACATCTACAACTCCATATATCACTGAAATACTCCACATAGGTCATGTTGATTTCTCACCAGAATTCAGCACTGCACTAAAAACAAAGAAACGACGCAAAACTCCGAAAAATCTCTACTTAATCAAAGAAATAAGAACATAAGCATTTTATTAAACACAAGAACTAGAATCAACAAAATATATCAAATAAATCATTAAATTAACTAATGATTGAAGATAAATAAGACTAAAAACAATGAAAAATATGCATGTGATAAAGAGTCATCACAACCCCAAACTTAATCTATTGCTTGTCCCCAAGCAACAATTAATTTCAGATTTGATACAGTTAAAAGCAAACATAAATTCAATTTCTCAAATGAAATCAAACTCAATTCTCAAAGTTCCACCTCCTACAAAACATTCATCATGCTCCATGGTTGGTTAAAAAAAAAACACAATTTGTACGCTTTAGCATTCATTTATCAAGTTCAACACTCTCTTCACACAATCTCACCAAAATTTCTCTGCTAGGGCACAAGTCTCTAAGCTTCCCAATTGACAAAAAGATCCTTAAAAAAATCAGAAAAACTCGATTTTATGCAATCTGCAGCGCGCCACGCGCCCCAGGCGCATGCCTTGCGCTTCAAGCGCATTTAAATAGAATCAGAAGCACAGAAATGCGCTTCAGGAGCATGCTTTACGCTTCAGGCGCACAACATCTTCAGTCTGACGTATACTGCATATGTCTATTATTTTGAATCCGAATTTGGCTCCGGTGTGTTCATGAAAGTTGTAGCTATAGATGTTAGCTTTCATTTGCACTAAGTTTGACTCCAATTGGACATCTACAACTCCATATATCACTGAAATACTCCACATAGGTCATGTTGATTTCTCACCAGAATTAAGCACTGCACTAAAAACAAAGAAACGACGCAAAACTCCGAAAAATCCGTACTTAATCAAAGAAATAAGAACATAAGCATTTTATTAAACACAAGAACTAGAATCAACAAAATATATCAAATAAATCACCCCAAATAAATCAACAAGAATTTTTTTTCTTCTTTTTTTTTCATGAGAACCACCCCAAACTTAATACGTTGTTATCCCATGAGCAACCTCAAACTTAGAACTTTACCAACACGAGAAATTTGTTTTTCTACCTAACTTCAAGTAAGATGATTTAATTAAAGTCAGGTCTTTGGCTTGTAATGTGGCAAGTAACCAAAAGAAAAGGGCAAGGCTCAAAGGGGCTAGCAAAGGATAAAATTTGCATAGGATAATTAGAAAGGCTCAAACGACCAAAGAAAATTGCCTTCGTGTATGCATAAATCACAAGTGATCCAAGTCAGAATTAGTGCAAGTTCTGAAGGGTTAACACATGTCTAGATAATCACACAATAAGAAATTGAAGTGTTTAGGCTCAAAAGCTCACAGCTAGGATAAACAAGAGAAAATGTGAACTTTCAAAACTATGCCAAGTGTGTTACTGAATTTTATTTATTTATTATTTTTTTTTATTGAAAAATTGATGGCAAGTTAGCCCTCTACAACCACTTAGTAATCAATAATGTATGCATTAGTGAAACTTGCGAATTGATCAATGATATGAGCACAAAAATAGAGTTTAAATTTCAAAATCTAAAACAGATAGCTTAAGACCAACTTCAAGTTGTTAACAATTCTTCATCATAGTGCACGTTTACACACAATTAAAAAGAAACAAATTCAAATAACAAAAATAAAAGTTACCTCTACCTATAGGTTGCCTCCCACGAAGCGCTTTTTTAAAGTCATTAGCTTGACGCCCAACTATTGTCAAGGTGGCATATAGGACAGAAAGAACACATCATCCTTTTTCTTCTTTTTGTTTGGTAGAAATTCCATGAACTTGAGAAATAAATGATGTTGCTTCCATGTCCTTTTCAATTGGACATTGATGAACAAGGCAAAGATTGAATCTCGAACTTCACCAATCTTTTCTTTTTTCTTTTCCTCATTCGTGTTGTCCTCTTGCTTATCATCTTCTACCACAACAATGAAGTCATCTTCAATCGTCAACTTCTCCTCCATCTTCTCAAACTCAACCACTTGCTCAAATAACCTCTCACATTGACTTTCAAATCGTTCAATTGAAACCATGTTATTCTTCATGAATTCAATTAAAACATCCTTAATGTGAAAGTCTTTGTCATCTGATTCTTTGGATAGAATTTTACGAGGTAGAGTTTGTTCCCAATTGATCTTTTTAATATAATACTCGTCGTCTTCTGCTTCTATAACCAATAAATCTTCATATTCTAGTTATGCGACATAGTCATCAAAAAAAGTTCCATTCCTATGTCCTTCTCCGCAAAAGTCACACCTAATAGGGCGCGTTTGAGGGTGATATTTTACAAATGTATCTCTCAAGATTTGTCCCTCAATTATGCGTAATATAGCAGATATAAGACAAGTATCACACTCTTCATATAATTGTAGTAGAACATCATCATTACAATCTTCCATGCTCTACAGCGAATAGTTATCCCAAACAAAGAAGAGACAAATCACTAGCACACGACATTAGCAAGCTCAACAAATAAAAATAGAAAATAAAAGAAAAACAATTTTTGTTTTTTTTTTAAAATTAAAAATAAAAGAAAACAAAAATTTTATTGCAGAGCAAAAAATTCAATTAAGTAAATAAATTATAACTCAATAGTGATATGGCAATCCCCGTCAACGGCGCCAAAAACTTGATAGCGTTTCAGCAAGTGTACTGAATCGTTGCAAGTAATAATTAAAACGGTAGTACCGAGTGTCGAACTCAAGGATTGCATTTTACTATCGAATTATATTTAATTACTGACATTGAACAAAAAGTTTATGGATTGAGTAGAATAATATTTGAAATAACAACAGTAATAAAATTGAACTTTTATAATGAGAAAAATGTCAGGGATGAGTTTCACTACGAGTCCAACCTTAGTCTCTAATTTGATCCTAGTTACTGAATTCCTTTATTGAATTATTACCGAATTTTCTTTAGTATTCTTGCCCTAATGTCTTAGTGAAAGAACCTATAATCCCAAAATAACCCCTAATTCCTTAGTGGATTTAAAATTCGGATTAAGCTTTACAGTACTAAAATTCTCTTTTTAAACTGCTGCCTCGACAACTTATTCAATTGGTTTCATGACCTGCATCTATCCCTAGACTACAATCTCATGAATTTCGCATCTCAAGCATTCGTAAAGTCCACTTCCGTTTCAAAATACGAATCGTAAAACATTTTAAAGTTGATCAGGCAATAAAAAGCATTAAGTGCTGGAACCAAGTTGGTTCTAAGTACTTAGGATTTTGATGCTTACAAATGTACTCAATGTAAACTTATTTTGTACTTTGAATTATTAAGTTAAATGCCCCAGAAACTGAAGGAAACAGAAGCAGAGATCAAAGGAAAATGGATTCTGGAATTACCAGAAGATGTTCCAGGATGTCAAAACATCACCAGAGCATATGTTTGGTGGCCCAGAACAGAAGGAAGAAAAATCATAATGAAACATGGATCATACCAATGGAAAGCTTGCCAGAAGGAGAGTTGTTCTAGACCAACAGGAGTCAAATATCAATTTTATTCCAGAAGTTATTCTGACCAGAAGATGGCCTGGCAGTGAAAAATTACACAGTCCAGACTTGTTCCAGACTTGACCAGAAGGTATGTTTATGAGTCCAGAACAAGAGGATCAATTCAGATTTGGCCCAGATCATAAGATAGCATGATTTAGGGCATGGAACTCAGTCCAGACCAAAAGAAATGAGTTCCAGAATCAATCCAGACCTGGTCCAAAATTAAAGGTAAAATGTCCAGACTGAAATATTTTTTGTTCAAGTTAATTTCAGTTTGTTCCAGACCAAAGTCCAGAATCTGTCCAGATCAGAGTAAAAACTTCCAGATCAATGGTTCAGAAATAATTATTTGGTCCATATCAGAAAATCAGACCATGGCCCAGTGGTGGCCGAAATCAGAGGGACAGACTGTGCAGTCCAGCAAAGGCCGAATTCAGAGGATTTTAGCATATCAGGTGCGCGTCCAGGGAAGGCGGAAATCAGAAGATCAGAGGGTTAGGAAGTGTGGTCCAGGAATGGCCGAAATCAGAGGATCACAGAATATCAAATAGGCTGGTCCAGATGTGGACTATCGCATGAAGATCCAATAGTGCAGATTTGATCACGAGGATCAAAGAATCTGAGAAAAATGCTCAAAACAGAAGCGGAGCAAAATGTTCAAAACAAAACAGTGAGCAAAAGGCTCAAAACAGAATATGAGCAAACTACTCCAGAATATTCTCAAAACAGATTAATCGAAATATATTGTAGAAGTAAAGCATCAGTGAAGTTCTAAAGTTCAACTATAAATAGTGACTTAATGCTGAAGAATATTGTATCGAAAATCACAAAAGAGTCATACACTTCCAAAGCAACCACTCTCAAATTTTTAGATACGTCAATTGTGAGTTTCAGCTTTCAAGAAGCAAGTACTCAGTTATTTTCTTTCCACTGTGGCAAATCTAAGTTGTTGAAGTAGAGTCTACAATCTGAGGGAGTCAGTAGACGTAGCAGGTTACTTGGCAATTAGATAGGGTTGTTTCTAAGTTGTTGAAGTAGAGTCTACAAACTGAGGGATTCATAAAGGGTAGCAAGGTACTTAGCAATTAGATTCATAGTGCTGTGAATTCTTCTACAATCTGGGGTGTCATATTGGCTGAAGACAGGAGTTGTTTTTCCTCAATGAAGTCTAGGATTGTTAGACTATTTGAGAAGACTAACTTGTAGGGTCAGTAGCACAATTGTAATTCAAGGTTTGAATTAGTGAAATCCTTCAAGGCGAAGGGACTGGACGTAGCCTCGTTAACGGTGAACTAGTATAAAATCTGTGAGTTTTATTTTTATTTTTATCCGCTGCTAACTCTGTTTTAATTATACAATAAGTTTTGTTTTGAATGTATTAAAACAGGAAAAGTATTCAAGTTAAGTCAAACACAATTCAACCCCCCCTTTCTCGTGTTTGCACCTTCAATTGGCATCAGAGCCAGGTTTCAAGGCTGAGCACTTAACAGTGTTTGAGGAAAGGTCCAAGGGGTTCAACATGGCAGAATCCAGAGAAGAATTGGGAGGCAACAT
Organism: Cicer cuneatum; assembly: GCA_037974295.1. Classification (NCBI taxonomy): domain Eukaryota; kingdom Viridiplantae; phylum Streptophyta; class Magnoliopsida; order Fabales; family Fabaceae; genus Cicer; species Cicer cuneatum. The sequence continues at coordinate 57,800,814 of JBBPBO010000001.1, forward strand.
CAACAGACCACCAATGTTTGATGGAGAAAGGTTTGAGTATTGGAAGGACAGAATGAGAAGTTTTGTCATATCTCAAGATTTTGAACTATGGAAGATGATAGTCAGAGGATACACTGCACCAACTGATCCAGAAGATCCAACTAAAGAATTAGCAATGGAAGATATGACACCAGATTAGAGAAATTTACACAAACTTCATCATAGTTCCAGAAACATCATGGTCAATGCAATCACATTCAAGGAATTTGATAAATGCACAAATAAAGAAACAGCAAAGAGCATATTCGACAGTCTGGTTCTGACCTATGAAGGAACCCAGCAGGTTCAAGAAGCAAGAGCTAACATATTAGTCAGAAAGTATGAGCTGTTAAAGATGGAAGAGGATGAAGACATTGAAACAATATTCAACAGATTCCAGACTCTAGTATCAGGTTTAAAAGTATTAAACAAAAGCTATACCACTGCAGATCATGTCAATAAGATTCTAAGAAGTTTACCAAAAAAGTGGAGACCAATGGTTACTCCAGTTCAGCAAGCCAAAGATCTGAAAACCTTAAGGATTGAAGACCTGGTCAGCTCACTCAGGTCTGATGAAATAGAACTGGAAGAAGATGAACCTAAGAAGAAGAAGAATCTGGCTCTGAAATCGAAACAGAAGAAAGCTGCAAAGGTAGAATCAGAATTAGAGGATAGTGATAGTGACTGTGATAATATGGCATACTTAACCAAAAAGATGGTTAAGATCTAGGAAAACAGGAAGAAAAGAAACTTTAGTAAGAAACATAACAGCAAGGATAAGGAAGAATCTGACAAGAAGAATATTGTCTGTTACGGATGCAATAAACCTGGACATATCAAGTTAGAATGTCCAAATCTGGGAAAAGGCAAACAGCACAAGAAGAGTTCCAGATACAGAAAGAAAGGTCTGATGGCTGCCTAGGATGTATCAGAATCAGAGGAAGAATCTTCTGATGAAGAAGAGGTAGAAACAGCAAAGATGGCTTACATCAAGTCTGCTTCTAGTCTTCATAAAAGCATGAATTCCAGAGGGAAAACAGGCAGAAGGAAGAGTCATAGAAGCAATCACTCAGGCAAGTCTGGAAGCACATTAGAGGAAACAATTCTGTCTCTGATGGCTCATACAAATTCAGGTTCTGAATACTGCTCTGAAACAAAATCAGAAGATGAAGACAGTGAGGTATTTTCTGATCTTTCTAAACCAGAATTAATTGATACTTTAAAGGACTTGTTAAATGCAAATAATAAGATATCTTTAAAACAAAAAAACTCTTAGGGAAGATAAGAAAAATCTAACCAAAGAGGTCCAAGGTTCAAAGAATCGAATTTCTGAGTATGCAACTGAAATCAAAGATTTGAAAACTGAAGTTGCAAGACTCAAGTCTGAAAACCAAACTTTGGAAAATAATAATTGTTCCAATTCTGAGACTGTTTGTAAATCTGATATGCATGAGCAATTTTTTCAAAACTTTATTTCAAATGGAATGGAAAGAAGTAAGTATGCATCTATGATTTATGGAAACAGCAACTCTAGAAAGAGAGGTCTTGGTTTTACAGAAACAAGTACTAAAAATAAAACTGCTTATTCTGAGGTTTTATGTATTGTCTGTGCTAAGAAAGGTCACTCTGAATTATCTTGTCCAATGGTAAAATCTGAACAAGATCTGAGAACTGTTAAGACTAACAAACCTGGACCCAATCAGTTTTGGGTACCAAAAGATCAAATTGTCTATGTTGCAGATGTTCTGAGCAACCAGAAGGAGACACCAACAATGGTGCCTGGACAATGGATGTTGGCAATGCACAAGCAGAAGAAGGTGTATGTTCCTGCTACAACAAGACAAAGGCAATCTGAGTACGATGGAAGAAGGTCTGGTCATTCCAACCAGAACCAGAATCGGAATCAGAACCAGAACTGGAACTAGTACCAGAAGCACAGAAACTGGAACCAGTATTAGAGGTACAGGAAGTGAACCAGAACCAACACTGGAACCAGAACCAGAACTGGAGGCACAGAAACTGGAACCAGAATCAACACTAGAACCAGAATCAGAATCAATACCAGAACCTGAACAGGTATCAATATCAAAGGTTGAGGTATGATCATCAGAACTACTTTCTTTATCAAAATAAGTATGATTATCAGAATCACCATAAGTTTCAGAATCACCAGAGGAATATGGTGTATGAGCCAAAACAGAAATTAAAGAATCAAGAGAGTTCTTCAAACACTCTAGTGAGATTCATCAAGACTACAACCCTGGAAGGGAATTCAAATTCCCTCATCCAAACCATGTAATCTCAGAACATATAGATTAGGAATCTGAAAATCAGAAGCAAGAGAATTTTCAGAGTAAAACTGAGGCTACATCTTGCTGTAAATACTATTATTATTTAATATTTATGTCTACTGTGATAACAAGAAGCTTGATCTTAACAAATCAAAGCTAGATAACTGTTCTGCAGGTTTTCAAATTGTCAGAGGAACCAGGTGATTCACACGAATTGAACACTCAGAAGAAACAGCATTCCAATGGTTTCAAAAACAAACAGAAACCACCAAAAGCAGAATTAATGTGCAGGGAGCAGAAGCACAAGAAACAGAAGTACCTGGAAAGGTAAAGGATAAAAGCAAGTCAGCAAGACATGACAAATCTTCAAAAGATAAATCTAATCAAGTCAGAAACAGCCCAGATAAGTCAGAAGAGAAATCTGGATATTTACCAGAATCTGAAGCTATTACAGATTCACCAGAACCAGAAGCTGATTTATCAGAATCAAAAGCTGTTATAGATTCACCAGAACCAGAAGCTAATTCATCAGAATCAGAAGCTATTACAGAATCAGAAGCTGATGCGAACCAAGCAATGTTGATGAAGCTTTGGAAGAGGAAGATTGGATACTTGCAATGCAAGAAGAGTTGAATAAATTCCAAAGGAATGATGTTTGGAATCTGGTATCTAGACCAAACAAAATCATTATTGGAACCAAGTAGGTGTTCAGAATCAAATTCAACAGAAAGGTATAGATTACACTGAGACTTTTGTTCCAGTGGCCGGAAGGAGTTTCAAATGAGCATGATGGAGGAACTTAAGTTCAAGGTAAAACAAGTATACTAATTCACCAATCTAAATACACCAAAGAACTTCTTAAAAAGTTCAAGATGAGTGACTGTAAGCCTATGGCCACCCCCATGCACCCAACCTGCTCACTTGAGAAAGATGAAACCAGTAAAAAGGTAGACCAGAAAACATACAGAGGTATTATTGGATCCCTTCTATATTTAACTGCTTCTAGACCTGACATTATGTTTAGTGTTTGTGTCTGTGCCCAATTTCAAGCTTACCCTAGGGAATCCCATTTAACTGCTGTCAAACGAATTCTGAGATACCTTAAAGGAACCACCAACCTTACCTTGTTATACAAGAAAACACCCACCTACAAACTAAAAGGTTTTTGTGATTCTGACTATGCTGGAGACAAGTTGGAAAGGAAAAGTACCAGTGGCAACTGCATATTTTTTGGTGAAAATTTGATATCTTGGTCAAGCAAAAGACAAAGCAGAAGCTGAGTGTATATCAGAAGCAGGATGCAGTTCACAGTTACTCTAGATGAAACACCAACTTGAAGATTACAACATCTTTGAAAACAATATCCCTTTGTTCTGTGATAACACTTCAGCCATAAACCTAACCAAGAACCCTATCTTACACTCTAGAGCCAAACACATTGAAATAAAACACCATTTCATTAGGGACCATGTTCAAAAAGGGACTTTGAGCATCCAGTTTGTGAACACTAATCATCAATGGGCTGATATCTTCACCAAGGCATTACAAGAAGATAGGTTCGAGTTCATTAAGAAGCATCTCAGCATGACCTCCATATCTGACTACCTCAAGTAGTCATCTGAGGAGTTTTTAAAATTTCTTGCAATTTTATTTTATCCAGTTTTTACTTTCTGTAATTTGTAAAGAGAAAAACAAAAAATACAAAAATAGTAGGACCACTTTTTGGCTGATGACAAAAAGGGGGAGAAAGAGAGAGAGAGAAAGAAAGGAGAAATAAGTAGAAAATGAGAGATAAAAAGAAAGAAGGAGAGAAAAAGAAAGAGAGAAAACAGAAGGAGTTGAAAAGGAGAGGAAACAGGGAGAGAGAAAAACAAAGAAAGAAAAAGAAAGAGTGAAAACAGAAGGAGTTGAAAAGGAGAGGAATTAGGGAGAGAGAAAAAGAAAGAGTGAAAAGAGAATGAGTTGAAAAGGAGAGGAGAAGAGAAGAAAAGAAAGAGAGAACAAAGAAGGAGTTGAAAATGAGAGTATTAGACTTAGGGGGAGAGATTGGTCTGAGGGGGAGTAATTCAAAGTTTTCGAGTCACAACTTAGCAAAATAAGTTAAGGTTTTGTCATCATCAAAAAGGGGGAGATTGTTGGAACGAAGTTGGTTCTAAGTACTTAGGATTTTGATGCTTACAAATGTACTCAATGTAAACTTATTTTGTACTTTGAATTATTAAGTTAAATGCCCCAGAAAATGAAGGAAACAGAAGCAGAGATCAAAGGAAAATGAATTCTGGAATTTCCAGAAGATGTTCCAGGATGTCAAAACATCACCAGAGGATATGTTTGGTGGCCCAGAACAGAAGGAAGAAAAATCATAATGAAACATGGATCATACCATTGAAAAGCCTGCCAGAAGGAGAGTTGTTCTAGACAAACAGGAGTCAAATATCAATTTTATTCCAGAAGTTATTCTGACCAGAAGATGGCCTGGCAGTAAAAAATTACACAGTCCACACTTGTTCTAGACTTGACCAGAAGGTATGTTTATGAGTCCAGAACAAGAGGATCAATTCAGATTTGGCCCAGATCGTAAGATAGCATGATTCAGGGCATGGAACTAAGTCCAGACCAAAAGAAATGAGTTCCAGAATCAATCCAGACCTGGTCCAAAATTAAAGGTAAAATGTCCAGACTGAAATATTTTTTGTTCAAGTTAATTTCAGTTTTTTCCAGACCAAAGTCCAGAATCTGTCCAGATCAGAGTAAAAACTTCCAGATCAATGGTTCAGAAATAATTATTTGGTCCATATCAGAAAATCAGACCATGGCCCAGTGGTGGCCGAAATCAAAGGGACAGACTGTGCAGTCCAGCAAAGGCCGAATTCAGAGGATTTAGCATATCAGGTGTGCGTCCAGCGAAGGCGGAAATCAGAAGATCAGAGGGTTAGGAAGTGTGGTCCAGGAATGGCCGAAATCAGAGGATCACAGAATATCAAATAGGCTAGTCCAGATGTGGACTATCGCATGAAGATCCAATAGTGCAGATTTGATCATGAGGATTAAAGAATCTGAGAAAAATGCTCAAAACAGAAGCGGAGCAAAATGTTTGAAACAAAATAGTGAGCAAAAGGCTCAAAACAGAATCTGAGCAAACTAGTCCAGAATATTCGCAAAACAGATTAATCGAAATATACTGCAGAAGTAAAGCATCAGTGAAGTTCTAAAGTTCAACTATAAATAGAGACTTAATGCTGAAGAATATTGTATCGAAAATCACAAAAGAGTCATACACTTCCAAAGCAACCACTCTCAAATTTTCAGATAAGTCAATTGTGAGTTTCAGCTTTCAAGAAGCAAGTACTCGGTTATTTTCTTTCCACTGTGGCAAATCTAAGTTGTTGAAGTAGAGTCTACAATCTGAGGGATTCAGAAAGGGTAGCAAGGTACTTAGCAATTTGATTCATAGTGTTGTGAATTCTTCTACAATCTGGGGTGTCAGATTGGCTGAAGACAGGAGTTGTTTTTCCTCAAAGAAGTCTAGGATTGTTAGACTATTTGAGAAGACTGACTTGGAGGGTTAGTAGCACAGTTGTAATTCAAGGTTTGAATTAGTGAAATCCTTCAAGGCGAAGGGACTGGACGTAGCCTCGTTAACGGTGAACCAGTATAAAATCTGTGAGTTTTATTTTTATTTTTATCCGCTGCTAACTCTGTTTTGATTATACATCAAGTTTTGTTTTGAAAGTATTAAAACAGGAAAAGTATTCAAGTTAAGTCAAACACAATTCAACCCCCCCCCTTCATGTGTTTGCACCTTCATTAAGCATAGAGATGAGAAAAATAATTCAATAAACTTATTCATATAACAAAGAATCAAATCAGACAATTAAGGGATTCATCTTGTTTCACTCATCCCTAACAAATAGGGTTTAGTTACTCATTACAGTGATTAAAGAGATAGAGATTAAAGAAGAATTACAAGAAAGATTCATCATTGATTCTTGATAAAACTCCTTAAATGGTGTAGAACAGCCGTCTTTGAGCTTCTCTACTAGGGCACAAGTCTCTAACCTTCCCAATTGACAAAAAGATCCTTAAAAAAATCAGAAAAACTCGATTTTATGCAATCTGCAGCGCGCCACGCGCCCCAGGCGCATCCCTTGCGCTTCAAGCGCATTTAAACAGAATCACCAGCGCAGAAATGCGCTTCAGGCGCACAACATCTTCAATCTGACGTATACTGCATATTTCTACTATTTTGAATCCGAAAATGGCTCCGGTGTCTTCATGAAAGTTGTAGCTATGGATGTTAGCTTTCATTTGCACTTGGTTTAACTCCAATTGGACTTCTACAACTCCATATATCACTGAAATACTCCACATAGGTCATGTTGATTTCTCACCAGAATTCAGCACTGCACTAAAAACAAAGAAACAACACAAAACTCCGAAAAATCTCTACTTAATCAACGAAATAAGAACATAAGCATTTTATTAAACCCAAAAACTAGAATCAACAAAATATATCAAATAAATCATTAAATTAACTAATGATTGAAGATAAATAAGACTAAAAACAATGAAAAATATGCATGTGATGAAGAGTCTTCTGCATGCAAACCCTAGACTTATATCTGAGTTGAGCAAACTCCAGTTGGTAAGAGGGCTTCCTAAGGTAAGTTCCAAAATTGAGATTCTGTGTGGAGCATGTCAAAGAGGTAAACAAACTGAAAGCTGTTTTAAAACTAAAAATTGTGTTTCTACCTCTCAAGCACTTCAACTGCTTCACTTAGATCTGTTTGGTCCTGTTCAAACAACTTCACTCAGTGGTAAGAAATATGGATTTGTGATTGTTGATGATTACTCAAGGTGGACTTGGGTAAAAATTTTAAAGAACAAAGATGAATCTCACAAAGTGTTTATTTCTTTTTGTAAGCAAGTAATGAATGAACAGGGTGTCAAGATCATAACCATTAGAAGTGATCATGGAGGTGAATTTGAGAACAAATACTTTGAAGAATTCTGTGATGAGAATGGCATCTCTCACAACTTCTCATCCCCCAGAACACCACAATAGAATGGAGTGGTGGATAGAAAGAATAGATCACTACAGGAGATGGCTAGAACCTGCTGAATGATATGAAGCTTGCCACCTACCTTTGGGCAGAAGCTATCAACACAACTTGCTACATTCAGAATAGAGTATACATCAGGTCAATCTTAAATAAAACTCCATATGAACTGTGGAAAGGTAAGAAACCTAACATTTCCTATTTCAAGCAATTTGACTGTACTTGTTTTATGTTGAACACTAAAGATAATCTAGCTAAGTTTGACTCTAGATCTCAAAAGTGTACCTTTATTGGTTACTCTGAGAGATCAAAAGCTTATAGAGTGTTTAACAGGGAAACTAACACTATGGAAGAATCAATCCACATTAAGTTTGATGATAAACAGCTTGACTCTAAAAAGTCAAAGCAAGATGAGGAAATTGCAGGTGAACCAGAGGCATAGGAACCAGAAGCTGGACCAGCAGCAGAACTTGAGAAAGATAAAGATGAAAGCAAGGAAGAAGAACATGCTGACTCTGAAGACAAGTCAGAAGGAAAGAATGGATGGAAGTACAAGTCTTCACATCTAGAAACTCTCATTATTGGCAGTGCAGCAGAACCATTAAAGAGCAGATCATCAAGTAGAGAAACCGGTCTGTTTGGTTACACTCAACAATTGAACCAAGCAATGTTGATGAAACTTTGGCAGAGGAAGGTTGGATACTTGCAATGCAAGAAGAGCTGAATGAATTTCAAAGGAATGATGTTTGGGATCTGGTATCCAGACCAAACAAAAACATTATTAGAACCAAGTGGGTGTTCAGGAATAAACTCAATGAAAAAGGTGAAGTGCTAAGGAACAAAGCCAGACTTGTAGCTCAAGGATACAGTCAACAGGAAGGTATTGATTACACTGAGAGTTTTGCTCCAGTGGCCAGGTTAGAAGCAATTAGAATTCTTTTATCATTTGCTGCTAATCATGATATAATTCTGTATCAAGTGGATGTTAAAAGTGCATTCTTAAATGGCTATATAAGTGAGGAAGTCTTTGAAGGTGCAAACACGAGAAGGAGGGGTTGAATTGTGTTTGACTAGCTTGATTACATTTTCTGTTTTTGCAATTTTATAACAAAACCTGATGTATGAATAAAACAGAGTTAGCAGCAGATATAAAGTAAATATAAAACACAGGATTTTATACTGGTTCACCGTTAACTAGGCTACGTCCAGTCCCTTCACTTTGAAGGATTTCACTAATTTAAAAACTTTGAATTACAACAATACCATTGACCCTCCAAGTCAGTCTTCTCAAACAGTCTAACAATCCTAGACTTTTGAGGAAAAGAACCTTGAATCTAATTGCTAAGTAATCTGCTACTCCTTCATATTGTAGACTCTACTTTAACAACTTAGATGGGAGAAGAATTCCAAATGGCACTTTGTGCAAGGAATTTGCTAAACTAATGCGGAAAGAGTTCCAAATGAGCATGATGGGAGAACTTAAGTTCTTCCTAGGAATTCAAAATCACCAAGGTAAATCAAGTATACCCATTCACCAATCTAAATACATTAAAGAACTTCTCAAAAAGTTCAAGATGAGTGATTGTAAGCCTATGGCCACCCCCATGCACCCAACCTGTTCACTTGAGAAAGATGAAACCAGCGAAAAGGTAGACCAGAAAACATACAGAGGTATGATTGGATCCCTTCTTTACCTAACTGCATCTAGACAATCCCATTTAACTGCTGTCAAAAGAAACTTGAGATACCTTAAAGGAACCACCAACCTTACCTTGTTATACAAGAAAACCCCTACCTACACACTAAGAAGTTTTTGTGATTCTGACTATGCTGGAGACAAGTTGGAAAGGAAAAGTACAAGTGGCAACTACACATTCTTAGGTTATCATTTGATCTCTTGGTCAAGCAAAAGACAAAGCACCATTGCATGTCAACAGTTGAAGCTCACAGTTAATCTAGATGAACCATCAACCTGAAGATTAAACTATCTTTGAAACCAATATCCCTTTGTTCTGTGATAACACTTCAGCCATAAACCTAACCAAGAACCCTATCTTACACTCTAGAGCCAAACACATTGAAATAAAACACCATTTCATTAGGGACCATTTTCAAAAAGGGATTTTAAGCATCCAGTTTTTGGACACTGATCATCAATGGGCTGATATCTTCACCAAAGCATTACCTGAAGATAGGTTCGAGTTCATCAAGAAGCATCTCAACATCATCTCCATATCTGACTAGCTCAAGTAGTCATCTTAGGATTTTTTAATTTTCTTGTAATTTTACTTTATGTCTTTTATTTTCTTGTTTTTACTTTCTGTACTTTGTAAAGAGTAAAACAAAAATACAAAAATAGTAGGACCTCTTTTTGGCTGATGACAAAAAGGGGGAGAGAGAGAAAAAGAAGAAATAAGTAGAAAAGGAGAGATCAAAAGAAAGGAGGAGTGAAAAAGAAAGAGATGAAACGAGAAGGAGTTGAAAAGGAGAGGAAACAGGGAGACAGAAAAATAAAGGGAGAAAAAGAAAGAGTGAAAAAAGAAGGAGTTGAAAAGGAGAGGCAATGTGAAGAAAGAGAGAATAAAGAAGGAGTTGAAAAGGAGAGGAGAAGAGAAGAAAAGAAAGAGTGATTTAAGAAGGAGTTGAAAAGAGAGGAAAGAGTAATTATTAGACTTAGGGGGAGAGATTGGTCTGAGGGGGAGAGATTGGTCTGAGGGGGAGAATTTCATGTACTTCGAATTTTTTCAAGTTTTTTAAAGTCTTTTTAAATAAGTTATAAGCTAACAAAATAAGTTAAGGTTTTGTCATCATCAAAAAGGGGGAGATTGTTGGAACCAGGTCGATGCTAAGTACTAAGGATTTTGATGTTTACAAAAGCACTCCATGTAATCTTATTTTGTACTTAGAATTATTATATAAAATGCCACCAGAAGATGAAGTCACCAGAGGTAGAAGATGAGTTACGAGAGGATAAAATCAGACCAGAGGATACACTTCCTAAAGATACTAGAAGATGCATCCAGAAGGCACTAGAGGGAGACTTGTTCCAGACCAGAAGGAAGCCTGCCAGAGGGAGACTTGTTCCAGACCAGAAGGAATCATAAGTCAGACTTAATTTAGACTTAATTCTTACCAGAAGATAGCTTGGTCGTGAATATAAGAATCAGTCCAGACTTAATCCATACCAGAAGATAACATGTCCAGATTAGAGGATAAGTGTCTAGATCAAAAGGTAAAATTCATGTCCAAATTTAATGATAAATTTCATAGGATAAATGTAAAATGGTCCAGACTTAAGTATCATGGCCCAGTGTTGGCCGAGATCAGAAGATCATAAAATAGTCCAGATTAGTTCATATGATCCAGTGTTGGCCGAGATCAGAGGACCACAGAAGTGGCGCAGGTCAGATTACACAAGTCCATAGTTGGTCAAGATCAGAAGATCATACGGTCCAGATTTAATCATGATGATAATCAGTGGAGACTTGATTAAATTCAAATAAGACTTGATTAAATTTTAATAGAAATTTGATCAAAGTATTAAGAGGATTTGATACAAAAATAAACTGTAGTATGGTGGGAATTCAGAAGCTATTGGCGGGAAGAAAGATTTGGTCCAGAATTAATCAAGAATAGGATTGGCCAAAGTTATTTTTGAATGCAAATCTGGAGCAAAAAATATATGTTTTTTATTTAAGTGAAACCCGATTGGCCAAGTTATTTTTGCAAGAGAATCTTGGTAGATTCAGCTTGAATTTAAGAATGGAAAGAACCCTAATTATTCATCTATAAAAGGAGGCTCAAGGCAGAAGACTTTGCTTTGAAAATACTTAAGAGTCATACACTTGCAAAAGCAAAATACTTGAGTTTTCAGTGAGGTCAATTGTGAGTATATGCTTTCCAGAAGCAACTACTCTATGTTTTTCTTTCCCTTGTGTTAGGTCTAAGTTGTTGAAGTAGAGTCTACAAGATGAGGGAGTCAAAAGGAGTAGCAGATTACTTTGCAATTAGATTCAAGTTTCTTTTACTCAAATATCTAGGGTTGTTAGACTTTTTGAGAAGACTGACTCGGAGGGTCAGTGGTACTTTGTATTTCAAGGTTTTTGAATTAGTGAAATCCTTCAAAGTGAAGGGACTCGACGTAGCATAGTTAACGGTGAACCAGTATAAAATTCTAAGTTTTTATTTACTTTATATCCGCTGTTAACTCTGTTTTAATTCATACATAACAGGTTTGGTTTTAAAACTTAAAAGTAATGAAGTTAGTCAAACACAATTCAACCCCCCGTTCTCGTGTTTGCACCTTCATTAACCTCACTGAAAACTCGAGCGTTTGCTTCTGGAAGTTTATGACTCTTTTACTGATTTTCGATGCTAAGTCTTTTGCCTTGAGCCTCTTTTATAGATGAAAATTAGGGTTTCTTCCATGATCAAATTCGAGCTGTATCTGTCCAAATTCTCTTGCAAAAATAACTTGGCCAATCGTATTTCACTTAAATAAAAATTGTATCTTTTTAGCTTCAGATTGCATTTGAAAATTTTGTTGACCAATCGTGTTTCTTTTAATTTTAAACCGTATCTTTTTAAGCTTCAGATTGCATTCGATTTCTTCAAGTCTTCAGTAATTTTTGAATCCAATCCCCTTAATACTTTGATCAAATTTCTATCAAAATTTAATCTAGTCTTCTTCGAATTTTAATCAAATTATCACTGATTTTCATCTTGATTAAAATCTGGACCATATGATCTTCTCATCTCGACCAACTCTGGACTTACATAATCTGATCTGCCCCAATTCTCTGATCCTCTTATCTCGGCCAACACTGGACCATATGATCTTATCTTCTGATCTCGACCAACACTGGACCATATGATCTGATCTTCTGACTCGGCCAACAATGGGCCATATGATCTGGACCATTGATCTGAACATTTTCCCTCCGATCTGGACCAAGTTAGGACTGAGTCTGGATTGAAATTGAATTAAATCTGAACTTATGATATTTTAATCTGGACCATTGATCTTTTAATCTGGTTATTTATCTTCTGATCTGGATCAAGTCTGGATTAAATCAGGACAATGATTTCTTCTGATCTGGACAAAGTTTTATGTTCTGGACCATGCTATCTTTTGGTCTGGACCAAGTCATTTGTTCTGGACTAGTTATCTTCTGCTCTGGACCAAGTTTGGACTGATTCTTATAATCACTACCAAGCTATCTTCTGGTCAAGATTATGTCTGGACCAAGTCTGACTTATGATTCCTTCTGGTCTGGACCAAGTCTCCATCTGACAAGCTTCCTTCTGGTCTGGACCAGGTCTCCTTCTAGACTCTGCTTCCTTCTGATCTGTGCCAAGAAAGATATCCTTTGATGATGTTACTTGACCTTCGATGACATCCTCTGATATCCTATGGAGGTGTATCCTCTAGTGTCCTTTACATGCATCCCTTGGTACCCTTTGGATGCATTCTCTGGCTGAACCTTCTGGTGACATTTCTATCTTCTGGTTGCTTCCTCTGGATGTATCTTCTGGTGGTGTCATCCTCTGATTTTGCACAGCTTCTGATTTGTTCTTCTAAGTCAAAATACTAGTTACATAAAATACTTTTGTTAACATCAAAATTCTAAGTATAGAACCAACTTGGTTCCAACAAAATATTCTTCTAATCACTAAGAAAAAGAGTGCTACCATGATTGCCTGCCTTTTGCAAAAGTCAACAGTTAGTCCAGACTTTTGTTGATCCTCTGTTCAAGACTTTAAGAAATCAATTTCTCTGAGTCAACGTTGAAGTCAACGAAGAACTATTATTCATCTAATGAAAATATTCCTTTGAGAAAGAATTTTGTTCCTCTAATAAATAGTACATGTGATGTGACACTAGAACATGAAACATCAATATAAGAATGTTGCACATCCTAAGACCAGTACAACACTTATGTCTTAATAGTACGAAAACATAATAGTACTACGAATAATACACGTCCTTCAATGACTTAGTGTACTATTACAAAATGATAAACATGTCACACAACTTTATTTCCAACGGATGTATTCTTCAATATGAACATGAAATAACAAATTAAAGCAGGAGTTTGAATTGTGTTTTTATTTACAAACTTTTTTGTTAAATATTTTATGTAAAGAAACTCTAAATCAATTTAACAAAAAAAATAAAGAAATAACGAAAAGAGATTACAAAACCAAATTATCTTGGTTCACCCCCAACGAGGTAGCTACGTCTAGTCCCTTCACTCTGAAGGATTTAATTCACTAAATCAAACTGATATTCACAAGCATCAGATCAACTACTAGTCTCTTGACTATGATATAATCTTATCAAACTTCTAGCTTTGTACAATAAAGCTTTATGAGGTTGCAATGTAAACACTCAGTAAAAACACTAAAATTATTCAAGAACTTTTTCTCTTTTTGGTAGCAAGGATTTGTTACCAATAAGTTTCACTTGTTTTCTATATTTTCAAATTGTTGTTCGGACTTCTTTATATATATAAATTTGATGCATTAGGGTTTTTGACCGTTGTAGAAAATGTTGCACAAATCTCGTCTGAAATTAAGGATCGTACAATTACTTACATGTCTTGAATCTTCATGTTTATTGTGTCCTTTCTTAGCTATATGATTATTCAATGTATGTTGATCATTAAATCGGAACATTAGAGGATGTACGCATAAGACGATCACATTATTGTGGATGGTTAAATTAGAAGATAACTTCCACCAAAGGATAACATATGATTTGACTTGGGTCAAATGAGAGACAATGACTACTGAAATGTTTACTTTTTCTTTCATCTGAGCTTAGAGGATTGACTTTTCACAAAGCGTTGACTAGAGGATCAAATATGTCTTTAGTTATGTTTAGCAGATGCATACGTATCAGAGTAGGCATTAAGGCGCGTTGAATAGAGTCATAAAAAGGCGCATTGATCAATGTCTTGACTTGGTTACATAGAGAATGAGTGAAAAAAGGTCTTTTACTCAAACGATTACAATTAGAACTTGTGTTAGAGCATTTCCACATCTTAGAAAATACAATAAAACATAAATTGTTATCACACATATTTTATTATCATCAAAACAAAAATAAAGGGTCATAGTTTTTCATACCAACTTGTTTCTAACATAATATTTAAAAAAAACATTTTGAGAACTAAAGACAAAGATGGTCTATATCATCCATTAAGAAAAAGGATTATCCAAAAATGAGCTGACAGTAAGGATAACAAAATGATAATCATGTAGTCACATAAAAAGATAGAAAGAGGAAATATTTTTTAAAATGACTTATTCAATAAGATTCAAAAAAGCCTTGAACACAAAATATTGAATGAAAAATCCTATTCGATGAGAGTTATTTGAAATTGATGCAATCAATCAAGTGGATATATACACTTGAATTGATATAGAATTTAATGGTATTATCCTCTAAATGACTGTAAGAGTCCTTAGAGTTGATATGTCAGTTCAGACACTTACTTGAATTGATGTACTTAGCTTGTTAGTGGCCACAACTCTTTAATTCAAAAAGGGTACCTGAAGAGGTATAAGAATACTTGGAATCGTCAACGATAGTATTCCAGAATGTTGAGATGACTAGAAAGGTTTCTAGTAGTATGGCTTGAAGAGGCAGAGTAAAGAATATTTGCGGATTAAGCCCTTGTCTGGACTATAGTGGATTGAGCCCTCATATGAACTGATGCAAAATCTCTATGTAAGCGAAGGACTAGATGTAGCAACAACTTCTTGTGAACTAGTATAAAAATGTTTGTGTCCCTCTCTTCTATCTCATTTATTTTATTTTACTAGTTCTTTAGTGTAAGAACCTTAAATTTTAAATTAAATTATGGATTAAATATCAAGTGTATTTTGGAATATTTGTAAAATATTTGATATATGTATATTTATATATATATATAAATATTTTTGAGATTGAATTAAAATTATTGGAAGAAGGATAAATTAATTTAATTATGAGTAATTAAATATCGGCAGTTGATCAAGGTTTTACTTGCCAATAGAGTTACGACGGGAGTATTTAGTGGCTTGAGGGGCAAGTTTAATTATAATATATGTATATGCATAGTAGGTAAGGGGTATGCTTATATATATATATATATATATATGGATGTCAAGAGAAGGCAAGAAAAAAATCAAAAACATAAGCAGAAAAACAGTTTCCCTCACAGCCGTATACCCTTCTTTTCTTTCTTCTTCCTTCCATTATGTTTTGCTTGTGTTGGTAAAGAAAATAACATTCTCAAAACTCTAATTACTTGGAAATCCAAGCGTTGAAACAAAAAGTGTTAAGAAGGAAAGTTGTTCCTCTAATCGTTACGGTGTTAGAGAACCAACTTTGGTAGCGACGACGCGAGTGGGAGTTTCGCCGACTTTTGTCGTGGTAACGTAAACGAGCAACAAAACAAAACTAAGGTAAGGGGCACCTTCCAATTTTCTAGATTGCATTTAGGGCTGTAAATGCATGTTGATGGATGATTATATGTGATGTTCTGTTTTGAAAATGAAACTGCTTTGCATGTTGTTGTGGGTGATTAAAATGCATGTTGTTGAGATGATGCATGTTTGTGAGTTGTTGTTGTTGTGCTGTTTTTGGTTGATGTGATTAATGTTACTGCCCTTGCTATGGTTGTGAAAGAAATCATTGATGTTGTGTTGAGAAATGTTCTGGGTTTTGTGGTTAAAGAAGTTGTGATTTTGTTATGGTGTTTGTGTTGGTTTTCAAAGAGTAGAGTTTGAAACTGTGTTGAATTTTTCTGGAAAATCTCACTGTGTTCGAAGATGTATTCGGATACGGCACTGGCGTATTTGAATACACTTCTGTAAAAAATCAGTTTTATTTAAATTTTGAACAACGTATTCGGATACGACACTACGTATTCGAATACGAATACATGATTTTTGCTACTGTTTTAGCATTTGTATTCAGCTACGACCCTGTCGTATTCGAATACAAGTTTTCAATTTTTGATACTGACTTCGCATCTGTATTCGGCTACGACCAGTCGTATTCGAATACAGAATTGTTGTTTTTGCCACTGACTTCGCATCTGTATTCGGCTACGACAACCTCGTATTCGAATACAGAATTGCTGATTTTTCCACTGTTTTAGCATCTGTATTCGACTACAAGGATGTTGTATTCGAATATAGATTGTTTTTTTTCAAAAATTCTATTTTTAAACATTGGTTTATGCACTTAATGATTTGGGAAACATTTGGAAGGCATGTGATGAATTAAATGAAGTTTTTGAGATTGTTGAGGTGTATTTGGAAAACATTTGTAAGGTATGTGATGAATTAAATAAAATTCTTGAGATCGTTTAAGGTGGTGATGAATTGTTGGGTTACATATTACATTTGCATATTGGTTTCAGTGAAGAGACACATAGCATGCTCATGCATTGCATAGTCAAGTGGTGACTGCGATGGGCCACAAAGTTGATGTGGTGACCGTGATGGGCCGCGGAGTTAAGTAGTAACTGTGATGGTTTATGGAGTAGTTCCGCGTGTATTAGACGGTCTATTCTGTCCGGATTCAGAGTAGTTTCCCGTGTATTAGACAGTCTATTCTATCTGGGTTGCGGAGAGGTTTCGCATGTATTAGACGATCCATTCTATCCGTGCGAGGATTTAATTTCTGTGTATTTGGCCTGTGAGAGGCTAATACACGTAAATGTAGTAAGCGTGATGGGTTATAGAGTAGTTCTGCGTGTATTAGACGGTCTATTCTATCCGGGTTTCAAAGTGGTTCCGCGTGTATGAGACGGTCCATTCTATGCGGGCTACGGAATGGTCGTGTGTTCGTGGTGGTCCATTCTATCTGTAAATCGTGTTGGTCTGTGAGAGATTGAACGTGTGCTGGTCCGTGAGAGACTGCACCTTGGTAATTCCAAGAGTCGTGTACATTGGTATATACATATTGCATTGGGATGGTTGACCTGTGAGTCATGATTGGATATGAGTTGATGAGTGGAAATCGATGTGTGCAAGTATCTTATGAATTCTAAGTTTCTAATGAGTTGTGGTGATTGTTGATCGTATTTGTACTTGCAACTTGATATATATGTTAAACTGTTTGTTTCTCAAAATGTAGATGTCATACATTTTAATAAATGAGCATACTTATTCATTCTTGTTGTCATAAGCATTGGAACATGCCATGAATATACTTGTTATTTTTGACATAAATGCTATGTTGTAATTGTTAATTTCGGTCGGTAACCCTTTACAATTATTGTGGAAAATTGGGTTTTACCCTCAGATGATACCTGAACCTGTATCACCGACGGATACACTAATGACTGACACGTCGTTAGTTTTCCTTGATCTTCACGTACGGAGTATATGTGGACAACGCAGAGGGACAGACAGTTGGGGTGAAGACAGACTTGTAGAGGATGCGGTGGAAACCGTGCTACTGTAGTTTTTAGTGCATGATCAGATCAGATTAGACTTTTTTTATAGGGCCTAGTGTTAGTGGTTGTATTTATTTATTTTGGGATAATTGTATATCTTTTCCGCACTCTGATAATGTTTTGGTGGGTCTAGGATACAATTTTTGATGTATTTTATTTTGGAATATTTTGAAGAACAATTTCCCAAAACTATCTTACTCAGTTATAATCATGATGTAATTAGTTAATTACTTTTGTCGTTTGAATTTACGACGTATTATTTTATGAAATGATTTAGTTTTAAAACAATTTATATCGTATTCTTAAATCATAACTAATTATTAATGAAAGCATGATTCAACTATTGCAATACTCTTAAACAAAATTTACATATTATCACTAAGTATTAATTAAAGTATAATCCATTAAAAAAATACCAAGTATAATCAAGTATATAATAACATGCAACCAAATTACCAAAATAAAAACAAAATATTATTCAATATGATCATTACCAATGCTATCATCCCCACTATCTTCATTTGTTTCATTGTTGGGTTGTGGTGATGAACTTGGACGAGAAGAAGATCCAACAAATCCCAAATGTTGTTTGAGAATGTTTAAATTTTTGTTGGTCTCGATCATCTCTTTTTCTTGTCGTTGCAATTGTTGCTTCATCAATAACTTTTCTTGCTCTTGTCTTTGCAACGATTCATTCAAAGCATGAACTTGACCTCTGAAAGTATCAACCTCTGAATCATCAAAATACATTGTTGATTGATTTGGAATCAAGGTTTTTGATATAGATCCAAGACCAAACCGTCTACATTGTAATCACTAACCAACGGATCAGTTATCATTAAGATACAAATGTTTTCTTATTTTCTTTCAAATTAGCAAGTAACTAGAGTAGAAAACATGAAAGGGTGCTACAAAACAAAATGCAGCAATTTCAATGTAAAATAAAAAGAATACTTGTAGAAAAATTGGCAATATGGGTTGTAAAGCTTTAGGAAGACAAAATACAGGTATGAGAATTGGTCCTCCCTGCAAAGCTCACACAAAACACGAGCATTAGTAACATTGAAATTAACCATTAGGATCTAAAAAGCTAATATCTGAAATCCATGATGAGGAATAATTATCAAAATTACTGGTCCAGCTTCTTCTTCCTCCGTTACTTGTTTCAGAATGAGGATACAACATCACGAACTAATTTTATATACGAAGGGAGCACATCCTTAAGGACCGAAATAATGACTCTCAACAAAGCATCCCAAGCAACCTTAACAAAAAATCAAATTTTAATCAAAATGTCAAATTATAAATAATATACCCAACAATGTATGTAAGTATAACATCAACAACTAATTCAGCTTACAGTTACAACAGATGAATCGGTATCACTCAACATGACTATCAGGGTACATATCATGTTTGGAGCTTCAACAACCAGATTTAACTTGCTGTTTTTGAAGAGATGTCCTACGAGATATGAACTGGATCTTCTGACAACAGGTTGTTGACATAAATTTTCCAGAAAAAAGTGAGAAGGGCCAAATACTAGAGACAATTAAATTATAGTGGTTATAACATGATAGGTACCTTGCTATCACTAACACCTTTCACAAGCTCTGATATGAGTGGCTCTATACCTTCGTCATCAATAACCAAGACTATTGTTTCAACAGCCTCCTTAGCAGAAGCTTGGACCTCCTAGAATTTCAATAATCTTCTACATTATGCATAAAAAAGAATAATCTTCTACGTTCTATAGGATGTCTGAAGATGTATATTCTACTTGGTCAACATCACTCATAGCTGATAGCAAAGGAGGAAGCATGGTACCAAGATGAAAGTCAAGACCAGGCCCAACAACCTCTTCTAAAGCCCCCAGAGCATGTGCATGGATGGCACTAACCATGTACCAGCAATTTATTAATTAAGATGCAAATGATAAAACATCCAGAACAAATGAATCAAAACAGAGAGACACATACGACAATGGAGGATGAACCAGTTGGGGTAGAATGTGAGGCAATACTGCACTTGTTCTTACACTATAAAAAGAAAATGTAATAGATAAGTCAACTGACAAGTTGGTAAAAACAATAAATTCACTATTAATGACTCTGTGATAATGACAGCACCACATATTACCTCATAATTTGTTTAAGGCCATCAAGTGCAGTTTCAGCAGTTTTATCGTCCTCTATTGCATGTAGAAGAGTCGGAACAATCTCGTCAATAGCTTGCATTCCAGCATTGTACATTGCAATTTTTTCAGGGATGAAGTACAAAAAAATATTTGAGTTTAACCTGATACAACTATCTAAAGCTTGAATACAAAAACTCATGCATAGAGTAAAAAAGGACAACCTTGTACAGAGTGCTGAAGACTAGGCCCGCTGATTCACGAACTGTAGGCTCACTATAAACATATCCATCTAAATATAAGATAATGCAGGGTAAAAAATTTCCAAAATCAGTGAATACGTTAAAATAAACAAACCTATCACAAAGGCATTCATCCAAAATCGTGCTAGCTAAATAGTTCATATTGAATTCCAAACATTCAACATATAAAACCCAAAAGAAACTAGTCAAGCATTTCTAATTCCACTAAAATTTTCAAATCCCAATTTTTAACCTCACCCTCTAGCATGCATTATTACAACACCGCAATACAAACTTAAACCTCCTCTCAAGGCATGATCAAAGCATCAACAACCCATAAAAAATATCTCTTCTAACGCTAACACAATGTTCAATTTTTACTTGATCTACTCAGTGTTCAATTTTTACTTGATCTACTCAGTGTCCACTAAGCGTCAAGCTAAATCAGAAGAAAATCAAGTCATCATAGAGAAAATGTTCAAAGAAACAACATACAAAAACACAAAATCAAACGAAACAACACACAAAAACACTATAGTTCACGAAAATGAATAATGAAACAAGAATAATGAAAAATGGCGAGAAACGAGACTGAAATAAATCAGAGTGGCACAACACTTACAATGGCGACGAAAAGAGTTAAGATTGGATGGCAAAGAGGTGTGATGATAGTGGCTATGGTTGAGAAGGAGCAGCCAGATGTGACTATAGTTGAGATGCAACGGCGAGGTGTTGCGGATGGAATAGGTGCGATGATGAGGTGTGAAATACGCATTGGATACATGATACTACATATGCATTGCATACATATCATGACATACATGGTCCAAGATAATACGGTGGGATGTTGAGGATTGTTTCAAGCATGAAACAATGGGTAAAGGAAGAACAATCAGAATGTCGATTGGGGTCATGGCCAGACCAACTTTACCAAGAGATTCTCATTTATCTTGGTGACCCGAGTCAAGATAATTGGAAATTTTTTCTATAGTCTAAGGAAAAGAAAGAGGACATGTGTATTTTCTATATTTAAGGATAAAAGAGGAATATGTTATTTTACATATTTTAAAGAAATGTTCAAGTTAAAGAGTTTTTAAGCATGAATTTCATATTTATATCAAGTTTTATGATGCATTTAAGAAAAAGAATTGTTGAACTACCCCTCCTCTTTTCTTAACTCGCTGAGATTATCATCTCACACCCTATTTTTTTATATATTATTGCAGCTGAGAGGGGCTAAGGCTTGATCTAGAATTAGAGGATGTGATATTGATGCAATATAGATGTTTAGGAACTTTTGTATTTTGAGTTATGTTATGTGTTTATTTAATAATTAATATGTATGTAATTTTAGTACATCAGTTGATGATTGTACACTGTATACATTTTGTAGTTACAATTAATTTAAATGATTATACTTGTGGTATTTTTATATGACTACCTTTGCTTAATTAAAATATATGAATTTGTTACCATTTTCTAGATGCATGGTGATGGTTACTACATTTTGGTATCAGAGTTGGTCGAACCAATTGTAATGTGGGTAGTGGAATAGGATTTAAGTTAATTCACTATTTTTCTATAGGTTCTAAATATCATTTCACCAAATATTTAGTCAGATCAACTTACTATTTTGTGTTTGGTATGTAGAATTATGGTAGAGAGATCTAGATGGTGTGTAAGACCAAGGCACAATGCTCTGAAACAGGATAATATACCTCCTCTTCCACCACATACTGCTGAACCCTAGGAACGTGTTCTGGAAGCTATTCAGCTTCAGGCAACAACTATTAACAACCTTATTCAATATACGACACTACAAAGGGTGGCAACCAACCAAACATGTTTGCTACATCTGCAAGATGCCAGGACATATTGGTTTTTCCTAACCAACACTTCAGAGGTAAGGTGATTCCATCTCAAACAAGCAAAACTCTGGGAGTGTATATGCCAGTGTTGACAAGAAAGGTAAGTGAAGGTGCAAACACGAGAAAGGGGGGTTGAATTGTGTTTGACTAACTTCAATACTTTTTCTGTTTTTGCAGTTTTAAAACAAAACTTAATGTATGAATAAAACAGAGTTAGCAGCGGATATAAAGTAAAAATAAAAACACAGAATTTTATATTGGTTCACAGTTAACGAGGCTACGTCCAGAATTTTAATTGCTAAGTAATCTGCTACCTTCTAACTCCCTCAGATTGTAGACTCTACTTCAAAAACTTAGATCTAACACAAGGGAAAGAAAATAACACGAGTGCATGCTTCTGGAAAGCTGGAACTCACAATTAACCTCATTGAAAACTTGAGTGTTTGCTTTGGAAGTGTTTGACTCTTTTGTGATTTTCGATACTAAGTATTCTGCCTTGAGCCTCCTTTTATAGATGCAGATTATGGCCTCTTCCGAGCTTAATTTCGAGCTGTATCTTGCTGGATTCTCTTGCAAAAATATCTTAACCAATCGGGCTTCACTTAAATAAAAAACATATCTTTTTTAAGCTTCAAATTTGCTTTCAAAAATAACTGGCCAATCATGTATTTAGTTTCTTCCCACAAATAGCTTATGAACTCCCATACGACTTCACTTTATTTTTGTAACAAATCCTTTTAATAATTTGATCAAAATAAATTAAAATCTCCACCGTTAATCCTCATGATTAAATCTGGACCATTTGATCTTCTGCGCTAGTCCACATCTGGACCATACTAAGGGATCTGCTGTGACCCTCTGATTTTGGCCAACCCTGGACCACACTTTCTAATCTTTTGATCTTCTGATCTCGGCCATCCTGGTCTAGCAAACTGATCTGCTGTGATCCTCTGATCTCGACCACTGTTGGACCACACATTCTGGCCTTCTCATTTCGGCCAACACTGGGCCATGGTCTGATCTTCTGATCTCGGCCAACACTGGGCCATATACTCAAATCTGGACCATTGATCTAAATATCTTCCCTCTGATTTGGCCCAATTCTAGACTTGGTCTAGATTAAACTGAAATTAAATCTGGACAAATAATATTTACGTCTGGACATTTTACCTTCTGTTTTAAATCAGTTCTGGATCAATTTTGGAGATCATTTCTTCTGGTATGGACTTAGTGTCATACCCTGAATCATGCTATCTTCTGGTCTGGGTCAAACTTGGATTGATTCTCATGTTCTAGACCCGTTAACTTATCCTTTGATTAAGTCTGGATCAAGTCTGGGCTGTTTATTATTTCACTGCCAAGCTATCTTCTGGTCAGAATAACTTCTGGAATACGTCTAACAAATGATTCCTTCTGGTTTGGATCAAGTCTCCCTATGGCAGGCTTCCTTCTGGTCTGGTCCAAGTCTCCTTCTGACTTTGCTTCCTTCTGATCTGGGCCAGCAAAGATATCTTCTGGTGATGTTTTGACATCCTGGAGTATCTTCTGGTACCTTCAGGATTCAATCTCTGGAACCCTTTGATCTTATGCTTATGATTACTTCAGCTTCTAGTGGCATTTGATTTAATAATTCAAGGTTCAAAACAAGATTACATGGAGTGCTTTTGTAAACATCAAAATCCTAAGTACTTAGAACCAACTTTGTTCCAACAATCTCCCCCTTTTTGATGATGACATAACCTTAACTTATTTTGCTAGTTTATAACTCGAAGACTTGAATTACTCCCCCTCAGACCAATCTCTCCCCCTAAGTCTAATACTGACTTTTTCTTCTCCTTTTCAACTCCTTCTTTTTTCACTCTTTCTTTTCTTCTCTTCACCTCTCCTTTTCAACTCCTTCTTTATTCTCTTTTTCTTTTCTCCCTTCACATAGCCTCTCCTTTTCAACTTCTTCTTTTTTCACTCTTTCTTTTTCTCTCTTTATTTTTCTCTATCCCTGTTTCCTCTCCTTTTCAACTTCTTCTCTTTTTCACTCTTTCTTTTTCTCTCTCCCTGATTCTTCTCCTTTTCAACTCCTTCTCTTTTCACACTTTCTTTTCTTTTCTTCTCCTTTCTTTTCATCTCTCCTTTTCTACTTATTTCTCCTTTTTCTCTCTCTCTCTCCCCCTTTTTATCATCAGCCAAAAAAGAGGTCCTACTATTTTTGTATTTTTTGTTTTTCTCTTTACAAATTATAGAAAGTAAAACAGAAAATAAAAGACAGAAAATAAAATTACAGGAAACTTAAAAACTCCTAAGATGACTACTTGAGCTAGTCAGATATGGAGGTAACGCTGAGATGCTTCTTGATGAACTCAAACCTATCTTCTGGTAATGCTTTGGTGAAGATGTCATCCCATTGATGATCAATGTCCACAAACTGGATGCTTAAAGTCCCTTTTTGAACATGGTCCCTAATGAAATGGTGTTTTATTTCAATGTGTTTGGCTCTAGAGTGTAAGATAGGGTTCTTGGTTAGGTTTATGGCTGAAGTGTTATCACAGAACAAAGGCATATTGGTTTCAAAGATGTTGTAATCCTCAAGTTAATGTTTCATCCAAAGTAACTGTGAGCTGCATCCTGCAGCTGATATATACTCAGCTTCAGCTGTTGACATGGCAATTGTGCTTTTTGTTTTGCTTGACGATGAGATCAAATTATCACATAAGAAAGTGCAGTTGCCGCTTGTACTTTTCCTTTCCAACTTGTCTCCAGCATAGTCGGAGTCACAAAAACCTCTGAGTTTGTAGGTGGGGGTTTTCTTGTATAACAGGGTAAGGTTAGTGGTTCCTTTAAGGTATCTCAGAATTCATTTGATAGCAGTTAAATGGGATTCCCTAGGGTCTAGAAGCAGTTAAATAAAGAAGGGATTCAATCATACCTCTGTATGTTTTCTGGTCTACCTTTTGGCTGGTTTCATCTTTCTCAAGTGAGCAGGTTGGGTGCATAGGGGTGGCCATAGAATTACGTTCACTCATTTTGAACTTTTTAAGAAGTTCTTTAGTATATTTAGATTGGTGAATGAGTATACCTGATTTACCTTGGTGAATCTGAATTCCCAAGAAGAACTTGAGTTCTCCCATCATGCTCATTTGAAACTCTTTCTGCATTAGGTCAAAAAACTCCTTGCACAAAGTGCCATTAGTAGATCCAAAGATGATATCATCAACATAAACTTGAATAATTAAAATATAATTTTTATTGGATTTCCTAAATAGAGTATTATCAATCTGGCCTCTATCAAATTCATTCTTAAGTAGAAAGGTACTAAGTCTGTCATACCATGCCCTTGGTGCTTGTTTTAAACCATATACAGATTTTTTAAGTTTAAAAACATGGTCTAGAAAATCAAAATTTTCAAATCCAGGGGGCTGTTTGACATAGACTTCCTCACTTATATAGCCATTTAAGAATACACTTTTAACATCCATTTGATACATAATTATATCGTGATTATTAGCAAATGATAAAAGAATTCTAATTGCTTCTAACCTGGCCACTGGAGCAAATGTCTCAGTGTAATCGATACCTTCCTGTTGACTGTATCCTTGAGCTACTAATCTGGCTTTGTTCCTTACCACTTCACCTTTTTCATTGAGTTTATTTCTGAACACCCACTTGGTTCCAATAATGATTTTCTTTGGTCTGGATACCAGATCCCAAACATCATTCCTTTGGAATTCATTCAGCTCTTCTTGAATTGAAAGTATCCATCCTTCTTCTGCCAAATCTTCATCAACAATGGTTGGTCTGCATCAACTTCTGGTTCTGGAAGATCTGTAACAGCTTCTGATTTTGATAAATATCCAGATTTCTCTTCTAACTTATCTTGGTTGTTTCTGACTTGATCAGATTTATCTTTTGAAGATTTGTCATGTGTTGTTGACTTGCTTGTTTCCTCTACCTTTCTAGGTACTTCTCTTTCTTCTACTTCTGCTTCTGTTTCCTTTGGTTCTGGTGAACCTGCACTATCTTTATCTTGCTTTGATTTTTCACGATCAAGCAGTTTGTCATATAACATAATATAAATCAAATAATTTAACAATGAACTCAATACAGCCAAACCATTAATTCTGCTTCTGATGGTTTCTGCTTGTTTTTTAAACCACTGGAATGTTGTTTCTGCTGAAGTGTTCAATTTGTCTGAATCACCTGGTTCCTCTGACAGTTTGAAAACATGCAGAATACTTATCTAGCTTTGATTTTTTAAGATCAAGCTTCTTGTTATCACAGTAAACATTAATATCAAACAATAATAGTATTTATAGCAAGATGTAACCTCTATGTCAGCAGTTTCAGTTTTAATTTGAAAATCCTCTTGCTTTTGATTTTCAGATTTCGAATCTGTATGTTTTGTGATTATATGGTTTGGATTAAGGGATTTGAATTCCCTTCCAAGTTAGTAGTCTTGATGAAATTTACTAGAGTGTTTGAAGAACTCTCCTAATTCTGATTCTTCTCTTTCTGCTTCGGCTGATACACCATGTTCCTCTGGTGATTATGGAACTTATGGTGATTCTGGTAATTTGGATAAGTTGGATGATTCTGGTGATTGTGATAATTCCTGTTCTGGTTCTGGTTCCAGTAATGATTCTGGTCCTGGTTCCAGCGTTGGTTCTAGTTCTAGTGTTGGTTCTGGTTCCAGTTCCTGTGTTTCTGATATTGGTAGCAATACTGGTTCTGGTTCCAGTTCCTGTACCTCTGATACTGGTTCAAGTTCTGATTCTGGTTCTAGTTCCAGTTCTAATTCGTGTGATATGTGTGATTTCTTTGATATTTCCTGTTCCTCCTATGATTCTGGTTCTGGTTCTGATAGGTATTGTTTTGACCAGTTCTTCTTCTCCTATGATTCTTGGTTCTGGTTCCAGTTCCTGTACCTCTGATACTGGTTCCAGTTCTGATTCTGGTTGCAGTTCCTGTTCTGTTTCTGGTTGCAGTTCCTGTTCTGATTCATGTGATTTCTTTGATATTTCCTATTCCTCCTATGATTCTGGTTCTGGTTCTGATGGGTATTGTGTTGACCATACCTTCTTCCATCAGACTCAGATTGCCTTTGTCTTGTTGTAGCAGAAACATAAACCTTCTTCTGCTTGTGCATTGCCAACATCCATTGTCCAGGCACCATTGTTGGTGTCTCCTTCTGGTTGCTCAGAATGTCTGCAACATAGACAATTTGATCTTTTGGTACCCACTACTGATTGGGTCCAGGTTTGTTAGTCTTAACAGCTCTCTGATCTGTGTTTCTGATATTGGTACCAATACTGGTTCTGGTTCCAGTTCCTGTACCTCTGATACTGGTTCCAGTTCTGATTCTGGTTCTAGTTCCAGTTCTAATTCGTGTGATATGTGTGATTTCTTTGATATTTCCTGTTCCTCCTATGATTCTTGTTCTGGTTCTGATAGGTATTGTTTTGACCAGTTCTTCTTCTCCTATGATTCTTGGTTCTGGTTCCAGTTCCTGTACCTCTGATACTGGTTCCAGTTCTGATTCTGGTTCCAGTTCCTGTTCTGATTCATGTGATTTCTTTGATATTTCCTATTCCTCCTATGATTCTGGTTCTGGTTCTGATGGGTATTGTGTTGACCATACCTTCTTCCATCAGACTCAGATTGCCTTTGTCTTGTTGTAGCAGGAACATAAACCTTCTTCTGCTTGTGCATTGCCAACATCCATTGTCTAGGCACCATTGTTGGTGTCTCCTTCTGGTTGCTCAGAATATCTGCAACATAGACAATTTGATCTTTTGGTACCCACTACTGATTGGGTCCAGGTTTGTTCAGATTTTACCATTGGACAAGATAGTTCAGAGTGACCTTTCTTAGCATAAACAATGCATAAAACATCATAATGAACAATTTTAGTTTCAGCAATAGTTTCTGTAAAACCAAGACCTCTCTTTCCAATGTTACTGTTTCCATAAATCATAGATGCATATTTACTTCTTTCCATTCCATTAGAAATAAAGTTTTGAAAAAATCGCTCATGCATATCAGATTCACAAACAGTTTTGGAAGTGGAACAAATATTACTTTTGAGAGTTTGGTTTTCAGATTTAAGTCTTGCAACTTCAGTTTTAAAATCCTTGTTTTCAGTTGCATACTCAGAATTTTGATTCTTTAAAACTTGGACTTCTTTGGTTAGATTTTTCTTATCTTCCCTAAGAGTTTTCAGTTTTAAAGACATCTTATTGTTTGCATTTAAAATGTCTTTTAAAGCCTCAATTAATTCAGATCTAGTGAGATTAGAAAATACCTCATTGTCTTCATCTTCTGAATCTGTTCCAGAGCCTGAGCTGTATTCAGAACTTGAATTTTTATGAGCCATCAGAGCCAGAATTGCTCCCTCTAATGTGCTTCAAGACTTACTTGAATTACTGCTTCGATCATTCTTCCTTTTGCCTGCTTTCCTTCCTGAATTCTAGCCTTTATGAAGTCTAGAGGCAGACTTGATGTGTGCCATCTTTGCTGTTTCTGCCTTTTCTTCATCAGACGAATTTTCGTTAGATTTTGATACATCCCAGGCAGCCATCAGACCTTTCTTTCTGTATCTGGAACTCTTCTTGTGCTGTTTGCCTTTTTTCCAGATTTGGACATTCTGATTTGATATGTCCAGGTTCATTGCATCCATAACAGATGATGTTCTTCTTGTCAGATTCTTCCTTATCTTTGCTGTTATGTTTATTCTTGGAACCTCTCCTTTTCCTGTTTTCCTAGATCTTAACCATCTTTTTGGTTAAGTAAGCCATATCATCACAGTCACTATCATTATCCTCTAATTCTGATGCTGCCCTTGCAGCTTTCTTCTGTTTCGACTTCAGGGCCAGATTCTTCTTCTTCTTTGGTTCATCTGCTTCTAGTTCTATTTCATGAGACCCGAGTGAGCTGATCAGATCTTCAAGCTTCAACGTATTCAGATCCCTAGCTTCCTGTACTGCAGTAACCTTTGGTCTCCATTTGGCTGGTAAGCTTTTGAGGATCTTCTGTACATGATCTGCAGTGGTGTAGCTTTTCTTTAATACTTTTAAACCTGATACCAGAATCTGGAATCTACTGAACATTGCTTCAATGTCTTTATCCTCTTCCATCTTGAACATCTCATATTGTTTGACCAGTATGTTAGCCCTTGCTTCTTGAACCTGCTGGCTTCCTTCATAGGTCAGAACCAGACTGTCGAATATGCTCTTTGCTGTTTCTTTATCTGTGCATCTGTCAAATTCCTTGAATGTGATGGCACTAATCATGATGTTTCTGGACTTGTGATGAAGTTTGTATAATC
This sequence comes from Cicer cuneatum, assembly GCA_037974295.1. Taxonomy (NCBI): domain Eukaryota; kingdom Viridiplantae; phylum Streptophyta; class Magnoliopsida; order Fabales; family Fabaceae; genus Cicer; species Cicer cuneatum. Next base: position 57,830,199 of record JBBPBO010000001.1, read on the forward strand.
CGCTCTGATCTGGTTTCATATCATCCATGTCTAGTTCTTTAGTTGGATCTTCGGGATTAGTAGGTAAAGTGTATCCTTTGACTACCATCTTCCATAATTCAGGATCTAGAGATATAAAGAAACTTCTCATTCTGTCCTTCCAATATTCAAACCTTTCTCCATCAAACAGTGGTGGTCAGTTGATGTTGCCTCCCAATTCTTCTAACATGTTGAACCCTTGGACCTTTCCTCAAACACTGTTAAGTGCTCAGCCTTGAAGCCTGGCTCTGATGCCAATTGAAGGTGCAAACACGAGAAAGAGGGGTTGAATTGTGTTTGACTAACTTGAATACTTTTTCTGTTTTTGCAGTTTTAAAACAAAACTTGATGTATGAATAAAACAGAGTTAGCAGCGGATATAAAGTAAAAATAAAAACACATAATTTTATATTGGTTCCCATCACTTTGAAGAATTTTACTAATTCAAAACCTTGAATTACAACAGTTCCACTGACCCTCCAAGTCATTCTTCTCAAACAGTCTAACAATTAAGACTTTTGAGGAATGCAGCACCTTGACTTCTCAAGTCAAGTCTTCTCCTACCGATGTGACAACCCCAGAATGTAGAAGGAATTACAATGCCTTGAATCTAATTGCTAAGTAATCTGCTACCCCTTCTGACTCCCTCAGATTGTAGACTCTACTTCAACAACTTAGATCTAACACAAGGGAAAGAAATAACACGAGTGCTTGTGTCTGGAAAGCTGGAACTCAAAATTAACCTCACTGAAAACTTGAGTGTTTGCGTTGGAAGTGTTTGACTCTTTTGTGATTTTCGATACTAAGTATTCTGCCTTGAGCCTCCTTTTATAGATGCAGATTAGGGCCTCTTCCAAGCTTAATTTCGAGCTGTATCTTGCTGGATTCTCTTGCAAAAATATCTTGACCAATCGGGTATCACTTAAAAAAAAACATATCTTTTTTAAGCTTCAGATTTGCTTTCAAAAATAACTGGCCAATCATGTCTTTAGTTTCTTCCCGCCAACAGCTTCTGAACTCCCATACGACTTCACTTTATTTTTGTAACGAATCTATTTAATACTTTCATCAAAATAAATTAAAATCTCCACCGTTAATCCTCATGATTAAATCTAGACCATTTGATCTTCTGCGCTAGTTCACATCTGGACCATACTAAGTGATCTGTTGTGATCCTCTAAATGTCGGCTAACCCTTAACCATAATTTCCAATCTTCTAATCTTCTAATCTCGGCCATCTTGGTCCAGCAAACTGATCTGCTGTGATCCTCTGATCTCAGCCACTGCTGGACCACCCATTCTGACCTTGTGGTTTCGGCCAACACTGGGCCATATACTCAAATATGGACCATTTATTTGAATATCTTGCCTCTGATTTGGACCAATTCTGGACTTGGTATGGATTAAATTGAAATTAAATCTGGACAAATAATATTTCAGTCTGGACATTTTACCTTCTGTTTTGAATCAGTTCTGGAGATCATTTCTTCTGGCCTGGACTTAGTTTCATACCCTGAATCATGATATCTTCTGGTCTGGGTCAAATCTGGATTGATTCTCTTGTTCTGGACCCATTAACTTATCCTTTGATTAAGCCTAGATCAAGTCTGAACTATTTATTATTTCACTGCCAGGCCATCTTCTGGTCAGAATAACTTCTGGAATACGTCTGACAAATGATTCCTTCTGGTCTGGATCAAGTCTCCCTCTAGCAGGCTTCGTTCGGGTCTGGTCCAGGTCTCCTTCTGACTTTGCTTCCTTCTGATCTGGGCCAGCAAAGATATCTTCTGGTGATGTTTTAACATCCTGGAGTATCTTCTGGTACCTTCAGGATTCAATATCTGGAACCCTTTGATCTTCTGCTTCTGATTACTTCAGCTTCTGGTGGCATTTGATTTAATAATTCAAGGTTCAAAATAAGATTACATGGAGTGCTTTTGTAAACATCAAAATCCTAAGTACTTAGAACCAACTTGGTTGCAACAGTAAGAACAATAATCTGATTATTGGTACATGTTATATAAACCAAACCCCCTTAATTGTTATGTTTGACACCGGGGCATCCCATTCCTTCATACCATATGATTGTGTTTTGCAACTCAATCTTCCCCTATTTGATTTATTTTCTACTTAAGTTATAACTACTACAACAAAGGACCAAATTGAAACTTCTTTAGTATACCCTCAATGCTAAATTAGCCTATTTGATAGGGTCTTTCTGGTGGACCTAGTTTTCTTACCCCTTAAGGGATTAGACATAATCCGAGGTAGGGATTGGATATAAGAAAGTTATGTAACTCTAGTTTGTCATGGTAAAGAATTCAAAATCCCACCAAACATTCCCAGACTAGAGGAACCGTCATTTTCTTCTTTGTGCACTAATTCCCAACAGAGGATACATCTAGAGGCTGTGCAAAATCAGAGGATGACACCAACAGAGGATACATCCAGAGGAATTAACTAGAGGATAAAAATGTCACCAGAAGTTTCGACTAGAGGAAACATCCAGAGGATGTCACCAGAGGATACACCTCCGGAGGATATCAGAGGATGTCATCAAAGGGAAACATCAGAGGATAGCATCAATCAGAGGATATCATCAAAAGGAAGGAAAAATAACTTCATCAGAGGATATCTTTCTTGGCTCATATCAGAAGGAAGCAGAGTCCAGAAGAAGACCTGGTCCATACTAGAAGAAAGCTTGTTAGTGGGAGACTTGGTCCAAACCAAAAGAAAACATATGTCAGACTTGGTCCAGACCAGAAGATAGCATGGTCCAGAACATAAAACTTAGTCCAGATCAGAAGATATAATTGTCCAGAACATAGGACTTAGTCTAGCTTTAATTCAAACTTAATCCAGACTTGGGCCAGTAAAAACAGCATCTCTAAGTGGAAAGAAATATGGGTTTGTTATTGTAGATGATTAGGCTAGATGGACATGGCTAAAAATGTTAAGAAGTAAGAATGAATCCCACAAAGTGTTTATCACTTTTTGCAAACAAATAATGAATGAAAAAGGTCTTAAAGTTTTAACAATTAGAAGTGATCATGGAGGGGAATTTGATAACAAATTCTTTGAAAATTTTTGTGATGAGAATGGAATATCTCACAACTTTTCTTCTTCTAGAACACCCCAACAAAATGGAGTTGTAGAAAGAAAAAATAAAACAGTCCAAGTTGGTTCTTTCAATCAAAGTTTTGATGTTAACAAAAGTATTTTATATAAATTGTATTTTGACTTAGAAGAACAAATCAGAGGCTGTATAAAATCAGATGATGACACCACTAGAGGATACATCCAGAGGAAGCAACTAGAGGATAAAAATGTCACTAGAAGTTTCAGCCAGAGGAAACATCCAGATGGTACATCCAGAGGGTACCAGAAGATACACCTCAAGAGGACATCAGAGGCTGTCATCAAAGGCAAACATCAAAGGATAGCATCAATCAAAGGATATCATCAAAGGGAAGGAAAAATAATATCGTTAGAGGATATCTTTCTTGGCCTTGATCAGAACGAAGCAGAGTCCAGAAGAAGACCTGGTCCAGACTAGAAGGAAGCTTGTCAGAGAGAGACTTGGTCCAGACCAGAAGGAAACATAAGTCAAACTTGGTCCAGACCAGAAGATAGCATGGTCTAGAACATAAAACTTAGTCCAAATCAGAAGATATAATTGTGCAGAACATAAGACTTAGTCCCGATTTAATTTAGACTCAATCTAGACTTAGTCCAGATCAAAGGATAAATGTCCAGATTAAAAGATAAATGGTCCAGACTAAAAGATCAATGGTTCAGATTAAAATATCAGTGGTCGATATTAGAAGATCAATGGTCCAGATCACAGAAGGGTACAGATCAGATCACATGGTCCAGAAGTGGCCGAGATCAGAGGATCACATAATGGTACAAATCAGATCACATAGTCCAGAGTTGGTCGAGATCAGAGGATCACATAATTGGTACATATGAGATTACATAGTCTAGAGTTGGCCGAGATTATAGGATCATACGGTCCAGAATTTAAATCATGATGCAAATCAGTGAAGACTTGATTAAAATTCGAAGAAGACTTGATTAAATTTTGATAGAAATTTGATCAAAGTATTAAGGGGATTTGATTCAATAAATAACTAAAGACATGAAAAAATTTGAACGCAATCTGAACCTTAAAAAGATATGGTTTGCAATTAAAAGAAACAAGATTGGTCAACCGAATTTTCAAGTGCAATTTGAAGCTAAAAATATATGATTTTAATTTAAGAGAAACGGGATTGGCCAACAGAATTTTCAAAGGAAATCTAAGCAAGATTTATTTTGAATTTAAGCTTGGACGAAGCCCTATTTGCAGCTATAAAAGGAGGCTTCAAGCAGCAGCATCAAGTATCGAAAATAAAAGAACTCTAGCTTCATATTCAACACAATCTGAGAGTTCAAAAGTGAGAATCACTTGGTTGCAAAAGCAAAATTTTCTAAGTGTTTTCGAGAGAGAAATTTAGTGCAACAATCAGCTTTCTAGAAGCAACTTTGCAAAGTTCCAAACCCTTGTAATCAAACCCGATAGTGGTGTAGATTCCTTCTTCAATCTGGGGTTGTCAGATTGGTAGGAGAAGACTTGACCTGTAGAGTCAAGGAGTTGTTTTTGTTCCTCAAAACTCTTGGGTTGTCAGGCTGTTTGAGAAGACTGGCTTGAAGGGTCAACTGCTGAAATTCAAAGATTTTGAATTAGTGGATTAAATTAGCCAAGTTAATGGTGAACCAGGATAAATTGATGTGTTTTTAAGTTGTTATTATCCGCTACTAAGTCTGATCAATTATTCATCCAATAATTCGTATCAACTTTCAACAAAACAACAAAAGAAATCAAGTTTGACAAAGACAATTCAACCCCGCTTCTCGTGTTTGCACCTTCAATATATAATTCTCAATAGACTTAGCCCCTAGGATAAGGCCACTATCCATTACTCGTTATAGAATGTCAACATTAGAATTGAGTGAACTCAAGGACCAGTTAGGGGATCTTATAAACAAACAATTCATCACACCTAGTGTGTCACCTTGGGGAATCCTTGTACTATTAGTGAAGAAAAAGGATGGTGGGATGAGACTCCATATAGACTATAGAAAATTGAATAAGGTAACGATTAAAAACAAATATCCATTGCAAAGAATAGATGGCCTTTGTAGATTAGTTGGGGGGAGCTACCATATTTTCAAAAATTGATCTTAGGTATGGATACCATCAAATTAGGATTAAATCTGAAGACATACCTAAAACAATATTTAGAACAAGGTATGGGCACTATGAGTTTTTAGTCATGTCTTTTTGTGTGACAAATGCTCCAGTTGTGTTCATGGATTATATGAATAGGATCTTTAGACCATATCTTGATGATTTTGTGGTAGTATTTGTTGATGACATCCTGATTTATTCCAAAACTCCATCAAAACATGTAGAACACCTCAAAACTGTACTACAAATACTAATAGACAAGAGGTTGTTTACTAAGCCTAGAATGTGTGAGTTCTGGATGTCAGAGGTGAAATTTTTAGGCCATGTAATTTCCAAAGGAGGAGTGGTTGTGGATCCCTCCAAAGTAGAGGCAACGTTAGAATATGAACAACCTAAGAATGTAAATGAGGTTAAAAGTTTCTTCGGCATGGTAGGGTATTATCGTAGATTCATTAGGAAATTCTCTCAAATAGCCCTACCTCTAACAAGGTTGACATGTAAGGATCACCCTTTTTTGTGGGACCATGAGTGTGAGAAGAGTTTTCAAACCCTTAAGACCAGACTAACCACAACCCCTGTACTAGCTATTCCAAATCCAACCTTAGGATTTGAAGTTTTTTGTGATGCATCTTTGAATGGTTTAGGTTACGTGTTGATGCAACATAAATAAGTAGTTGCCTATGCCTTAAGACAATTGAAACCACATGAAGAAAAATACCCTATCCATGATTTAGAGCTTGCTGCCATAGTCTTTGCCCTTAAGTTCTGGACACATTATATTTATGGAGTGCACTTTGATGTCTTCAGTGATCATAAGAGTTTGAGGTACCTCTTTGATAAGAGGGAACTTAACATGAGATAATGTAGGTGCGTAGAATTCTTGAAAGATTATGAATTTGAATTAAGATACCATCAAGGCAAGGCTAATGTGGTAGCAGATGCTCTAAGTAAGAAGTCACTTCATATATCCCACTTGATGATTCATGAGTTAGATATAATAGAGAGCTTAAGGGATCTTATATGAAGATGACTCCTCTTCAGGATGGAGTCCTTCTGAATCAGATGGAAATAGATGAAGAATTAGATGAAGAATTGGATGAAGAGTTAGATAATCTCAAGAATTAGATGAAGAATTGCAGGCAAGAAAAGACCAACCAAATTTCTCAAAGGTAATAGATGGAACTATCTTTTTCCAAAATATAATTTGCATTCTTAAGGATCAGAACCTAAAGAGGATAGTATTGGAGGAAGCTCATAAGAGACACTTATCCATTCACCCTAGATCCATCAAGATGTACCATGACCTTATGAAAAATTATTGGTGGCTAGGTATGAAAAATGACGATGCCACCTTTGTGGCCTAATGTCTCATCTGCCAAAAAGTAAAAATAGAACATCGGAGGCCAGTAGACCTATTACAACCCTTAGAAATACCTGAATGGAAATAAGACTCTTTATCCATCGATTTTGTTATAGGTCTGCCTTAAACCCAATCAGGGTATGATTCCATTTGGGTAATTGTAGATAGACTCATCAAGTTAGCTCATGTCTTAACCTGTTAGAGCCACTTACAATGCCCTTAAACGAGCAAGGGTGTTTATAAAAGAAATAGTGAGGCTACATGGGGTACCTTCCAGTATAGTATCAGATAGGGACCCTCAATTCACTTATATATTTTGGAAAGCTTTTCAAAAGTCATTAGGAACCCGTTTGAACCTTAGTACTTCCTACCGTCCACAAACTGATGGCTAAACTAAGTGAACCATTTAGACTTTAGAAGACATGTTGATAGCTTGTGTCTTAGTGGATGGGGGAGTTTGGGACATGTACTTGCTTCTAGTAGAGTTTTCCTATAACAATAGTAAACATACCAGTATGGGCCTGGCTCTACATGACGCATTTTTTGGACAATGGATGACACCTTTATGTTGGTAAGAGGTAGGAAACAAGGGAATTCTATGACCTAAAATTATTCAATGAGCGACTAAAAAAATTAGAGTTATTCGTGACAAGTTGAGCATGACCCATAGTAGGCAAAAGAGTTATGCTAATCATAGAAGAAGACCCTTCGAATTTGATGAAGGTGACCATGTATTCCTTAGAGTTACCCCCACTGTTGGTGTTGGAAGAGTGACAAAAGTTAAAAAACTCTGTCCTAGTTTTGTCGAGCCTTTATAGATTGTGCAAAGAATAGGTCCTTTGGCCTACAAGTTAGCCTTACCACCCTGCTTGGCAGGTTTGCATGATCCTTATCAAATCATTAGTCATCAATCTCTCTGATTGAAATCAAACGTTACCTACAATCTTGTACCCATTTAGATTGTTGACAAAAGAGTTAAGACATTAAGGAACAATACCATTCTTTAGTGAAGGTCATTTTGGGAGGATCATCACCAGAGGAAGCAACATGCAAAACAAAAGATGATATGATGAATGAATATCCATACCTTTTTGTATAGGTAGACTCTCAAATTTTGAGAACAAAATTTTCTAAAGGGGATAGAATGAAACAAACCTCACACCGCCCTAGAAAATTATTTCTAAGATTTAAATAATAAATTATGTTTTACGAAGAATCATTAAATATTAACACCCTATTTTTAGTAATAGTTGACTTATGTTAAAGTAGAAATAGGAAAGTGGTAATATAATAAGTCCATATGTTAAAAGGGGGCTACACCACCTTTCTCTCGTTCTCTATTTTCACTCAAGATACCAGTAGAGGATATCATAAGGGATACCACCCGAGGATATCACCAAACGAACTGACCGAAGGAAGTCACCAGAGGAAGGAAAAAGGTTAGAGGAAATGAAATCAAATTAGTCAACAAAATCAAATGAAACAAAACCTCATTTTTCTTGCCTCTAACGTTTAGCATACCTCTGATGAACAGCATTACAACATACCTCTGTTTAACAGTATTTCAATATGCCTTTGATGAATAGTAATTGTAGCATGCCTTTGAAGTATGAAGCCACTCTTCTAGCCTGCATCTAAAGCTCATCTTCCGTTGACTCTAAAGACTACAACATGTTCCAAAGTGCAACCTCTCATTCACATAACAATTTCAGTTGCACCGACTCTGATAATGAAACAAAGGCCAAGTTGCTGAAGCCACTAATTCTAAGTCACACAACTTTACATTTGCCTCTGACTCTTGTTTTTCAAACAACACAACATCAGACTCCAACAATCAAGTCAATGACTCTGATGGAAAAATTTGTCCACGACTTTGATGGAAGGTCAAAGACTTTGGTAGATTGAGCAAAATACTTAATTGGACTTAGCCGTATTGTTACATCTGAAGGTCCAAGAACAAACCCATATTTTGATCCCGCCTAGATCAAATCAAGTGTATAAAGGAAGACTAAAATAAATCAATTTGCAAACGTAATCTGAACAAGTACGAACAATGTCCTTCTAGAAGAATTGCTCAAGATCATATTTAGAATTAAAAAATTTCCTAAAGGTCATATTATCAAAACACATCTTTTAGAATTATTTTTGAAGAAAAACATTATTGACCAAACAAGAATGGAGATGCAATTCAAAATTCAAAAGGGACTAAATTCAAACCCTAATTTCATCTATAAATAGTGGATCAAGGCTGAAGAAGAATGTAAGCATAACAATATACAGAAAACCTTACGAATTCAAATTTCTCTATGTACTTAGAATCAAGGTTTCAGTTTCAGCAAAGGCACTCAAGCAATTTGTGGATCTCGGGTTGTGTTGAGAAGACTTGACTTGTAATTTGCCTAAAACAATATGGGGTTATCAGATTGTGTGAAAAGACTTTGCTTGTTGGGTCAAGGTGTTGTGTGCCTTCAACAATATGGGGTCGTCAGATTGTGTGGAGAAGACTTGGCTTATAAAGTCAAGGTGTTTGTGTTCCTTAAATAGTATGGGGTTGTCAGGCTATTTTGAGAAGACGGACTTGTAGGGTCATGTGCTTTGTAATTCAAGGAATTGAATTAGTGGATTAAATCCTTCCAAGTGAGGAGATTGGACGTAGCTACTAAGTTGGTGGTAAACTAGGATAAATTGCTTGTGTCACCTTACTTATGCATTCCTAAATTTTTTTAATGCTTATGCTTTAAGGCATCAAACCCGAACTAGTTTTAATCAAATATTAAGCACCCCTTCTCGTGTTTGCACCTCTAGTTCTCAATTATCTTGGTGACCCACGTCAAGATAATTGGGAAAACATTTCCAAAATCTAGGGAAAAGAAAGACGACATGCATGTTTTCCATACTTTAAGGAAAGAAGAGGATTATGTTATTTTACATATCATAAAGAAATATTATAGGTAAAGATTTAAGCATGAATTTCATATTTGTTTCATGTTTTATTATGCATTTAATAAAAAGAGTTTTTCAACTACCCCTCCCCTTTTTTTATTATTATTATCCCACCCCCAATTTTTTTTATGTATTATAGCATTTGAGAGGGGCTAAGGCTGGATCCAGAATCAGAGGATGCAATCCTGCATCAATATAGATGTTTAGGAACTTATGTATTTTGAGTTTTGTTATGTGTTTATTTAAAAATTAATATTTTATGTAATTTTAGAACATCAGAGGATGATTGTAAACTATATACATATTGTAGTTACAATTAATTCGAATGATTGTACTTATGGTATTTTTATATGACTGCCTCTGCTTAATTAAAATGTATGAATTTATTACCATTTTCTAGATACATGGTGATGTTTACTGCAATTCCCATCAATATGAGGTTGCTCATTATATTTAAATGCATGTTCAAAATGACTACTACAAGTCTTCGAAGATTCATTGTCCAATAATTGTAACTTGTGAGAAACAAACAAGAAACCAAAAATACTTTCATACACTTTGTATTGCTCAAATCTCTTATTAAGAGAAACAACAACTTGATAAACAAGGTAAAGAAAATAATTAACCCTAAAAGATTATATAAAACAACAAGGAGTATTTAGCTTTAGTACAAGAGTTGATAGTCTAATTTGATAGTATAAAATAATTAACCCTAAAACAACAACTTGATAGTCGAATTTGCAAAAATTATATAAATGCATTTGAACAACTCCAAAAAAGTATTTAGCTTTAGTACAAGAGTTAGCCATATCACACAATGCCAAATTAAGACTTTGACAACCACAAGGAGTATAAAAGGCTCTCGGATTTATGTCTAAAAGTTTCTTTTGTACACCTTGATGTTTTCCTTTAGTATTTGACCCATTATCATAACCTTGTCTTTGCACATCAAAGAGGTCAACATCAAGATTTTTCAATTCATTTTGTAAAACAACAAAAAGCCCTCAACAAGTTGTATCATTCACATTAAAAAATCATAAAAAAGATTCTTCAATAGTAGCAGAATTTCAAGAAACATCAACATATATTATTATCAAAGACATTTGCTCTTGGTGACTAACATTAGGAGTAAAATCAAGTCTCGCTAAGAAATACTTTGCTTGTTTAATTTTTCTAACGATTTTAGTTTTAATTCCAAAAGCAAGCAAAAGTAAGCAACAGTATTAACTCATTTTGTATGTTATGCCCAAGATAATGGAAGTCAACATTATCATTGGTAATATGCGTAAAATGTGTTGAGCTAAAAACCTTTTTGATATATGTTTTAATGACAACAAACCTTTTGAAATAAATGAATAAATTTTATGAATGGTGATCTACTAATGATTGCACTTGAGTTTTATTTAAGGAACATAAATTGCATAAGTGGACAAGCAAGAAGCCATTCATATCATCAAGTGCATAAGTATCTACTCAATAATGAAAGAATTTCAAAAGGAATATATCATATATCAATCACTCAAAAGAATGATTATTGCATCTTCAAGATAGTATCTTCATGAAGAAGGTGATCAAATACACTCATATAGCAATCAACGATCTCACCATGATATAAATCAAAGAACATCATGTCTTAACTAAACTTAAAATTGATTACAAGATCATTATGGGTAATTAAGATCATTCTGGTTTATCAAATGATCATTATGGTTATCAAATGACAATTCTGGTTTATCAAAAAATCATTATGGTTTATTAAAAGATCATTCTGGTTTATCAATGGGTCATTTTGGTTTATCAAAAGATCATTCTGGTTTATCAAAGAATCCTTGTAGCTTATTAAAGGATAATTTTGATTTACCAAAAGATCATTCTAGTTTATTAAAAGATCATTCTGGTTTATCAAATGATCATTCTGGTTTATCAAGATCATTCTGGTTATTTCATTTTAAGGACAAAATTAAAAAAAATTATCCATAGTCCTAACCTAAAGATAAAAGAATATCAAGACTATTTAAAACTATAATCATGTCTTGAATTTAAGCTGAATGCCTAATGAAGCAACACAATCTATATATCGATCTCCAAATTGTTGTGAGAAAGGACAACAAGGACGAAAGGACACTGTTGCTTCACTTTTTGCAAAAAGCACAGCATGCGTATGAGACCAAGGATTGACACTATATTTCTATTCACTCACTCAGCCACATTTTCTAAACAACACATAACCAAGAACGTTCTGGTTATATAAAAAAACATTCTGGTTATTCTATTTTTAAGACAAAATTAAAACATGTCATTTTCTGTAGTCCAAAACACAAGTTAAAGAATATCAAGCCAACTTAAATAAATGGTTGAGCCCATAACTCGAGTTGAATTCCCAAAAAAGAAAAACAACCTCCAGATTGATGACCAGATTGATGAATTGTGAAATGTGGACACAAGTACATTGTACTTGCATTATTCTGCATAAAGTTCTGCATAATTCATATTTGGAACAGTTCCAACAGTCACTAGGTAGACCAACCAACATTATGTTTCTTTTTCTTCACTCTCCAGCAAGGCAATAACGTTTTGGACAAATCAAGAACGTTTTGGATGGATCAAGAACGTTCTTGACAGAATTACACTACACTTCACGAGATTACTTTAGAAAATTGTTTTCAGCTTGGGAAGTTTGTCCAATAACTATATTCAATTTAAACTAAATATTCAAAGCCTACTGTCATTTATAAATTCAAATTCAATTGGAAGATTAAGGCAAAAGTTTAGTTTAAAAATCTACCAACACTTGTTCAAATAAGAACAAGGCAAAAACTCTTCAAGCAAACTACAACTCTCTTCACTCTATTTTTGGATCAGGATTTACTGAGCTCACTTTATTTATCTCAAACCAATAGTCGAGAATCTTTAGATCCCAAATACATTTATCATACACATCATTTGTAACTATAGTCTATCTTTTATGTTAGATTAAGGGTGTTTGTAAAAATCCTTTCAAGGTTGAAAGGTGACTATAAAAATCCTACCTAGGCTGAAAAGTGAAGATTTAAATTTATCAAGGTGTGATCAAGAGAAAAGGTGTGAAAGAGAACATTCTAGTACAGAAGAACATATTGAAAATCTCACGGTTGTGAGGACTCAACTAGGTCGAGTTATGTGAACCAGTATACCTTTTGTGTGTGATCTTACTATCCCTTATCTTTAATTATTTGCACACACAAATCACGCTTCACTATAAACTAATATGCTTTATTTACTACTAACGTACCCATAACATTATGGAAATTCTATTTCAATAAAGATTGATATTGAGTTAATTTAAATTAAGCTCGTGAATAAAATTTTTAAAAGGTCACAATTCAAACCCCATTTCTTGTGATTGATGTTTCTACATCAATTGTTATAAGAGTTCTGCCTCTAAGGTTTGAGTACTTAACAGTGTAAAAGGAAAAGATTTAAGAAGAAGTGATGTCAAAACCTGCAAATCAAATCATATGTAAAATGGAAAATGAAGAAAGTGTAGAGCTAACATATTATGAACCTTGTTATTTATGGAATGATTTTGAAAATCTCCAAAATGAATATATTTTTAATAAATCAAATTTATGAGATAAAGAAAGAAAATAGGAGCTAAAACTAAGAAAGATGAATATGTTCAAATCATAAAAGATTTGCAGCAACCTCTGAAGGTGCAAACACAAGAAGGATGAGTTGGATTGTGTTTGACAAATTTGATTATTTTTTCTAATTTAATGAAGGTTGGTTGGTTTTTTTGAATTAGTTGGTCAATGTGAATTGTTCGGTGTAGGTAAGTTCGTTGTGTGAAAACCAATTTATATAATGCAACAATGACTCTAATCATCACTTTTGGAAAATAATTTTACAATTAAATATTTTACTCTGATTTAAATTACCGTACAATTATGAATATTTTATCTAAAAATGATTAGTTGTTTTTAACAAAAAAATTACACTCTCGCTGTTAAAAATCGGGGTGTTACATTGTAGTATTAGATCCCCGATTTAGATTTCTTTAGGCTGTGATTTGGGTGTCCTAAGTTGATCAAGAGTCGGATTTAGGGGTATCAAGTAACTGGAGTCCATGTGTGCTTTATGTTTTGTTGTCTTGGGTCAAGCATGATAGGCTTAAGTAGTTTATTGTTTCTTTTCCGAAATAGTGTGCCTTGTAGTACTTTAGTAGGAAGAGTAGTTAAAATATAGAACACTAGTCGACTTTGGTCGATGAGTGTCTCTTAATTCCTTAAAGGCATTGGTCTAGGAAGGACAGGGTTGAAGTGAATCGTGACTATGTGAGATTTATGAAGTGGTTCCAAGGATATAAAGGCTATGTTGTTGGTGGCAACTCGAATATGGTGGGTATGGATGGATTAACGTTAGACTGTTAGAGGATTAAAAGTAAAGATCTAAGTGGAGAACTCTTTTAAGAAAAGTATTAGATGTTCGTCTGGTAGATTTATGGATGAGACTGGATGAAGTTTGATATTGTCAAAGAGATGTGAACACCGCAAATTGTTGAGAAGACGAGGCTGCCATTTGGAATTTTATTTGGTGCTTAGGTGTCAATGAAAGAAGTTAGTATTGAAGTTAAGGGGCGCTTCACATTATGGGTTAGTAACACGTTGCTTAGATAAAGGACGCATGGAGGAATAGTGGATACCTTTAGGGGTAAGGTTGAGCGTGTTGGAACCAAGTTGGTTCTAAGACTTAGGATTTTGATGTTTACAAAAGCACTCAATGTAAACTTATTTTGTACCTTGAATTATTAAATTAAATGCCACCAGAAACTGAAGAAATCAGAAGCAGAAGATCAAAGGAAAATGAATTCTGGAATTTCCAGAAGATATTCCAGGATGTCAAAACATCACCAGAAGATATCTTTGCATGCCAATATCAGAAGGAAGAAAAATCAGAAGGAAACATGGATCACACCAGTGGAAAGCCTTCCTGAGGGAGAGTTGATCCAGACCAAAAGGAATCAAATATCAAATTTATTCCAGAAGTTATTATGACCAGAAGATGGCCTGGCAGTGAAATATTAAATTGCCCAGACTTGTTCCAAACTCAACCAGAAGCTAAGTTTATGAGTCCAGAACAAGAGAATCAATCCAGATTTGACCCACACAATAAGAGAGCATGATTCAGGGCATGAAACTAAGTCAAGACAAGAAGAAACGATTTCCAGAATGATCTAGACCTGATCTAAAATCAAAGGTAAAATGCCCAAACTGAAATATTTATTGTCCAGATTTAATTTCAATTTAATCCAGACCAAAGTCCAGAATTAGTCCAGATCAGAGGGAAGATTTCCAGATCAGTGGTTCAAAATTAATTATTTGGTCCAGTGATGGTCCAGATCAGAAAATCAGACCATGGCCCAGTGTTGGCCGAAATCAGAGGGACAAAATGTATAGTCCAGCAAAGGCCGAATTCAGAGGATTATAGCATATCGGGTGCGCATCCAAGATGGCCGAAATCAGAAGATCAGAGGGTCAGGAAGTGTGGTCCAGGGAAGGCCGAAATCAGAGGATCACAACATAACAATCAGTATGGTCCAGACGTGGACTAGCGCATGAAGATCCAATGGTCCAGATTCAGGAAATTTATACGGTGGAGAATTTAATTTATTTTGATCAAAGGATTAAAAAGATTTATTACAAAAATAAAGTGAGGTGTTGTGGAATTCAGGAGCTGTGGCGGGAAGGAACCAACAGATTTAATTGGCCAGTTATTTTGAAAGCAAATCTGAAGATATGTTTTTTATTTATATGAAGCCCAATTGGTCAAGTTATTTTTACAGAGAATCCAGCAAGATTCAGCTCGAATTTAAGCATTGGAAGAGGCCCAAATCTGCATCTATAAAAGGAGGCTCAAGGCAGAATACTCAAGAATTGAAAATCACTAAAGTGTCATACACTTGCAAAGCAACCACTCTCAAATTTTCATATAAGTCAATTGTGAGTTTCAGCTTTCAAGAAGCAAGTACTCGGTTATTTTCTTTCCACTGTGGCAAATCTAAGTTGTTGAAGTAGAGTCTACAATCTAAGGGAGTCAGTAGAGGTAGCAGGTTACTTGGCAATTAGATAGGGTTGTATCTAAGTTGTTGAAGTACAGTCTACAAACTGAGGGATTCAGAAAGGGTAGCAAGGTACTTAGCAATTAGATTCATAGTGTTGTGAGTTCTTCTACAATCTGGGGCGTCAGATTGGTTGAAGAACAGGAGTTGTTTTTCCTCAATGAAGTCTAGGATTGTTAGACTATTTGAGAAGACTGACTTGGAGGGTCAGTAGCAAGGTTGTAATTCTAGGTTGAATTAGTGAAATCCTTCAAGGCGAAGGAACTGGACGTAGCCTCGTTAACGGTGAACGAGTATAAAATCTGTGAGTTTTTATTTTTATTTTTATCCGCTGCTAACTCTGTTTTAATTATACATCAAGTTTTGTTTTGAAAGTATTAAAACAGGAAAAGTATTCAAGTTAAGTCAAACACAATTCAACCCCCCTTCTCGTGTTTGCACCTTCAATTGGCATCAGAGCTCGGTCTCAAGGCTGAGCACTTAACAGTGTTTGAGGAAAGGTCCAAGGGGTTCAATATGTCAGAAGAATTGGGAGGCAACATCAACAGACCACCAATATTTGATGGAGAAAGGTTTGAGTATTGGAAGGACAGACTGAGAAGTTTTGTCATATCTCAAGATCCTGAACTATGGAAGATGATAGTTAGAGGATACACTGCACCTACTGATCCAGAAGATCCAACTAAGAAACTAGACTTGGATGATCTGAAACCAGATCAGATCAGACTACACAAACTTCATCACAAGTCCAGAACCATCATGGTCAGCGCAATCACATTCAAGGAATTTGATAGATCCAATGGTCCAGATTCAGGAAATTTATACGGTGGAGAATTTAATTTATTTTGATCAAAGGATTAAAAAGATTTATTACAAAAATAAAGTGAGGTGTTGTGGAATTCAGGAGCTATGGCGGGAAGGAACCAATAGATTTAATTGGCCAGTTATTTTGAAAGCAAATCTGAAGATATGTTTTTTATTTATATGAAGCCCAATTGGTCAAGTTATTTTTACAGAGAATCCAGCAAGATTCAGCTCGAATTTAAGCATTGGAAGAGGCCCAAATCTGCATCTATAAAAGGAGGCTCAAGGCAGAATACTCAAGCATCGAAAATCACAAAAGAGTCATACACTTCCAAAAGCAAACACCCAAATTTTCATAGAAGTCAATTGTGAGTTTCAGCTTTCAAGAAGCAAGTACTCTTGTTATTTTCATTCCACTGTGTCAAATCTAAGTTGTTGAAGTAGAGTCTACAAGCTGAGGGAGTCAGTAGGGGTAGCAGGTTACTTGGCAATTAGATTCATAGTGTTATGTGTTAAATCTAAGTTGTTGAAGTAGAGTCTACAATCTGAGGGAGTCAGAAGGGGTAGCAGGTTACTTGGCAATTAGATTTATAGTGTTGTGATTTCTTCTACAATCTGGGATTGTCAGATTGGCTGAAGACAGGAGCTGCATTCCTCAAAGAAGTCTAGGATTGTTAGACTGTTTGAGAAGACTGACTTGGAGGGTCAGTAGCAAGGTTGTAATTCAAGGTTTGAATTAGTGAAATCCTTCAAGGTGAAGGGACTGGACGTAGCCTCGTTAATAGTGAACCAGTATAAAAACTGTGAGTTTTATTTTTACTTTTATCCGCTGCTAACTCTGTTTTTAATTATACATCAAGTTTTGTTTTAAAAGTATAAAAACAGGAAAAGTATTCAAGTTAAGTCAAACACAATTCAACCTCCCCTTCTCGTGTTTGCACCTTCAGAGCGCTCGAGTTAAACTAGAATCGTGACTTAGATTGTGAAATATGAATCTCATGACCATTATAGAAGTGAGACTATATATCCGTTGGTAAGTGAAAAATATCTATGTGGTTTAGGAGATAGTAAGTATGAATAATAATTTTAGATGAAACTATAAATGGGTAAGTGTGAATTTCGAGTGATGTTCGGGTAAACATAAGGAGTTAAGCCTTGATGTATTGAACTGTATGTTACTATTAAGTGGAATTGGAAGTATAGAGTACGATAATACTTAGAGATTGTAGCAATGTAAGCTTTGAGTGTCTATTAAAGGATGGTAGCAACAGTAGTACCAATGGTTGATCTTTAAGTCAACGATTTAAAATCCAATACTAAGAGATTGTAGCAATGGTTGATCTTTAAGTTAACGATTTAAAATCCACCAGGCAAGGTGGAGGACCAAGTGACACCTTAAACTTGTATAACCGTGGTAGTTGAGGTAGGCAACTGATAAATAATTCATGTTATGGATAGAAGTGTTTGAGGATTTACTAAAAATGTTGTGCTATGATAAGAAGAGTTTTTATTAGTGAGATTACTATGACAGTTAGAGTCAATGATGAATAAGACATTGTAATGTATCTTAAGATTAAATGGATGAATTTAGACGGTGTGATGAGTATTTGGAGATTTCGAGGATCAAAGTTTAGAATTTTATTCAATGATAGAGAGTGAAAAGGAAGAAACGTAACAAATGATTGATGGTTTGGTTGTTGGTCTTGGGAAGTCAAGTGTTAAGATTTGAAATGAATGTTTCAATGACTAGATGAACGAGGAAGGTATGTGGTTCTTAGAGGTATTTTACTTCAAATTTATGAGGATGACGTTTAGAGATAATTATTCTTTAGAAGATGCTTAATGGGAACATTTGAGGACTAATTCTTTAGGTCGTTTGATTGTTGGGACTCTTTTAGTTGGTACCTCAGTGAAGGTTGGGAATGAATAAGATGTAGAAAACTTTTGGAAAATGTTGGAAAATGTGAGCTAAATTTTGGAAAATGTGCCTAGAAAACTTTTTGGAGCAACACATGAAGATGTAGCTTATGTCAATTAAGATTTTATGAATGGAATCATCTCTCCCGTAATTCATACATTGTTATTGGAAGGGTATGCCAATGATTCAAAGGCACTACTTGAATGCATGTCATGGGGGTACGTTATTGTGTTGGTCAATCAAAAGAGTTAATCGCTTGTTTGGTAGGGAAGAATCGAGAATAGAATGGAAAAGTTTGGTGGGAACTAGTAAGGCTTGGTTTATTGAAATCGCTATAATGAAGAACGAAGAAATATGATAGCAGACCAGCTAAGCAAATAAAGGACTCTGTATGTTGACCACATGGACGATTGAATGACGGTTGAGGTGAAAAGTTTTTTGAGATATATTTTAGATGTAGAACATTTCATAGACAGCTTGAAACTTAAGATGGATTAAGATTTTGTTTGAATTGTTGAATGAATTTCAAATGACTAGAATGACAAGCTTATTCGAAGGAAGAAGAATTTAATAGTAAGAGGAAAGACAAAAGAAAATCAAGTTAGGATGGATGACATTTTGGGATATGACGCACAATGGTGTGTACCAGTTGTGACAGTCAAATAAGAGAGCAATTGTTGGAAAAAGACATACAAAAGTAAGCTAAGTAATTATATTGAAATAATGTAGATGTATCAAGGTTTGTGGTTAAAGTTTATATAAATGGAAAAGTGATGGAGTGAATACAATGTGTTTGATCTGTCATAATGAAAAGATAATCATCAAGCTACAAACCAAGGACAAAATTGAGAAGTATCAGACTGAATGTTGGCAATAGATGTAGGAAAATTGATTTCGGGTTTGTCTAGAATTACGAAGTATGTATGAAATTGACTAGTGAAGCGTTAATTTGAGGCATTAGGCATGAGACAAATGTAGGTTTTAATCAATGAATTAAATTCAAGTTGGATTTTTGTTGGAGACTTGACTCTTGGAATGAATCACTAAACTTGAAGGAAATTTGTGTGTTGTAGGTGGTATAGTTCTGACATGTTGTTGAAAATATTTGAGGAAGCTTGGATCACCAAGCATATGTTGAGATGGAATTATTAAAGTTATAATTAGAACAACATTTTGATGTGAACACTATGGTTTAGCGTAGTTGTGCGAGCATCTAGAGAAAATCGAGGGTTTGTGGGCAATGTAGAAATTAGGGAGTTCTCGGCAATACCAATTGTTTTGTGCTCAGTACATTGGCGTCAGACTTAGTGTTTCGGTTTGGTACCTAATGAATTTCTCGTAAGTGGGCGTATATAAGGCTATGTGACATATTTTGGCAAATTGTAGTTCGTCGATAGGATCAAAGTGATATGAAAATAAGGGAAACTCAGTGGGCCTAGAGGAGATTGTTATACAACTTGTGCCTCAAGATAACCTTAAGTGAAAGTCGTAGGGAGTGCTATTATAGTTAGGTTAAGATGGTCTAAGCCACCATCATGGTTGTTGGCTACCTATTGACAAATTGAGGAATTGATTATGCCTAATCTCTTGTTGATAGTAGAGAAAATCATGTTGAATGGAAGGGGTGAGTCTTACCGGCTATAGTAGTGTGTAGAGTTATTAAGCACCCTATGAAAAGGGATGGACAACACTTTCTTCGCGTCGGCCCTATGAAACAAGTTGTATCATGTATGCTGAGTTTAGTGAAAACCTAGTGTGGGTTGTTACTCTTATTTTAAGTTAAAAGGAAGAAACTTCTTTTTGGAGGGTAGTAATGTAAGACCCGTAATTCATTTATAACATGAATTAGGGGTTACTGTCTAATTATGCCTTATGTTTCTTATTTTCTCTATTTACCATTTTTATTGTCTGTTGTTTGTAAACTTGTTGTAAGAGTTTGACTTGCAAATTAATCTATCAAAAATTTTTTGGACGTTTCTTCGACATTAAATGACTATGTGAATGTCTTGGCATTGTTGAAATTTCAAAAATAATTTTATATTGAGTTTTTTTTAAAACGGGCAAGATGCACCCGCTATTTAAATTTTGACAAACTCCAAATGACACCAAAATTTAATTGGGTGTTTTATATATCGACTATAATGATAATTTGATCTCGTTATATTTTTCTAAGCTAAGGAACAAAAATTTCGTTGGATAAAAATTTATTCGCGAAATTTTGAAAAGCTTTAATTTGTAGATTTATTATAAATTTTTTTTAAGTTACCGATAAATTTATCCATGAGCGAAATGTGACTTGTTTAAGTACAAACTTGGAGAATGAACGAGATGATGTGACTTAAATTCAAAAAATATCTAGATATTTTTCTAGGACATTAATATTTTATTGAGTGTTTTTGAAAATATCTAGATATTTCCTTACTATGCAGTAAGACCTTGTAAGACCAAAATGAGCCACTTCAGTATCCCTTTTTGCATGTTGACTAGAATAAATTGTGTAAGAAGGATTAGATGAGAAGTGATGGGTTAGTAAAATATTTTAGAAATATTTCAGAGACCTAGTTAAAATTATCTGTAGGAGAATAATTTAGTCGAATTATAGAGGATTATTATCGACAAATATTTTAAGACGTCATGCATTACTGTTAAATTTATTTGTCAATTGAACTGCGACGAGAGTAGATATTTTTACTAAAGTAGATCTAGAAGTGAGTGATGTGATTATGACTAAGTGTCATAAAGGATTTGTGAGATTTTAAGATTAAATTTATGTGGTTAGAAATTTTTTGAGATTAATTTGGAATTGAAACAGTAGATTAATTAAGGGATGAAAACAAAAAGCTTCCCCTTCTCTATAAAAGCACTTCATGGCCATCATCATCATTTTACTATCACTTTCTTTAATTCTTCAAAAACATCTTCTCTCATTTCTCTCCAAACACAAATATTCTCCTTCATTTTTGAGCAACTTAAAGGCCTCCAATCACAAAATCTCCCACTACAAAGTTGTTTCACTACTTGAGAGGATTGCAAAGAGCTAAGGATCACTTGTTGAGATAGTCATTTCTCTCCTCTTTTCTCTCAAACCCGTAAGCATGCATATATAGGGGGAAAAATGATTTTTTTTTTTTTAATGTTTTGAGCTTTAATTTTGCTTGTTTATCACTACTATGGTTGTTATTAATGTAAAGGAAGTTAAAGGAAATATTTTCAACTCTTTTTCTTTCAAAAATCAAAAACCCTAAGTAAGGGATTAAAATGAAAGTGTTTTTTATTTTGCTTTGGTGTTTTGTTAATATTGAAATTAGAGGAGTTAGTAACTTTAATTTTGCTTGTTTATCACTACTGCTTTAATTTAGTAAAGTTATGAAGACTTTTGCAAGTGTGTTTAGTTATGTTTTTTTTAAATAAAATGACAACTAGATGTTAAGGTGTTTGGGGACCAAAGTGATGTATTTTCTTAAAAAAAAACTCAAAGTTGTGAGATTCGGATTTTAAAGTAAATGAGTGATTGACAAAAAAGAAATTGATTAGTTTTCTTGAGTAATGTAACCTTGAAGTACATTTTATAATTCTCTATGTTTATGTAGTTGGCTCCTCAGTCTCGAATTAGGGAGAACTCTGAATATTTTATATTCTCTACGTTGATGCAGTTGGCTCCTTGAGTCTCGAAATAGGGAGCTAGCGGTAGGGAGAACTCTGAATATTTTATATTTGTTGGGTTGAAATTTTTAAGGAAAAGTGATAGAAACAAAAAAGTCATGACAAAGATGTTTTGAATATGTTTTGTAATAAAGGGGGTACATGAATTATTGTGGGTTATTTTAATTCAAAAGCATTTGAGTGGTAGAAATTTTATGAACTTTAAAGAAGTTAGGAAAAAGTTCTCTTGTGATTTTTATGGTGGTATAAATTAAAAATTGGAGTCTTTTAAAGTTTGAAACCATATGAGTTGTTGTCCGTGATTTTTTAAGGTATTTTAAACTAGATTTGAATTTGGCAATTTTTTGAAAAACATTGATGAGTAAAATGAATTTTAGCCGAGTGGTATACATATATAGAAAGAGAGTTCAAAATTTTGTTTAAAGGTTGGTGTTAAGGGTTTATCCTTTGGGTTTTTGTGAAAACAAGGTTTCTACCTTTATAGATTGAACTAAAAAGTTTTATCATTGATATGAAATTTTTCATTTTTATGAAGAGATTTAACTTTGAGAAACAAAGTTTCAAACTTCATGACTTTGAGAATAGTTCATATAAAAAAATAATATAAGGGTTCAAACTTTCTATATAAAAAAGGTTTGAAAGAGAAATATTCACTTTATGAACAAAGTTTCAATCTTAAGTTTTGAAGTTGAAAGTTTTGGTTTTTATAGTAAAGGTGTCAACTTTATACTAAAATTCGAGGTTGAAGAAGTATTTAGGTGTTTTGAAAAACAATGATAGATTATAATTTTGGATTTCGATATTGATTATATGATGATATTTATATCCATGTTTGTTTATCACTTGATGCCATGCCATGTTATGCTTTTGTGCTTTGTATTTTCGTATGTATGTAATTTTTAGATTGTGACCCTCTACTATTATTGTGGATCTGGCTTAGGCCCCAAGTTCTTAGAGTTTTGAGTCGTGCGAGAATTTTAACAACATCGAAGACATGACAGAGCAATGATTTGGGATTTGCAATTAAAAGCACTGAGGCTTGATGCCACTTGTGGATCCTCAATACCCAGTCATCCTCAGTTAAAGTTAATGATCAGCTTAGGGTTTTATTTAAGAATTTTATTTATTCTCCCTTCCTTATTGCAATTTTGTAGTCGCAATGGAGTTTATGTACTTGAAATAATTGCGACTTTTTTTTTGTCAATGATAATTGTTGGGTTATAGGTAAGTTCGTTGTGTCGAAACCATTTTATATAATGCAACAATGATTATAATCGTCACTTTTGGAAACGAATTTTACAATTAAATATTTTACTCTAATTTAAATTAGTATGATTATAAATATTTTATCTAAAAATGTTTAGTTGTTTTAAAAGAAAAATTTACACTTCTGCTATTCAAAATCACGGTGTTACATAAATTCTTTAGATGGATGTTGTATCTATTTTGTTTAGATTGAGTTTGTAAATTCTTCAGATTGATTGTGACTACGCCAAAAGTTTCCTTTTACAGCACACATTTTAAAGCGCTTCATAACTAAAAGCGTTCTTGTATAATATTTTAAAATTAACGGATGATACAACAGCGCTTTAAAGACAAGCGCTTTAGAAAAAGCGCTGTTGTAGGGTGATGAAGGGTTTAGGATTTACATAAAAGTGTTGTTGTAGGGTCATAGCGATTTCACATAATGTTTACAGCACTTTAAGAGCGCTTCGCATAAAAGCGCTGTAACATATAGTGCTCTCACATAATGTTTACAACGCGTTTTATAAAAGTGCTGTAAAATATAGCGCTCTCACACTATATTTACAACACTTTTAAGAGCATTTTGTATAAAAGAGCTGTAAACTCTGTAAATGTTTTGAAATTTATTTTTTAAAAGCCTTTTACAACGCTTATGGACAAAAGCGCTGTAAAATTACAAGTTCAGTTCAAGTTATATAAACTTGATAAATAAATAAATAAAAACTTATTTAATATGTTCTCTTCCTTCGAACCCTATTACGAACCTTCTTTTCCTCTACTGAGTGATTGTTATCTTAGGTACTGTACTTATTAACTTGTTGTTGTTTCTAAAACTAATAAATTGTTATCTGATAAATCATATAAAATGTTAAATGATAAATTTGTTTTGTTTTGAAATTTGTTCGATATGTTCTGTTTTGAAATCAGACTTGTATGCATGACTTTGGACCTTGGTTTCCATTTTCCAATATTAGACTATATATACTATAGATTGGTATGATGTTATAGATTGATAAATTTGTGTAACACTGCATTCAGATATACTGCATTCATAAATTGTTGCATGATGTAGATTGATAAATTTGTGTAACACTGCATTCATAAATTCTTACACGATAAATTATATAAAATATGTTCGATCTGTTATGTTATGTTTTGAACTTAGACTTGTATGCGTATATACTATAGATTGGTATAATGTTATAGATGGATAAATTTGTGTAACACTGCATTCATATAGGTCATATACAATGTACCGGAAATGGATGTCTGTCAATCGATTGTCAAAAGAGTATGAAAATGGAGTGAAGGAGTTTGTTGAATTTGCAATGAAGAATGCAAAAGACCTAAATCAAATCATTTGTCCTTTTTTAAAATGTCGTTTTGGAAAACACGTTATAGCAGATGAATTGGAAGGACATTTAGTATGGCATGGAATTGATCAAAGCTATAAATGTTGGATAAGACATGGTGAGAAAAAAAAGGGAACACTTATTTTGAGAATGATGCGACATATGATTCAAATGATTTCGACACAGATACATATGAGCGGGACCAAGTTGAGGAGATTCGAAAAGCAGTTGAAGAAGATCTTCGGGATTGTCCTAAAATGTTTGAGAGTTTGTTGAGTGATGCAAAGAAACCATTATATAATGGTTGTACTAAATTCACAAGACTTTCGGCGATATTATAGTTGTACAACTGAAAAACGAGTAATGGTGGTCTGATAAAAGCTTCACAAAATTATTAACACTCCTAAAAGATATGTTGCCAGATGATAATGAACTTCCCAGTCGAACCTACGAGGCTAAACGAATTTTGTGATCTATTGGCATGAGTTACAAAAGGATTCTTGGTGTCCTAACGATTGCATTTTATTTTGAAATGAATATGAATTACTAAAGGGCGTGTCCGAAATGCAATGTCTCTTGATAT
This sequence comes from Cicer cuneatum, assembly GCA_037974295.1. Classification (NCBI taxonomy): domain Eukaryota; kingdom Viridiplantae; phylum Streptophyta; class Magnoliopsida; order Fabales; family Fabaceae; genus Cicer; species Cicer cuneatum. The sequence goes on from JBBPBO010000001.1 coordinate 57,855,415, forward strand.
AAGAAGAAAGAATCTACTCCAGCAAAAGTCGTGTGGTATTTTCCTATAATACCAAGATTTAGTTGTATCTATCGCAGTGAAGAACATTCAAAACACTTGACATGGCATGCAGATGAAAGAATTAGAGATGGAAAGTTACGACACCCTGCAGATTCTCCACAATGGGAAAAAATTGATCTGAGTATCCTGATTTCGGTAGAGAGTCAAGAAATCTACGACTTACACTTTCTACTGATGGAATGAATCCACATGGTCTTCAAAGCATATCACACAACACGTGGCCTGTGATTTTGTTGATTTATAACCTACCTCCATGGTTATGTGTGAAGCGTAAGTTTATGATGTTGTCTCTATTAATTTTTGAACCCAAACAACTGAGAATGATATCGACGTATATTTGGCTCCTTTAATTGAAGAAATAATGTTTCAATTTGAGGGCTATGTTGTTCGACACAATTAATGATTTTCCAGCATATGGTAATTTATCAGGATATAGCATTAAAGGTCAGTGTGCATGTCCTATATGTGAAGAGAATATTGATCGGATGCGGTTGAAAATTGTAAGAAGAACGTTTTTCTTTGACATCGTAGATTTTTACCTTTTAGTCATCATTATCGTGGGTGGATAAATGCATTCAATGGAAAATCATAGGAAGGTACTGCTCCAAAAGCACCGACTGGATATCAAATATTGGAAAAAGTACAAGGTTTGACCAATAAATTTGGGAAACCATTTGCGGGAGAGTTTGTCAAAACTAGGTGGAAGAAAAAGTCAATTTTCTTTGAATTCCCAAATTGCAAGTCATTGTATATAAGACATTTTCTCTATGTGATGCATATTGAAAAAAATGTATTTGATAGTGTTATTGGCACGTTACTCAGTGTTCTAGGAAAATCTAAGGATGACATCAATGCAAGATTGGATTTGGTCGATATGTGAATAAGAAATGAATTAGGTCCCGTAAAGATAGGAAATCGCACATATCTACCTCCAGCCGCTCATACTCTATCTAGAAAGGAAAAAATTATTTTATGTAAATTTCTACATGAAGTTAAAGTTCCAGAAGGATACAGTTCAAACATTAAAAATTTAGTTTGTATGAAATACCTCAAGTTAAAAGGTTTGAAGACTCATGATTGTCATGTTCTAATGGAGCATTTGCTACAAATAGGTATACGTTCCATTTTACCTGAAAAAGTTCGACGAGCCATAACTAAATTATGTTTCTTCTTCAGGGAAATTTGTAGTAAAGTGATCGATTCTCAGAAATTACCAACATTGCAGAAGGAAATTGTTGTTACTTTGTGTGAGCTTGAAATATATTTCCCCCATCGTTTTTTGATATAATGGTTCACCTTATTGTTCATCTTGTTAAGGAGACACGACTTTGTGGGCCAGCTTACATGAGATGGATGTATCCGATAGAACGATACATGAAAATATTAAAAGGGTACGTAAAAAGTGGAAGTCGATTAGAAGTTGTATTGTTGAACGGTACATTGTCGAACAAGCTGCTGAATTTTGTACTAAATATCTATCCAATGTTGAATCCATATGACTTCCTATGTCTCATCATTCGTGAAGAATAACAGGAGAAGGGATAATTGGAAAGAGAGTAATGACTATATCAACGACATAATGGGAGCAGACACAATTATATGTTCTACACAATGATGATGACGTTCAACCGTATGTTACAATACACATGGATTAGTTATATAGTTTCAACCCCCCCTTCTCGTGTTTGCACCTTCAATGTAATTAACGCCTATACATTTTATACCACAAAACAAGATGATCAAACCACTATGGTAGCTGGTAGTCAAAGGATACACTGCACCTACTGTTCCAAGAGATCCAACTAAAGAACTGGACATGGAAGATATGAAACCAGACCAGAGCAAAGCATACAAACTGCATCACAAAGCCAGAACCATCATGATCAATGCCATCACATTCAAGGAATTTGATAGATAAAGAAACAACAAAGAGCATATTCGACAGTCTGGTTCTCACCTATGAAGAAAGCCAGCAGGTTCAAGAAGCGAGAGCTAACATACTGGTCAAACAGTATGAGATGTTCAAGATGGAAGATGATGAAGACATTGATGGAATATTCTGTAGATTCTAGACTCTGATATCTGGACTGAAGGTCTTGAAGAAAAGCTACACAACAGTAGATCATGTCAAGAAGATTCTAAGAAGCTTACCAACAAAGTGGAGACCAATGGTTACTGCAGTTCAGCAAGCCAAATGTCTTAATAACTTAAAACTTGAAGATCTGATCAGCTCACTCAAGTCTCATGAAATTGAACTAGAAGCAGATGAACCAACGAAGAAGAAGAATTTGGCCCTGAAGTCGAAACAGAAGAAAGCTGCAAAGGCAACACCAGAATCAGAGGATAGTGACAGTGACTGTGATGATATGGCTTACTTAACCAAACAAATGGTTAAGATCTGGGAAAACAGGAAGAGGAGAGGTTCCAAGAAGAAACATAACAGCAAAGATAAGGTAGAATCTGACAAGAAGAACATCATCTGTTATGGATGCAATGAACCTAGACATATCAAGTCAAAATGTCCAAATCTGGAAAAAGGAAAACAGCACAAGAAGAGTTCCAGATTCAAAAAGAAGGGTCTGATGGCAGCCTGGGATGTATCAAAATCAGAAGAAGAATCGTCTGATGAAGAAGACGCAGAAACAGCAATGATGGAATACATAAGGTCTGCCTCTGGACTTGATAAAGGCACAGTTTCATGAAGGAAAACAAGCAGAAGGAAGCATGATCGAAGCAGTCATTCAGGCAAGTTTGGAAGCACATCAGAAGAAGCAATTCTGGCTCTGATGGCTCACACCAACTCAAGTTCTGGATACAGCTCAGGCTCTGGAACAGATTCAGAAGATGAAGACAATGAGGTATTTTCTGATCCCACTAAATCTGAATTAATCGATGCTATAAAAGATTTTTTAAATGCAAACAATAAGATGTCTTTAAAACTGAAAACTCTTAGGGAAGATTAGAAAAATCTGACAAAAAAGTCCAAGTTTTAAAGAATCAAAATTCTGAGTATGCAACTAAAAACAAGGATTTTAAAACTGAAGTTGCAAGACTCAAATTTGAAAACCAAACTCTCAAAAGTAATATTTGTACCACTTCCAAAACTGTTTGTGAATCTGATATGCATGAGCAATTTTTTCAAAACTTTATTTCTAATGGAATGGAAAGAAGTAAATATGCATCTATGATTTATGGAAACAGTAACATTGGAAAGAGAGGTCTTGGTTTTACAGAAACTATTGCTGAAACTAAAACTGTTCATTATGATGTTTTATGCATTGTTTGTGCTAAGAAAGGTCACTCTGAATTATCTTGTCCAATGGTAAAATCTGAACAAGATGAGAGAGCTGTTAAAACTAACAAACATGGACCTAATCAGTTCTGGGTACCCAAAGATCAAATTGTCTATGTTGTAGATATTCTGAGCAACCAGAAGGAGACACCAGCAATGGTGCCTGGACAATGGATGTTGGCAATGCACAAGCAGAAGAAGGTTTATGTTCCAACATCTACCAAACAGAAGCCCATTGACTCTGGTAGAAGAAGAACTGGTCAACACAATACCTATCAGAACCAGAACCAGAATCATAGGAGGAACAGGAAATATCAAAGAAATCACACATATCACACGAATTAGAACAGGAACTAGAACCAGAATCAGAATTGGAACCAGTATCAGAGGTACAGGAACTGGAACCAGAACCAACACTGCAACCAGAATTAGAATGAGTACCAGAACCAGTATAAGTATCAGAATCAGAGGTTCATCCAAAAATAGTAGAATCACACACATCAGCTTCAGTATTACCAGAAGAAGCAGAATTACCAGAATCACCATAAGTTCCAGAATCACCAGAGGAACATGGTATATCAGCCAAAGCAGAAAGAGAAGAATCAGAATCAGGAGAGTTCTTCAAACACTCCAGTGAAATTCATCAAGACTACAAACCTGGAAGGGAATTCAAATCCCTTAATCCAAACCATGTAATCACAGAACATGTAGATTCATAATTTGAAAATTAGAAACAGGAGGATTTTTAGAGTAAAACCGAAACTGTTGACATAGAGGTTACATCTTGCTGTAGATACTATTATTGTTTGATATTTATGTTTACTGTGATAACAAGAAGCTTGATCTTAAAAATCAAAGCTCGATAAGTATTCTGCAAGTTTTCAAACTGTTAGAGGAACCAAGTGATTCACACGAATTGAACACTTCAGCAGAAACAGCATTCCAGTGGTTTAAAAAAAACAAGTAGAAACCACCAGAAGCAGAATTAATGGTTTAGCTGTATTGAGTTCATTTTTAAATTATTTGATTTGTATTATGTTATATGACAAACTGCTTGATCTTGACAATTCAAAGCAATATAAAGATAGTGCAGGTTCACTAGATCCAAAGGGAGCAGAAGTAGAAGAAACAGAAGTACCTGGAAAGGTAGAGGATACAAGCAAGTCAGCAACACATGACAAATCTTCAATAGATAAATCAGATCAAGTCAGAAACAACCCACATAAGTCAAAAGAGAAATCTGGATATTTACTAGAATCAGAAGCTGTTACAGATTTACCAGAATCAGAAGATGTTACAGATTTACAAGAACCAGAAGCTAGACCAGCAGCAGAACCCGAGAAAGGAAAAGATAAACAAGAACATGCTGACTATGAAGACAAGTCAGAGGGAAACAATGGATGGAAGTACAAGTCTTCACATCCAGAAACTCTCATTATTGGCAGTGCAGAAGAACCTTTAAAGACCAGATCATCAAGTAGAGAAACCAGTCTGTTTGGTTTACTCTCAACAATTGAACCAAGCAATGTTGATGAAGCTTTGGCAGAGGAAGATTGGATACTTGCAATGCAAGAAGAGCTGAATGAATTCCAAAGGAATGATGTTTGGGATCTGGTATCCAGACCAAACAAAAACATTATTAGAACCAAGTGGGTGTTCAGGAATAAACTTGTAAACAACCCACATAAGTCAAAAGAGAAATCTGGATATTTACTAGAATCAGAAGCTGTTACAGATTTACCAGAATGAGAAGATGTTACAGATTTACAAGAACCAGAAGCTAGACCAGCAGCAGAACCCGAGAAAGGAAAAGATAAACAAGAACATGCTGACTCTGAAGACAAGTCAGAGGGAAAGAATGGATGGAAGTACAAGTCTTCACATCCAGAAACTCTCATTATTGGCAGTGCAGAAGAACCTTTAAAGACCAGATCATCAAGTAGAGAAACCAGTCTGTTTGGTTTACTCTCAACAATTGAACCAAGCAATGTTGATGAAGCTTTGGCAGAGGAAGGTTGGATACTTGCAATGCAAGAAGAGCTGAATGAATTCCAAATGAATGATGTTTGGGATCTGGTATCCAGACCAAACAAAAACATTATTAGAACCAAGTGGGTGTTCAGGAATAAACTCAATGAAAAAGGTGAAGTGGTAAGGAACAAAGCCAGACTTGTAGCTCAAGGATACAATCAACAGGAAGGTATAGATTACACTGAGACATTTGCTCCAATGGCCAGGTTAGAAGCAATTAGAATTCTTTTATGATTTGCTGCTAATCATGATATAATTCTGTATCAAATGGATGTTAAAAGTGCATTCTTAAATGGCTATATAAGTGAGGAAGTCTATGTCAAACAGCCCCCTGGATTTGAAAATTCCAATTTTCCAAACCATGTTTTTAAACTTAAAAAATCTTTATATGGTTTAAAACAAGCACCAAGGGCATGGTATGACAGACTAATAGAGACTAGATTGATAATACTCTATTTAGGAAATCCATTAAAAATGATATTTTAATTATTCAAGTTTATGTTGATGATATCATCTTTGGATCGACTAATGGCACTTTGTGCAAAGAGTTTTCTGACCTAATGCAGAAAGAGTTCCAAATGAGCATGATGGAAGAACTTAAGTTCTTCCTGGGAATTCAGATTCACCAAGGTAAAACAGGTATACTCATTCACCAATCTAAATACACTAAAGAACTTCTTAAAAAGTTTAAAATGAGTGAATGTAAGCCTATGGCCACCCCCATGCACCCAACCTGCTCACATGAGAAAGATGAAACAAGCCAATAGGTAGACCAGAAAACATACAGAGGTATGATTGGATCCCTTCATTATTTAACTGCTTCTAGACTTGACATTTTGTTTAGTGTTTGTGTATGTGCCCGTTTTCAAGCTGACCCTAGGGAATCCCATTTAACTGCTGTCAAACGAATTTTGAGATACCTTAAAGGAACCACCAACCTTACATTGTTATACAAGAAAATCCCCATCTATTAACTAAGAGGTTTTTGTGATTCCGACTATACTGGAAACAAGCTGGAAAGGAAAAGTACAAGTGGCAACTGCACATTCTTAGGTGATAATTTGATCTCTTGGTCAAGCAAAAGACAAAGCACCATTGCCATATCAACAGCTGAAGCTGAGTATATACCAGCAGCAGGATGCAGCTCACAGTTAATCTGGATGAAACATCAACTTGAAGATTACAACATCTTTGAAACCAATATCCCTTTGTTCTGTGATAACACTTCAGCCATAAACCTAACCAAGAACCCTATCTTACACTCTAGAGCCAAACACATTGAAATAAAACACGATTTCATTAGGGACCATGTTCAAAAAGGGACTTTAAGCATCCAGTTTGTGGATAATGATCATCAATGGGCTGACATCTTCACCAAAGCATTACCTGAAGACAGGTTTGAGTTCATCAAGAAGCATCTCAAAATTATTTCCATATCTGACTAGCTCAAGTAGTCTTCTTAGGAGTTTTTAATTTTCTTGTAATTTTAATTTATGTCTTTTTGGCTGATGACAAAACGGGGGAGAGAGAGAAAAAGGAGGTAATAGAAAAGGAGGAGCGAAAAAGAAAGAGATGAAAAGAGAAGGAGTTGAAAAGGAGAAGAAACAGGGAGAAAGAAAAATAAAGAGAGACAAAGAAAGAGTGAAAAGAGAAGGAGTTTAAAAGTAGAAGAAACAGGGAGAGAGAAAAATAAAGAGAGAAAAAGAAAGAGATGAAAAGAGAAGGAGTTGAAAAGGAGAGGAAAAGAGAATAAAAGAAAGAGTGATTCAAGAAGGAGTTGAAAAGGAGAAGAAAAAGTCAGTATTAGACTTAGGGGGAGAGACTGGTCTGAGGGGGCGTATTTCAAGTACTTTGGGTTATAAGCTAGCAAAATAAGTTAGGGTTTTGTCATCATCAAAAAGGGGGAGACTGTTGGAACCAAGTTGGTTCTAAGTACTTAGGATTTTGATGTTAACAAAAGCACTCCATGTAATCTTATTTTGTACCTTGAATTTCTATATTAAATACCATCAGAAGATGAAGTTATTAGAGGCAGAAGTTGAAGTCACCAGAGGCAGAAGATGAGTAATCAGAAGATAAAATCAGACCAGAGGATACACCTCCAGAAGACACCAGATAATGCATCTAGAAGGTACCAGAGGATGCAGCCTGAAGGCACCAGAGGATACTCCAGGATGTCAAAATACAGTCAGAGGATATCTTTCATGGCCCATATCAGAAGGAAGTAGAGTCCTGAAGGAGACTTGGACCAAACTAGAAGAATGCCTACCAATGGGAGACTTCTTCCATACCAGAAGGACTCATAAGTCAGACTTGGTCCAAAAGTTATTCTAACCAGAAGATAGCTTGGCAGTAAAATGATAAACAGTCCATACTTGATCCAGACTTAACTAGAGCTTCAGATAAGTGGTCCAGAACAAGTGACTTGGTCCAAATTTGGCCCAGACCAGGAGATAGCATGATTCATAGTATGAAACTAAGTCCAGACCAGAAGAAATGATGTCCAGACTTAATTTTAGTTCAATCCAGACCCAGTTCAGAATTGGTCCAGATGAGAGGGAAGATGTTCAGATCAATGGTCCAGATTTAACCATCATGGACCAGTGTTGGCCGAGATCAGAAGATCAGACCATATGGCCTAGTGTTGGCCGAGATCAGAAGATCAAAAAGTATGGTCCAGGGTTGGCCGAGATCAGAGGATCATAGCAGATCGTATTGTATGGTCCAGATGTGGACGAAAGCAGAAGATCAAACAGTCCAGATTTAATCATGATGATAATCAGTGGAGATTTGATTAAATTTGATCAATGTATTAAAAGGATTTGATACAAAAATAAATTGAAATCTTATGGGAGTTCAGAAGCTATTGGTGGAAAGAAAGATTTGATCCAGAAATAATTAAAGACAGGATTGGCCAAAGTTATTTTTGAAAGCAAATCTGGAGCAAAAAAAAAAAGATATGTTTTTTATTTAAGAGAAACCCGATTGGCCAAGTTATTTTTGCAAGAGTATCAAGCAAGATACAGCTCAAATTTAAGCTGGAAGAGACCCTAATTCACACCTATAAAAGGAGGCTCAAGATAGAAGACTTAGTATCGAAAAATCACAAAAGAGTCATACACTTCCAAAAGCAAACACTCAAGTTTTCAGTGAGGTTAATTGTGAGTTCCAGCTTTCCATAACCAAGCACTTGTGTTTTTCTTTCCCTTGTGTTAGATCTAAGTTGTTGAAGTAGAGTCAACAATCTGAGGGAGTCAGAAGGGTTAGCAGATTACTTAGCAATTAGATTCAAGGCGTTGTAATTCCTTCTATAATCTGGGGTTGTCAGATTGGTAGGAGAAGACTTGACTTGAGAAGTCAAGGTGATGTATTCCTCAAAAGTCTAGGATTGTTGGACTGTTTGAGAAGACTGACATGGAGGGTCAGTGGTGTTGTTGTAATTCAAGGTTTTGAATTACTGAAATCCTTCAAAGTGAAGAGACTGGACGTAGCCTCGTTAACGGTGAACCAGTATAAAATTCTGTGTTTTTATATTTACTTTATATCCGCTGCTAACTCTGTTTGATTCATACATCAGGTTTTGTTATAAAACTGCAAAAACAGAAAAAGTATTCAAGTTAGTCAAACAAAATTCAACCCCCCCTTCTCGTGTTTGCACCTTCAATGTAATTAACGGCTATACATTTTATACCACAAAACAAGATGATCAAACCACTATGCAAAATAGCGGAGTCACTCTAGTAGCTGAAGCGATGCATATCTCAAGTGCAAAAGACAAAAACCCAATATATGCAAATCTATCATATTTTGGGGTTATCGAGCACATATGGGAGTTGGATTACACAATGTTTCGTGTTCCCATCTTTGGTTGCAAATGGGTCGATAATAATAATGGCGTTTGGATTGATGATTCAGGGTTCTTGCTTGTCAATTTTAGTAGGGTGGGATACAAAGATGTGCCTTTTATTTTAGAGTCACAAGCTCAACAAGTGTTTTATGTCACTGATCCTCCTTATGATAAATGGTATGTTGTCCTATCGACCAATAAAATAAGTGACGTTAACAACAACATTGAAGATGTTGGTAATGATATTTTCTTTGCGACATCACAACCACGTGAAATTGATTCAACAGATGATGGTTTATATCTTAGAGATGATCATGATGAGGGAATTTGGATTAATCCATCGCTTTGTATCGTTAAGGGACATACAAATGTGAATCCCACTAGGAAAAGAAGAAATGCATCTTAAGATGTTTATGTGTTTTATATAAGTCATGTAATGATCTGTACTTATCGTGTAACTTATACTAATTTCATGTAACTTGACCTGCCATAACTGAATATTTGATTTTATGCTTATACTGATTTTCTGCAAGAACTTGAACTGATCATGTAATTTGGCATTGATATACAGGCATTAATATAATAATTTTCTGCCAAAACTTGAACTCATCATATAATTTTTTTAATTATATTATTTAATTATTTTAGAGATGACAATTTGATAATTTTTTTAATTATAATATGAATTCATCATATATATAAGTTGATATGAACAATTTGATAAACAAAATTTTAGAGATGACAATTGGTATCCATGAATATGGATATTATCTCACATTGTAAAATGATAGACATATTATTCTAAGGCTTTTAAAAATTAAATTTAAAAATATTTATAGCGCTTTGGTCCATAAGTGTTGTAGAAGGCTTTTAAAAATTAAATTACAGTTACAAAACAAAACATTTATAGCGCTTTTTCCCATAAACGCTGTAAAAGGCTTTTAAAAAATAAATTAAAAGTACAAAACAATTATAGCGCTTATGGGAAAAGCGCTGTAAAATGCTTTTAAAAAATAAATTATAAATACAAAACATTTACAGCGCTTATGGGAAAATGCGTTGTAAAATGCTCATATACCGCTTTTTATATAGTGTGTTTATAAGCGCTGTAAAAGACTATTTAAGGCACTTTTTATATAGTGTTTTAAACCGCTTTTTCTATGAGCGCTGTAATAGGTTAGGTCTTTTAAAGCGCTTTTTGGAAAAGTGTTGTAAAAGGCTTTTAAAAAATATTATGTATACTATAATATAAGAAACTGCCTCTTCATTTTCTTCTTCATGATGTATTCTCATCCCTACGAACTTGGCAGTGTGAAACCCTTATTCATTACGTACTCTCCATCTTCATTACTCTTAATACGAACCCTTCTCCCTAGTGCGAACCCTAGTGTCCATATTCATTACTTACTCTGTTTTCATTATTCTCCATTTTCACTACGTACTATCCCTACGAACCATAAAGGTTTTTAAGGCGCTTTTTGTTCAGTTTTTTAAAGCACTCTGTGGAACCCTAGTGCTATCTTCTCGCTGCACAAGACATTTCTACTTGTATTTCTACGACGTCGTAACCATAAACTACAGGTATTGTTATTAATATCTTGTTGTCGCTAAACTTATAGTGTATGTTGTATTTATTCAATCTGTTGTTGTCACGAAACTGCATGTTGAACTTATGCTGTGTGAAATGTGTAGATAAATGGATTTCGACAACGATTTAGGTCGTCAAAACGATGAAGTTGTAAACACTGACGTTGTAAACACTGAAGTTGTCAACGCTAAAGGCAACGAAAACGAAGTGAAGGGCGGGACAACTATAATGCAAAAAGTCATAAAAGCAAGAAGTACTGGAATAAAATTTGAGGTATATATACTATACTTTTGTTTGGATTTTATTTTTTTTCTTTTTTGAAAGCAAGCACTTAAACTCTATGAGTTTATTAGGTGGGATGGAATGAAAGTGGCCAGCCGATTGAACCCAACAGTTCAATGATGGTAAGCTACATCGGTGTTGTTGTCCGCCAAAATATCCCAATAACAATCAATGATTGGAGAGACAAAGCTTTGAAAGATGCTAAAGACATATTGTGGAGTGATGTACAAGTAACGTTTTTACTCCGCTTTTTTGTTACTTATAATTTTTTCCATAGAAATACTTTTATTCAAACTCTTTATTTATTTGGTTTGTAGAGCGCTTTTAACATTGAGATATGCGGAAAAATTACATGCTTAGAGTTGTTCGTAAAATTCACAGAGGATTTAGATCTCATTTGTCGAATTTTTACTTAAGAGACAAGTGTGGAAATGTGAATGCTGAAGCTCCAAACATTTACAAACACTACATATCAACTGAAGAGTGGACTTCTTTTGTAGCATGAAGAGTGGACTTCTTTTACAAACACTGAATATTCTGGCCATGTGAGGGGTAAGGGATTTGGCATGACTCCCAAAAGTTATTTTTCGCATGAGAAACACACAAATCCATCGAATGATCAAGTATTAGAAACGCTGAAAACCCTATTGGAGCAAGTTGCATACTTGGTTAAAAAGGATAAGGAAAAGCAACTTCAACGTGAAATGCAAATAGATAGTGAAGATGGAAGTTGCAACATTGGTCATAAAAGTCTCCCAAATGTAATTAATTACTTAACGAAATAAGAAATTCATTCAACCTAATTGTTTCACATACTTATGTATTAACAATTGATTTAATTTAGGGTGTTTCACATTGCTGCCTATACTTGTCTTCCCCTACTCGTCGTATGGTTGGGAAAGGAACATTGTACAATACGTTGGGAGAAGTATTGCACAACAATTCCATCCCTACCAGCCATGTTAAAGTGTCACCTGTGGTAGCTTTAGAACCACTTGCACCGTTGCCTATCCCCGACAACGACAAAGATATGGGTAGCTATGTGGCATGTTTTAATTGCTATGTATGTTTAGTTGTATGATTATGATTGATTATGTTTAATTGATGATTTTTCCGCTTTTAATTTCACATTTATTTAGATTATTGCTAAAGGGAATGATAAGATCCCTCGCAACGAGTCTGCCACTTCACCAGAAAAGGCAGAAAAGGTTTGACATATACATCAATTCATGTATACGAAATGATTAGCTTACTATAATAACTAACAAACTGATCAACCTCTTTTTTTTTCTTATTCAACCAAAAAATAAACCCATTGCACCGTAGGTGCAGGTCCGTGGTAAAAATAAATCTTCCAAAATGCAAAAATTGGATCGAGGAAAATCAGTTGCTGCTTATAAAATAAGCCTACCATGCCTTGCTCGATTTGGGTCGTGTCTTGACATAATAACAAAGATGAATATAGAGAGCAACAATGATACACGTATGATAAACATGGAAAAAGGTATACTCGGAGAAAAGTATTTAGAAATACTTGGCAAAAAGCAAATATATGAACTTCTCGATCATAAAGAGCAAATATATGAACTTCTTGATCACATTTATTTGATAGTGCTCTGCAAGTTTTCTGCGATCAAAGGGGTGCTTCAGTGTCGAAGAATAAGTTAAACAACATCACATGGCTTCAGTAAAGGTTTGAAATTTTTGTTATAGAACTTAATTACATGCCGTTAAATTTTCATTTACAATGAATGCATAAATATTTATTGGTGTACATGTTTTATTTTATAGTGTCCACGTGAAACTAACAACATAGACTGCAGATATTTTATAATGAGGTTCATGAAGGAGATTGTTGATCTGAATCAACATATAATTCCAGAAACGGTACGTTATTTTCATTATATTTTGATTTTCATATATAAACTATATATATATATATATTTGATTCTAACTTATTTTGTTTCAGTATTTTGACAACTTCATCCCAACATACTCTGAAAGTGATCTCAAAGAAATAAAAGAAGAATGGTGCCAGTTTGTCCTCGAACTGAAAGTTATATAATTTTTAATTTGTTTCGAGAAGAATGGTGCCAATACGGTCATGATGTAATTTGTTGCTATGAAGATGTTGCTGCGAAACACTGGTAATTGATAATATTGAATGTGAATATGAAATTATAATTTATTGAAATTTGTTGTTGTGAAACACTTGTAATTGATATTGTTGAATGTGAATATAAAATTGGTATTGTGAAGAATATGAATTTTGATATTTGTGAATAAGAATTTTGATATTGTGAATGTGAATTTTAATGTTGAAAAGAAAAATCTGAATGTCATATTTGATGTTCATAATAATGCCATAAAAAAGACAACGCTTTTTTAAAAAATGCCATAAAAAATCCTTTTACAAATCTTTTTTAAACGTTTTACATCGCTTTTCTAAGTCTTTTACAGCGCTTTTTTGAACAAGCGCTGTAAAACTAGTATAACAAACGCTTTATATATGGACCTATTACATCGCTTTTTTGAAAAAGCGCTGTAAATATAGTATAAGAAGCGCTTTCTATATGGACCTATTACAACGCTTGTTTTGAAAAAGCACTGTAAATATAGTATAAGAAGCGCACTTTATATATGGACCTATTACAGTGCTTTTTTGAAAAAGCGTTGTAAACATAGTATAAGAACTGTGCTTTATATATGGACCTATTACATCGCTTTTTTGAAAAAGTGATGTAAACATAGTATAAGAAGCGCACTTTATATATGGACCTATTACAGCGCTTTTTTGAAAAAGCGCTGTAAACATAGTATAAGAAGCGCGCTTTCTATATGGACCTATTACAGCACTTTTTTGAAAAAGCGCTGTAAAACTATTATAAGGAGCGCGCTTTTATATATGGACCTATTACAGCGCTTGTTTTATTTTCAATAGCGCTGTTGTATCCTTTTACAGCACTAGATACTAGAGCGCTTAAAAGTGCTGTAAAGGGCTTAAAACAAGCACTTTAAAATGATCTTTTTGGCGTAGTGATATTTGCAAGGACTAAAATCAATCAAAAAAATTTACAAATACTAAAAAATAAAAAATACATAATTGCAAGGATCAATCAAATATTTAAACCTTATTATTATTACGATCGTATTATTTATTATATATTTGATAACATTTATTTATATATATATAAAGGCTATCTAATATAGTCTTAGTCCGAAGGTGGACTTTTCCATTTTTAGTAAATTTCAATAAAATATTATAGGTTTAAATATAGTTTTATAAATAATTAATGATTGTCTTTTTCATCATAACCCTTTCAAACAACTATATGATAATTGTCATGAACTATTGAAGTCTAGTCATAGATCAATTATAAAGTTTAATGAGCAAATTTAATAACGACAAGGTCAAAATACAGAGTGAAGATGCAAAAACACGAGTATGGGAATTTAATTGTTTTTTGCCTTATTAAAAACATTGTTTAAAAAAATATGATTCGAGATACTAGAACATATATAACAGATTAGAGATAGGAAAAAACAAAGTATTAGGGAAGATAGAAAAACACTAAGATTTATACTAGTTCATCACCAATGTGGCAGCTACATCCAACCCCCTCACACAGAAGGATTTATCCACTAATTGAGAACTTGAATTACAACACCTGAGACCTAGTGAAACACTGAGACACTACAACATCTTGACCTTACAAGTCAAGTCATCTGAATTTCCAACTTGAAAACCTACAAGTCGTTGAGGCAGAATGACTACTACTTGGTAGATTTACAAATGGGTGAAATTGAGTTTTGTTTTGCTTTTTCTAAGAGGATTGATTACAATGAACTTCACACTAAATTAGAACACTAAGCACATAGTAATATAAATTTGAACGAGTGCCTATGCTAAAAGTGAAACCTTGAATTCTGAATACTTAGAGAATTTTGAGTTCATAAGGTTTTTTGAGTGGTTGTGTTGTGTCTTTTTCTGCAGAATTGATCCTTTTATACATGAATTAGGGTTTTTGTACTGTCCCCAAACAAAATCTAACATGTCTTTCTTTCGTGAGGTCAACAGAGATCTTCAGAAAAAATAAACCTTGATAGATATGATTTGGGAATAGGACCGTTGAAGCTTGATTAATTCCAAAACGAATCTTCAACCAAATCTTCTAGAAACATAATTCCAAAACATGAAGGATAATATTGTTGACATTTGAAAACATAAAAGATCAAATTGTCACTTAAAATTAAAATAAAGGGCCAAATCGGGAAAAAAAAGATAAATGACTAAAATGTTAACTGAAATTAAGTTAAGGGACCATGGGTGCTACTTAGCCTAAAATAATTTAACAAATTAAACTCACTCTAAGTAAGGTTGAACTATAGTGTAATTGATCAACACTTGAACATGTGCTAAATTGAATTCTTTTTCATTTGACCAATAAGTGGACTTAATTTACTAATAAGGCTAATGGATGTCTTTTAGATGCCGACTCAATTTCATTTATGCTATTACATGGTGAAGTTGTGTCACTAAAATAATATGAACAAAAATGAGTTGTTTCACGGTGTAAATGACATATTCATCCTTCAACTCTTGCCTTATTTTTCACAGATCGTTCTGAATATCTTTTATTATATATATATATAATATACATATAAAGAGTATATTTTATAACTTTTACTTTATATACAAATATATATATATATATATAAAGGCTATCTAATATAGTGCTAGTCCAAAGGTGGACCTTGGCATTTTTGGTATATTTCCATAAAATATTATATTCATAAATATACTTGTGGTCTTTTATCTTTTACAAAATATTTGTTTTGTTGTTTTATCTTTTATCTTTTATATAAAAAAATAAATGTTAGTCTTTTACATCATAATCCTTTCAAACAACTGTATGATAATTGTCATGAACTGTTGAGGTATAATTTTGGATCAATTATAAAGTTGAATGTGGAAACATAACAAGACAAGATTAAAATACAAAGAAATTTGATAATTGTCTTTCATTTCAATGAGTTATATCTATTTCGAAGCATGCAATGAGTATTTTTTTAAGTGCAAGTATATTGTTCGGTTAAATTGATATTTTTTTGAAGGAATATTATAATAGACATATATTGGCAATTGTTAGAAGAGATATAACTTTTGTTGTGATTGTGAAAATAACTAAAATACATCACATATAAATGGTAAAGGATGAAAAGTAATCAAAAAAAGATAAAGGAAGAAAACAAATATTTGATAAAAGATAAATGACCAAAATTATATTTAAACCAATATTATATTATCTCTCAATTTTTTATTATTATAAAATTCATTTTTTAAGAGTAAGAGTTCACCATTTGACCATTTTTTAAAAGTTCCATATTAGACACACTCATATATATAGACATAAAATGACAAGATTTCTTATTGATATACACGCAGTCATTGAAGGAAGAATTAGAAAATGGCTCTAAATCAAAAGTTTTTCATGGCAGCCTTGTGTGTAGTTCTTCTATTCTTAATTGGTATGTTGACAGTTAGAAAATTAGTTGGAATCTTCAAATTATTCTATCCTATGTATCTATATTTCATACATTAATATTATTTTTTTTACTAGGTATGCACAAAACTGAATGTAGAAATGTTGTAAAAGTTAAGTGCATTGGATTTTGTCAAGATTATATAGATTGTAATGTCGCATGCCAACATGCTGGCTTTTCTAAAGGGCAATGCCTCCCAGGCCTCCCACCTAATGCTGAAGATTGTTGCTGTGCTCTTAATAATTAATTCACAATGAAAATATTGGAAATTAGAGTTTTTTCTTCTCGTTGAAATAAAATATCTATTATGTTTCATAAATATGTAAGCTTCATTACAAAGAAATAAAAATCTGATATATTATCATCAGGAAATTGAGTGTATCTGAGTAAAAAAAATTAAGAATTTAAGTTTATCATCTTATATAGTTATTTTTCCTTATTAATTGCCAAAACTTTTGAAGTATTTGATTTTTTACCAATTTCAAATGATTATATATAAGCCTTAAAAAGTTTCCTAGTCTTTGTCATGAAGTGAATTTGTTAAAATGGTGTTAAAGAAGTTGTTATCGTTGATAATTAATAAAAAAATTAGGAAAAAAGTGTTAATTTCATACACTAAGTTTAGAGTTTGAGTTGAAAATTTGAAGTCTTGGTTTCAGTAGTAAAATTGTTCAACTTTTGATGACTTTAACTTGATGATGGTGTTTGATGCCTTGTAAACAATGGTTGATGATTATCTCGAGAAAAAGTGTGATTTGAAGTTTTAATGAACTTGTCCATGTTGTAAAATGATGTTTTTAGTGAACTAACTTGAAAAAAAGCCGTGTCACAAGGTATCGGTGGAGACCACTTTTTTTTACATTGTTGTTGAGGGAAATGGATCTTGTAGTATTGAGTATGGCTGATAAGCATTGACTCAATTGTTTCTTGTGTTTCGGGGGTATACCCCCAGGGTATTTTTGAAATCTGAACCTTACAATTAGTATTTTAAAAAAATTTGTACTTTGCAAACCTTAATTCATTATCTAATAAAAAAGAGTTAGTTACTAATACTATGTGATTTCGTTCTCTTTGTTCTTTTAAGATCATGTTATGTCAATTGGTAGATAAGAAATCTATCTTATTAAGGTTGGACTTTTTATGGGTATATGAGTAGTAATTAATAAAATGATGTGTTATCATATTATCAGGGTACTATGGGCTTCATTGGAGGGGAAAGTTACAAAAGAGGTATGGATAGGTAATCCCATTAATCTAACTATTTAAGAATTTTTGAGTTTTCAACTTATGTGCATATACCTAGTGAAGATAGATCTAAATTTAATTCAAAGTCAGACGAAGTGTGTCTTGTTGATTACATAAAAGGTGTGAAGGGTTTTAAGTTATGGGATTTAATTTCAAAGAAGTTGGTGATCAATAGAGATGTTGTGTTTGATGGACTTTCCATGTTAGAAACCGATTCTTTTGGCATATTTTTTTCGTATTCACAATACTTCTATTCTTTCATATTTTTTGGGTATCATCTGAGGGCAAAACCCAATTTTCCACAATAATGTAAAGGGTCACCAACCGAAATTAACAACTAACATTTAGCAGTTATGTCAAAGATAACAAATACATACATGACATGTTCTAGCACTATAACAATAGTGATAAAATAAGTATACTCACTTATTAAAATGCATAACATCTACATTTTTGAGAAACAAACGATTTAACACATAAATCAAGTTGCAAGTTCAAAAACAATCAACAACAACAATAACTCATTAGGAACTTAGAATATTAAGGTATTTCACACATCGATTTCCACACATCACCTCATATCAATCAGGACTCGCAGGTCAACCATCCCAATTGAATGTGTCTATGCCAATGTACACAACTCTGGAATTTCTAGGATGAAAGCCTTCCTTGAAGGTGCGTAAATCATAATTGTACCGCCTATCACAAGCCAAAGTACTAATTACCAAGGTCGCATCATAGACTAGCACGATTTACTTGTGTAGCCAATCACAAGCCCCACACATAAGTTAAATCCCTGTAAGGATAAGATGGACCGTCAAATACACGCGGAACCACCCTGTAGCCCATCACAATAACTTTGTGGCCCATCACGATCACCACATAACAACAAAACCCTCCTCAAAGGGGCGTAAATCGTAATTGTACCGTCTATCACAGGCCAAAGTACTAATTACCAAGGTGCAGTTGCAACATAGACTAGCATGATTTACTTGTGTAGCCTATCACAAGCACTACACATAAGTTAAATCCTTGCACGGATAGAATATACCGTCAAATACACGCGGAACCACCCTGTAGCCCATCACAGTCACTACTTAACTTCACGGCCCATCACGGTCACCGCTCAAACTCTGTGGCCCATCGCGGTCACCACCTGACTATGCAATGCATGAGCGTACTCTATTTCTCTTCACTCAAATTAGTACATAATGCAAATATGGAACCAGGACACTTAATCACCACATGCAAATTTGCAATTCTGTATTCGAATACGAGAGGGTCGTAGCCGAATACAGATGCGAAGTCAGAAGCAAAAACTGCAATACTGTATTCAAATACGACAGGGTCGTGGCCGAATACATATGCTAAGTCAGAAGCAAAAATAGCAATTCTATATTCGAATACGACAGGGTCGTAGCCGAATACAGATGCTAAGTCAGTAGCAAAAATCATGTAATTGTATTCGAATACGGATTGTCGTATTCGAATACGTGGTTCAAAATTTGAATAATAACTAAACTTTGCAGAAGCGTATTCGAATACGCGAGTGCCGATCCGAATACATCTTCGAAAACAGTGGGATTTTCCAGTAAATTTCAATATAGCTTCAAACTATTTTCTTTGAAAAACCAACACAATCACAACTTCTTTAACCACAAAATTCAGAACATCATCAACATAACATAAATGATTTCTTGCTGATCAACAACAACTGAACACAATACCTCAGCAAAAATGCATCTTGGTCATTAACAACAACAAACAAAAACATCATTAACACAACAACACAATAACTTCTTTCACAGCAACAACAGGAACATCATTAACACATCTACAATGTCAGCAACAACAACAGAACAACAATATCTCAACAAAAATGCATCTTGATCATCAACAACAACAACAATGGCAGTTTTATTGTCAAAACATAACCTCGCGTTTTTAACAAACATAACACAATAATCATCCATCAAACATGCATTTAAAGTTCCTACATGAAATCTAAAAAGATGGAAGGAGCCCCTTACCTTCGCTATGCTTTCTCGCTCGTTTTTGTTACCGCGACAAAAATGGGCGAAACTCCTGCTCGCGTCGTTGCTATCAAAGATGGTTCTCGAGCACCGTAATGATGAGAGGAGTAACTTTCCCTCTTGACACTCTTTGATTTGAGGCTTGGATTTTGAAGTAATGTGAGTTTTGAGTATCCTTTTTTTTTCTCACCCACACAAACAGAACAGACGATGACGAAAGAAGAGGGAAAAAGAAAGAAAAGGGTACGCGGGCAGGTGGGAAGGAGAAACTGATTCTGATTTTTCCTTTTCTTCCTTCTCACTTGCATGTATATATATATATACACATATTATTGTCACCTATTATAAATAAATATATATATAATATTATAATTAAACTTAACCCTTAAGTAACTAAATGCTCCCGTCGCAACTCTATTGGCAGATAAAATCTTGATCAACTGTCTAATATTTTAATTATTCGTAATAAAATTAAATAATCATTCGTCGAATAATTTCAGTCAATCTCAAAAATATTTCATAATTAATCTGTAAAATAATTTAAGCTTGACTGAAACGTCCAAATAGTTTAAATACAAAATACCCTAAAATTTCGTAAATTAATATTTAAAATTAAGGGTCTTACACTAGAAATCTCAAATTCTTGTCGCAAAGCTTCCAATTGAGCTCCCTTGACAATTGTTGAGCCTTGATATTTCAGTTTCATTGACTCCCTGATTACTTTTGAGGTTTCTCTATTAAGAATGATCTCAATTAAATTCTTATCTATAGCTTAGAATTGATAGTTCTTTTCATTCAAATCTTAATATGTTAAACCTCCTTGTGGATGAGGAATAATAGCTTCCAGCCTTATCCTTCATCTATGTCCAATCGACTTATCTTGTTTCTCCTCAAGCAACGCCTTTTGAAGAACCTTTTTTATCCAACATTTTGTTAACTCTCCTTAGCCATTATTCAAAGTTGGTTGTTCCTTCAAAACTTTCCACTTTGAATTTCGCACTAGAGTTACTTGGTTAAAATAGCAACACGATGTTTGCAAATAGAAATGAAATACATTTAGTAACAAAGTTCGGCCAATGATGACAACGTCTTCGACTATAGAGCAGTTTTTGTTCCTTTTTAATAGATAAATCAATTACGGTTTAAAAAGTACAAATTATTTTTAAATACTAATAATAAGAGTCGAATTACAATAATATCTCTAAACTATACTGCGGGGGCAATCGCCCCTGCACTCTCCAAAATAACAAGTTTGGCCAAACTTCAAGGACACGAGCAAGCTTGCTCCGCTCACTCGCCTCTAACCCACTTGATTCTACGTCTCATCCATACTCAGCATAATGATTATGTGATGTGCCATATCGTATGATAGTTTTTAACTGAGAGATATGAAACTGATATTAGATGTATATAAAATAGGCATGGAATGCTAATTTATAGAAAATGATTAAATTATGTAAGTAAAATCTAATCATATCACTTTGAAATAATAATTTATAAGAAATGGATCTTGCTTGATTTCTTTTTTTATTATTACTATTCTATTGGCCCCAATAGGTAACACTAGCTTATAATGGGAAATGAATCTCTCATGATTTTTTCATTTTTTTTTTCTAAGGATCAATTTAGAATTTTAAAAGATTACATGACATTCACATTGAGTGACATAATTTGTCTTGATAATAACATTATATACACACACACAGACATGTATACTCAAAAACGAAATCTGAATGTGTTTAATTTCTTTAAATGTACCTCAAATGAATGCATATATTAGCGTTAGTTATTATTATTATCCTTTACTATATTAGCTCTTTTTGGTTTTGGTCTGTATAAGGGTGGACACATCTCCTCCTCACTCTCCATAACTCACTTGTACCAATCGTCTATCCAACACTCTTGCTATTCCTTGCTTTCCTTGTGTATGATGACCCCACTACAACCTACCTTCGTGAGAAGGTATGGTCCAAATGCCTAGTGTGAGTTTCATACAGGAGTAGTAGGTCACTCAATTGAGAACAACAAAACCTTAAAGTATGTGGTTCAAGATTTTATCAATGCCAAATTGTTGAGTTTTAACGACAACAGTTTTAACGTGGGTAATAATCCTGTGCCTAATCATGGAGGTCCAATAGTCAATGACATCGAAGAAATCAAAGAATGGCCCTTAGTCTTGAAATTTGAAAATGTTCGTACTCCTTTTAGAGTTGTCTACACTGAAAGAATATGATGAGATAGAATCATGTTCCCTTCATCCTAATGGCAACCACCGTATGCAAAAGTGTGGGGAGTTTAGGAAAATCCTTGAATATTTGTAGGACCGACACTTGGTACAAGAAAGTTATGGAGAGAGACCTGGAGATGTGTCGACCCTTCAGTTAGGCGGAGAGAAGAATGTGACTTTCCCAAGACATTTGGAGATTTTCTATAATAAATGTGATCTTATGTAAACTTTTGATGCGCCAAAATCACTAATCAACCATATGCCAACTCCTTTTCCATTAAAATATGTCAATGCAGTACGATGGGATTATAGTTTGAAGATCCAAGTGGATGGTACTAAGTACGATTACTTATGAACAACCATTGATCCTAACAATTTTGTTGTCTTCAATGTCTAAAGAATCGGAGGAATGACTTGTAGTGGAAGAATCTATACCCCCGATGGATTAATAATTGAAAAGTCAAAAGATGTAGATAAGGATTGCATGAAGTAGCTAAAATATCACTAGAAGGGAGTTTGAATAGAGATATTGTTCTTTTAAAATTTCTCTATAAGCTGTTTTTAAAAACTGTAACCTCTAAGAGAGGATGAACCACATAATTTACGAGGATGAACATTCGTGACTAAAATAATAAAATAGATAAAAGACACATAATTAGAGTCTTGTACTTCCTGACTTAAATAACATAGATAACATTCGTACTTTTGACAAATAACATTCGTGACTAAAATAGATAAAATAGATAAGAGACTTGTACTTTTGACTTTTTCCTTTTTTAAGAGCTGTAGAGTCTTGCTTTCCATGTCAGGGGCAACACTTTTTCGTAATATGGTACTTTTGGCCATTTCCTATGAAATAGGATGAATGGAACCAAAAGTTTATTTGTTTATCCTCTAACGTCAATCCTCTTCTCATGATTTGTTTGTGTTTTTGCTTTTAGTACTATATGTCTTTAGACACAGCTTCATCTTCCTTGAATTAGTCGTAGATTTATCTTTTCTGCATTATTGTACATCTTTTTGATCAGAGGTTAAGGCTTCATCCTCTACTTGTTTATCCTCTAGCTTGGAGGATGTGTTAATTTGCATCATCTATACTTCTTTTGATCAAGGTGAGGAAGAACCTGTTTTCTATCTTTGAATACACTCAAAAGCACATATTAGATAATAAGCATAATCATAATCTTTGAAATAATTTTTTTATCATTAAAACCTTTGAGAGAGATTTTATCTCAACAATCTCCCCCTTTTTGTTGATTACAAAATTCTTTAGATTATGATTCTATTGAAAGAAATTGTATTAGTGCTTTTTGTAAAAATGCTCCCCCTTAACATATGCATACTTTTAAATATTTCCCTCAAAATATGCATAAATGTTTGAGATAAATAATTTGAACCAAAATATGATTTCATATCATGTAGATAGTGATTACACAAAAGACTGGTTCAAAGAAAAAAAACATAGTAGAGAGTATATTAAAGAGGATTGAACTATAATGTTTCAAAAGTATCCTCTTGTACAAAAAGTTGACAATTTTTGGCCATAATCTTTATCCCCCTGAATTTTTCAATCATCAAAAAAAATGTTGGGTCCTCTAGATTACATGGAAGGAGAGGAATCGTCTGAAGAGGACGAAGTAGATGGACGAGGAAGATTAGAAGAAAGAGGTTGAGTTGGTGGCATATGAGGCTGAACTCTAGGAGCAATGGTGTTAATTAGATGTTTGGTAACCAATTTAAGGAGAAGACCAAACTGAGCTAAGGTCTGTTGAAAGGAATTGATACTTGCAAACCATTTATTTTGATAATTTCTTATATTCTTGAAAGCTCTTAATTCTTTCTGAGTACGCCTAGCCTCCATTCTCTGATCAGACACAGTGTGGACAAGCTTGCGAGGCAAAGCATTGACGCTTTTACTCTTGTTATCAGAGCTTACACCTTTGTCTTGAGAGCAGTTTTCACCAATTTTTGCAGGAAATGAGTCAATGGAGCTAAAAACTTCCAGTGACTTCAGGAAGGGGAACTTTTGAGGGTTCACCCATAGTTCGTGGAGGAATGGCTGAATTCACTTTGGGAGCAAGACTAACCTTTGTTGGAGAGGTGAAGATCTGGGACATTTTGCAGTAGAGTTGAGCAAGTTGAGTGGGACTGACATGAGGATAAGGAAACAAGAAGGTGCCCTGAAGGTTTAGAGAGGTTTCCATATCTTTTGTAGCTTAAGGTGCTTTTGGAGGAGGAAAATGATGAGAAGTAAGGTTTAAATCATAGTATAATTCTTCACCATCTTCCATGAGTTGTGGAGGAGTGTCCTCCAATACGTCCTTAGTAGGATGATGAATTTCAGTGCCTTGTGGAGAGGTGTGATGAGTTGGAGATGGGTGTACGTCAAGATCAATTGATGGAGGAGGTGAAGTAGTGATGGGGTTTGCGGGAGTGGTTTGTTCTAGAATGGGGATGGTGAAGACATCCTCTGATGGAGGAGTTTTTTATTTAAGAGGCTTGGGAGTTGAGTGTTTAGTGATTTTTGGAGCTTTTTTCTTAGATGCGGTATGGTCAATAGATGAACGTTTCTTTGTTGGAATGGGTGAAGAAGCAGTTTTAGTGGAAGCCTTTTTGTGAAAACGCTTGTCAGTGGGATCAAGTTTAATTTGGTTGACATTTCTTGAAGAGAAGATGTTGTTGAAGTATACTAATGGTTCATCCTCAAGAGGGACATTGAAGAATTTGAAAATTTTTGTTAGGATCATTCCATAGGGAGTTTTCCTTCCAAGCCTAGCAGCATTGATCATGACACAAAAGATGATATTTCACATATGTAAGGGAGTTCTATAGATGAGATGATGGATAATTAGGAGGTCAAGCTCAGCGACCTTTTCATAACTCCTAGCTCTAGGGACAACAGAGTGGACGCAGATGTTGTGGAGAACTCTACACACTGGTAGGAGGTTGGAGGTGACCTGGGTTTTTGGAGGGTTAATGAGGATGTTATTAAGGACATACATTCGAGAAATGTTGTATTAGGAGAACCATGACTTAGGAAAAAGGTGAGAACCTTCATCATGAATATCAAGGATATGACATAAGAAGGATGGAGTAATCTCTAGATGAACCCCTTTGAGAATGATGCTAATACAAGTATCTTGTTTCGAAATGTTTGCAGCAGCATAGAAGGCTTTGACAAGTCTTGGGTATTGAGGTTCATCAATCAAGAGAAAAGAAGTCGAGCAAAGTTGGTCAAAAATTTATTCAACATTGAATCCACCCTTTTTTAAACCTTCAACATCAATAGTCTTGCCGTTTATCACTGACTTGTCTTGCCATTTCTTAGTGTATCGAGTTTCCAAGTCTTTAGATTCGAATAAAGAGATTTTTGTGGTGTTTTTGGATGAGGAGACACGAGGTTTGGAAGACATTGGTTTCTGAGATGATTTGCAAGTTTGAGTTTTGGATTTAGAGATGTCATATTGGGTGGCTTCTGAGTTATCAGAGTCAACAACAGGAATGGTATTGTCTTGAGGTGTTTTCCTTGAAAAGAGAATTCCAGACATTATTTGTGAGGAACATCTGGTAGGAGCAGAAGATGAGGTTTTGGAGGATGAGGCTTTTATAGGTTTGGTGAAGGAGAGATGAGGAGGAGGAGATGAGAGGACAGGTGGAGTGGCCGTGTGTAATGGAGGATTGGTTTTGGAGATGCAATCTTAGGAGAAAATGCGTCTTCTTGTGAGTGAAAACAATCACTGGAAAAACTCTCAGTTAAGCTTTTTGGGGAGTTTGCTGAGATTTTCTTTCTTGCAGAGACTTTAGTCCTAGACATGTTTTTTCATATTTAGATGAAAAGAATTTTCAAGATTTGTTTTGAGAACACGATTGCATATATGAACCTGGATGAGTTTTGAAAGGTTTTGCTGAGGACAAATTTAAATAATAACTATTTTAGAGGAAGAGGAAGGATGTTTGTAGGCAATCATTTCAGAAGATAAAGTAGAGTAACGGTTACAAGAAAGTAGCCGCTAGAGCCGTTTTTACCTGAGGGCTAACGAGGAGGTGGTAGAAGAGACGAGAGAGAGAGACAATCAATAGCGAAAAGCGTGCGCAGTAGAGTTGTTCAGCTTCTGACCTTTTGGTTTCCCCTTCAGACTCTTGAGGAGGATGGAGCATGTCTGAGTTTTCCATACTTAGATTTTTAGATGACGAATTTTAAATTTAGGTTTTGAAACTGAAATATAGGGATGATGAACTTTTACCACAAAAAATTAAATAAACTAGTTATTTTAATTTAGACAAACTGATGATGAAGAGTTTCTCTAAAATATTTTTGAAACGATCCTCCTGTAGAGGTTTAGTGAAGATATATGCAAGCTGGTTTTCTGTTTCGATAAAAATTAATTCAATATCCCCTTTTTGAACATGATCTCGTATGAAATGATGTTTAATTTAAAAATGTTTAGATCTAGAATATTTTATAGGATTTTTTGAAAGATTAATTGCACTAGTATTATCACAGAGAATGGGTATTTTGGCGTACCTTAGTGAATAATCTTCAAGTTGACTTTTTTACCCATAGCATTTGAGAGCAGCATTGAGCTGCTGAGACATATTCAGCCTTAGAAGTTGAGAGGGCAATGGTACTTTGTTTCTTGCATGACCAACTTATTAGTGATTGACCAAGAAATTGACAAGCTCCACTTGTACTTTTTATTTCCACTTTGTTTCCTACATAGTCTGCATCACAATAAGTTGTAAGATCAAGATTTTGACATTTTTTATACCATAGCCCAATATCAATTGTCCCAGCAAGATATCTAAATATTCTTTTTAAAGCAGTAAGGTGTAATTCCTTAGGTGATGATTGGAATCTGGCACATAGTGAAGGTGCAAACACGAGAAGGGGGTTTGAATTGTGTTTGACTAACTTGATTACTTTTTCTGTTTTTGCAGTTTTATAACAAAATCTGATGTATGAATAAAACAAAGTTAGAAGCGGATATAAAGTAAATATAAAACACATAATTTTATACTGGTTGACCGTTAACGAGGCTACGTCCAGTCCCTTAACTTTGAAGGATTTCACTAAGTCAAAACCTTGAATTACAACAATACCACTAACCCTCCATGTCAGTCTTCTCAAACAGTCTAACAATCCTAGACTTTTGAGGAATACAGCACCTTGACTTCTCAAGTCAAGTCTTCTCCTACCAATCTGACAACCCCAGATTGTAGAAGGAATTACAACGCCTTGAATCTAATTGCTAAGTAATCTGCTACCCCTTCTGACTCCCTCAGATTGTAGACTCTACTTCAACAACTTAGATCTAACACAAGGGAAAGAAAAACACGAGTGCTTGCTTTTGGAAAGCTGAAACTCACAATTAGCCTCACTAAAAACTTGAGTGTTTGCTTCTGGAAGTGTATGACTCTTTTGTATTTTCGATACTAAGTCTTCTGCCTTGAGCCTCCTTTTATAGATGAAGATTAAGGTTTCTTCCATGCTTAAATTCTAGTTGTATCTTGTCTAGATTCTCTTGCAAAAATAACTTGGCCAATCCGGTTTCTCTTAAATAAAAAACATATCTTTTTAGCTCCAAATATGCATTCGAAAATAACTTTGGCCAATCCCGCTCTTGATTAATTCTGGATCAAAGATTTTTCCCGCCAATAGCTTCTGAATTCCCATAAGACTTCAATTTATTTTTGTATCAAATCGTTTTAATACTTTGATCAAATTTAATCAAGTCTCCACTGATTATCATCATGATTAAATGGATCATTTGATCTTCTAATCTCATCCACGTCTAGACCATACAATCTGATCTGCTTTGATCCTCTAATCTCGGCAAAACCCTGGACCACACATTCTGATCTTCTGATCTCGACCACTCTGGACTTGCAATCTAATCTGCTGTGATCCTCTGATCTCGGCCAATACTGGACCACACGTTCTGATCTTCTGATCTCGGCCAACACTGGGCCATATGGTTTGATCTTCTGATCTCGGCCAACACTAGGCCATGATGCTTAAATCAAGACCATTGATCTAAACATCTTCCCTCTAATATGGACCAATTCTGGACTTGAAATGAAATTAAGTCTGGACATAGGATATTTTAATCTGGACATTTACCTTCTGATCTTGATCAGGTCAGGATTAAATCTAGATATCATTTCTTCTAGTATGGACTTAGTTTCATACTCTGAACCATGCTATCTTCTAGTTTGGGCCAAATCTGGATTAAATCTCTTGTTCTGGACCAATTCTTTTATGCTCTGATTAAGTCTAGATCATGTTTGGACTGATTATCATTTCTCGACCAAGCTATCTTCTGGTCAGAATTAATTCTGGACCAAGTATGACTTATGATACCTTCTGGTCCGGAACAAGTCTCCCTCTGGCAGGCTTCCTTCTGGTCTGGTCCAGGTCTCCTTCTTGACTCTGCTTCCTTCTGATCTTCTGATGGTGTTTTGACATCCTGGTGTATCCTTTGGTGCCTTTAGGATGCATCCTCTGGTACCTTCTGGATGCATTATCTGGTATCTTTTGGAGGTGTATCCTCTGGTATGATTTTATCCTCTAGTAACTCATCTTCTGCCTCTGGTGATTTCATCTTCTGCCTCTGGTACCTTTATCTTCTGGTGGCATTTAATATAATAATTCTAAGTACAAAATAAGATTACATGGAGTGCTTTTGTAAACATCAAAATCCTAAGTACTTAGAACCAACTTGGTTCCAACACATAGACCAACTGCAAATACTATGTCTGATCTGCTAGCTGTTAGGTATAATAATGATCCAATCGTTCCTCTATAATCCTTTTCAGATATGGGATGGGATTTCCTTCATCGTCTTTATGTAGTGTTGAGGATGGGTGCATAGGAGCGCCCATAACTTTGGCTAAATTCATGTTGTATTTTTTTAAAAGATCTTTGGTGTATTTTTCTTGAAAAATAAAGATGTCGGTTTCCAATTGTTTAATTTGTAAACCAAGAAGGAATTTTAACTCTACCATCATGCTCATTTCAAACTAAATTTGCATGAGGTTTTTGAAGTCTTTGCACATCTTTTCATTTGTCGACCCAAAGATTATGTCATCAACGTATATTTGAACAATCAACAAATCCTCTTGAAGAGTGTGGTATCAATCTATCCTCTTGAAAATCCATTTTCTTTTAGGAAAGAGCTTAAGCTCTCATACCAAGCTCAAGGAGCTTGCTTTAATCCATAAACTGCTTTCGAGAGTTTGAACACAACATTAGGCTTTTTCTTGCTTATAAAGCTAGGAGGTTGATGAACGTATACTTCCTCATTTAAGAACCCATTCAAAAAGGCACTTTTGACATCCATTTGGAATAGTTTAATAACTTTATGAGTGGCATAAGCAAGAAGTATTCTGATAGCCTCAAGCCTAGCAACATATGCAAACGTTTCATCATAGTCAATTTCTGATGACATCTCCATCCTCATTTAATTTGTTTATAAGAATCCATCTAGTTCCAATGATGGTTTGGTCTTGAGGATTAGGCACAAGATCTCAAACTTTTTTTCTTTCAAATTTTGACAATTCTTTTAGCATAGCGTTAACCAAAGATTCATCAACAATTGCTTGCTCAATCGTTTTACGTTCAACTTGATATATCATAGCCATGATGTTTAAGTTTCTTTTTAATGATTGTTTGGTTCTGACGCCATCTGCCGTGTTTCCAATTATCTAGTATGGAGGATGACGAGTTACTAGTTTCCATCCTCTTGGAGGTTGCTGAGAGGTTGGATCTGAATTGTCCTATTCATTTGTGCATTGATTGTTAGAGGATAAACGTTCATCTTCTTCATATTTATCCATATTTTCTAAACACAAGTCATCGAACTCATAAAAAATAATATGCATGGACTCCTCCACATTTTGAGTCTTAAGGTTATAAATTCTATATCCTTTTGACAATGTGGAGTATCCTAAAAAAATGCCTTTATTAGATTTTGGATCAAACTTTCCCAAGTTTTCTTTATTGTTCAAGATGTAACAATAGCAACCAAATATATGAAAGTAAGAAATATTGGGTTTTCTCCCTTTCCACAACTTGTATGGAGTTTTGTTCTAAATTTTTCTAATGGATACTCGGTTTAACACATAACAAGCTGTGTTGATTGCTTCAGCCCAAAAGTATATTTCAAATTCTCCTTCGCGATCACTTCTCACTAAGATAACTTTTAAACTTTTTTCATTTTGATTTTTTTTACAGAAATGAAAAAATGCCTCAAAAGCTTCATATTTATATTTCCAAAACAGAACCCAAGTAAATCGTGAGAAATGATCAACAATTACAAATCCATATATTTTTCCACTAAGACTAGGAGTTTTGATAGGATCAAAGAGGTCCATATGAAGGAGTTCAAGAGGTTGATTGGTTGAGACAATATTTTTTGAGTGAAAGCTACTTTTAACTTGTTTTCCTTTGGCACATGCTTCACAAATTTTATCCTTATCAAAATTATTTTTTGGAAGACCTTTAACTAGTTCTAATTTTGATAATTTAGAAATAGTGTTTAAACTTGTATGACTAGCTCTTTTGTGCCAAATCTATTTATCTTTTTCAATAGAAATAAAACACGATTCAGTAGGCAAGTCGTCCAAATATAATTCATATAAATTCTTTTTCTAATTCTAGAGAGAAAAAAAACTTTACCTGAGAGTGAGTGTTTAACCTCACATATAGTTGGTTTAAATATTACTTCAAACCCACTATCACAGAGTTGGATGAGAGTAAGTTGTGTTTTAAACCATCCACATATTGAAAATTTTCAATTTTGACATAATTATTTTTCCAATAACACATGTTCCTTTGATTTGTGCTTTATCTTTGTTTCCATTATACATTCATCACTTTGAAGGATTTCACTAATTCAAAAACCTTGAATTACAACAATAACACTAACCCTCCAAGTCAGTCTTCTAAAACAGTCTAACAATCCTAGACTTTTGAGGAAAAGAACCTTGAATCTAATTGCTAAGTAATCTGCTACTCCTTCTGACTCCTTCAGATTGTAGACTCTACTTCAACAACTTAGATCTAACACAAGGGAAGGAAAAACTGAGAGTGCTTGCTTCTGGAAAGCGGATACTCACAATTGATGTCCCTGAAAACTCAAGTATTTTGATTTTGGAAGTGTATGACTCTCAAGTATTTTCGATGCTAAGTCTTCTGCCTTGAGCCTCCTTTTATAGATGAATAATTCAGGTTTCTTCCATGCTTAAGTTCAAACTGTATCTTGCCAGATACTCTTGCAAAAATAACTTGGCCAATCGGGTTTCACTTAAATAAAAAAACATATCTTTTTAGCTCCAAATTTGCATTCAAAAATAACTTTGGCCAATCCTGTTCTTGGTTAATTCTGGACCAAATCATTCTTCCCGCCAATAGATTATGAATTCCCACACAACTTCAGTTTATTTTTGTATCAAATCCTCTTAATACTTTGATTAAATTTAATCAAGTTTCCACTGATTATCAACATGATTAAATCTAGACCGTTTGATCTTCTGATCTCGTCCACATCTGGACCATACAATCTGATCTGCTGTGATCCTCTGATCTCGGCCAACACTGGACCACACGTTCTGATCTACTGATCTCGGCCAATCACCGGACCATATGATCTAATCTTCTGATCTCGTCCAACACTGGGCCATATGGTCTGATCTTCTGATCTTGGCCAACAATGGGCCATGATGCTTTAATCTGGACCATTGATCTGTTTTCCCTCTGATTTGGACCAATTCTAGACTGAGTCTGGATTGAACTGAAATTAAATCTGGACTTTCATTTCTTCTTGTCTGGACTGAATTTTATAATCACTGCCCAGCTATCTTCTGGTCAGAATAAAGTCTCGACCAAGTTTGACTTGTGATTCCTTCTGGTCTGGAACAAGTCTCCGTCTGGCAGGCTTCTTTCTGGTCTGGACCAGGTCTCCTTCTGGACTCTTCTTCCTTCTGATTTGGGCCAGGAAATATATCCTCTAATGATGTTTTGACATCCTCTGATATCCTCTAGAGGTGTATCCTCTAGTGCCTTCTGAATGCATCCTCTAGTATCTTCTGGAGGTGTATCATCTGGTCTGATTTTATCCTCTGGTAACTCATCTTCTACCTATGGTGACTTCATCTTCTGGTGGCATTTAATATAATAATTCTAAGTACAAAATAAGATTACATGGAGTGCTTTTGTAAACATCAAAATCCTAAGTACTTAGAACCAACTTGGTTCCAACAGTAAGGATTTTCTTTTTGTGATAACAAGTGGAGTCAAGGTGTCCATTCTTACCACAAAATGAACATCCTTTTTTGATAATGTCATCCCTTTTCTTGACAAGACAATTTTTGACAATGTGTCCAAATTTTTTGCAAAAAGTACATTTTGGTCTATCCTCTTGTTTTTGAGGTAGAAAGAAGTTTTCATATAATTTTTGTTTTTGAGAGATTTTAAAACCAATTCCAACTTTGTTAAAGATTCCAAATTGAGATCCCATAATCTTTTGAAAAGTCTTAGTGGATTTAACAAAATCGGTAATGTCCGTTTTAAGTTCTTCAACTTTTATTTTTAACCTCCTATTTTCTGTTTCCACTTCTAAATGATGAATTTTGACATTACTTTCGTCAAGAATTTTTTGGTGCTTAGACATTTTTCTATGAGATTTTTCCAAGTCTAAAATGATTTTTTCATATTTATCATTCTTAGCTTGAAGTTCCTCATTGAGTTTCTTTATCTCATAAAAATGATTTTTAAGAAAACCACATTTATGAGATAGAGTGTTTGAGTCATTAAGTAAATTATCCAAATTCTGTTTCTAGTTTTTCACATGAAGGACAAAGTTATGTTATGTTTACCTTTTCAGTTTCAGAATTTGCCAGGAGACAAAGGTGTTCTTCTTCTTCCTTTTCCTGTTCAGAGGATAATCCTTCATTGAAATCCCAAGTGTACACCATTGATTTATTTTTGTAGGGAAATCTTCTTGGGTTCCTTTTGCTTAGAGGACACTCAGTTTTGTAGTGTGCTATCTTGTTACATCTAAAGCAAGTTATTTGACTTTTGTCAGCTTTTTCTTTTTGATAAGGTCTTTTATCTTGTCCTCTTCGATTCATCATCCTCTAAATTCTTTTAGATATCAGCGTGAGTTCATCCTCTTCCTCGAATAGAGGGTATTCGAGGTTTTCTCCTTTTGTGACTTCTTCAGCTTGTTTAGAGGATGGACTTTATGTTTGATTTGTTTTGAGAGCTACCATTTTTCCTTTTTTACTTTGTTTATCTAAAAGCAGCAATGGTTCATGTATCCGTAGAGTTCTAACCAGGTCATCTAATTTCATGGTAACTAGGTTTCTTGCTTCCATGATGGTAGTCATTATTGGTCTCCATTCTCTTGGTAGACTCCTTAGGATTTTTCTTATCCTCTCTTGGACAAAATATTCTTTTCCAAGAGATCCTGAGTTGTTTAGTATGATGGTGAACCTTGAGAACATTTCATCAATTGTTTCTTCCTCCTTCATTTCGAACAGTTCGAATTCTCTTAATCCCATGTCTATCCTTGCTTCTTTTATGTGACTTGATCCTTCATGATGGATCTTCAAGGTGTCCCACGGTTGAATGAATGCGGCACACTAAATC
Organism: Cicer cuneatum; assembly: GCA_037974295.1. Lineage (NCBI taxonomy): Eukaryota > Viridiplantae > Streptophyta > Magnoliopsida > Fabales > Fabaceae > Cicer > Cicer cuneatum. The sequence goes on from JBBPBO010000001.1 coordinate 57,889,214, forward strand.
ATTGCACATTTCAGTAAACTGTGGCAATTATGTTCTTGCTAAAGTCCTTTTTTATAATGGATCTATTAGCACCAAGTTGTTTTGAAGAACTACGACTCTTACTTGATTTGATGATAAAAAATTATTTTGTGGGAACAATTGAAAGCACTAATGTTTTGTTTAAATATGCAGTTCCCCATCAGGTAACTTTTATGACTTTATGCTGCATCGTATGATGTTTGATCTAAGTGAAAGGAACATCAATAGTCTTATGGTTAAGGGTACTTGAAAAGAGCTATACAACTGCTGATCATGTCATGAAGATCCTAAGAAGTCTGCCCAGCAAGTGGAGACCTAAGATCACCGCCATTCAGTAAGTAAAGGATTTGAGTACTCTTAAGCTGGGCGAATTAATCAACTTTATCTGATTGCATGAAATTGAGCTTGAAGAATATGAGCCCAAGAAGAAGAACAAGTCTTTGGCACTGAAATCCAAGTAGAAGAAAGCCTTGCAAGTAGAAGAAGAATCTGAGGAAGAGGAGATTGCCTTCATATCCAAAAGAATTCAAAGGATGTGGCACAACAAGAGGACATCTTTCCCTCAGAAAGGATCCAAGTAGTCTACTAGAGGAAAAGATGAAAAATAAGATAAGAAAAGCATCATCTTCTATGGATACAATGAACTTGGACATGTCAAGTAAGAATGTCCAAATCTGGAGAAAAGGAAGTTTCACAAGAAAGGTCCAAAGTCCAAGAAGAAAGCTCTAATGACCACATGAGATGACTATCATAATGAAGAACAATCCAATATGCAAACACGAGAAGGGGGTTGAATTGTGTTTGCCAAACTTGAATTCTTTGTGCTGTTTTGATGAATGTTGATGTGAATTACTTGATGAATAAATAATCAAACTTAGAAGCGGATAATAACAGCATAAGAACACAAAGATTTATCCTGGTTCACCATTAACTTGGATACATCCAGCCCCTTCACTACAAAGGCTTTAATCAACTAATTCAAAACACTTTGAATTACAGCACCTAACCCTCCAAGCCAGTCTTCCCAAATAGTTTGACAACGCCAGACTTTTGAGGAACAATAACAACACCTTGATCCTACAAGCCAAGTCTTCTACTACCAATCTGACAACCCCAGATTGAAGAAGGAACTTCCACACCTTTACCCTACAAGTCAAGTCTTCTCCTACCAATCTGACAACCCAGATTGAAGAAGGAATCTACACCTCTAACCGGTTTGATTAGAAGGGTTTGGAACTCTACAAAGTTGCTTCTGGATAAGCTGATTGCTGCACTGTTTCACTCTCGAAAACACTTCCTGTTTCTTTGAAAAGTCTGTAGAGCAATCCTGTTTCTTTTTAATTTCGAACCATATCTTCTTTACTCAAATTTCCTTCGTATTTCCTTTAGGTCTTCTTTGATTTTTGAATCAAATCTTCTTAAGCCTACGATCAAATCTCTTTCAAAATGCAGTTAAGTCCTCTTCTAATTTTAATCAATTCTTCACTTGATCTACATCATGATTTAAAATTTGGATCGTCTGATCTGCTAATGTGAACCAAGTTTGGACCATGTGATCTGATATGTACCATTCTGTTTCTTGATCTGGACAGTGTGATCTTCTGTTCTGGACTAAGTTATCTTCTGATCTGGACCATGTTATCTTCTAGATAATGTTTCCTTCTTGTCTGGACCATGTCTCCTTCTGGACAAGGTTTCCTTCTGGTCTGGGCCACGAATGATATCCTCTGATAATGTCATTGTTTCTTCCCTATGATGACATCCTCTAATTGATGATATCCTCTGTTTTTTGCCTTTGATGACATCCTCGAATTCTTGCTTCTTATGGGATCCTCTGATGATATCATCTGGAGGTATCTTCTGGTATCCACTAGTGACATCCTCTAGTATCCTCTGGATGTATCCTCTTATGACATCCTCTGGTGATATCTTCTGGCCGTATCTGCTGGTGACATTTATATCTTATGGCAACGTTATCCTCTGATGACATCTTCTGCTGACGTTGATATCTTCTAGTGATATCTTCTGTTTTGTATCTTTTGGTTGTATCTTCTGGAGGTATCTTCTGGTGACGTCATCCTCTGGTGTATCCTCAAGTGATGTCATCCTCTGATTTTTCTCATCTTCTGATTTTTCATTCTTCTTCTAAGTCAAAATATTATTTTCAAAAAATACTTTTGTTAACATCAAAGCTTTAATTAGAAGAACCAACTTGGTTCCAACAAGGGGAGACCTAAGATCAACGCCATTCAGGAAGTAAAGGATCTGATACTCTTAAGTTGGGAGAATTAATCAGCTCTCTCTGATTGCATGAAATTGAGCCTGAAGAATATGAGCCCAAGAAGAAGAAGAAGACTTTCGCACTGAAGTGCAAGTAGAAGAAAGCCATGCAAGCAGAAGAAGAATTTGAGAAAGAGGAGATTGCCTTCATATCCTGAAGAGTTCAAAGGATGTGGCACGACAAGAGGAAATCTTTCCCTCAGAAAGGATCCAAGTAGTCTAGTAGAGGATAACATGAAAAATAAGATAAGAAAAGAATCATCTTCTATGTATACAATGAACTTTGACATGTCAAGTCAGAATGTCCAAATTTGGAGAAAGGGAAGTTTCACATTAAAGGTCCAAAGTCCAAGAAGAAAGCTCTAATGACCATATGAGATGACTATCATAATGAAGAACAACCCAGTATGGCTCTAATGGCTGATGCTGACTCTGATTCTGACTTTGGAAGTGAATCTGTAGATGAAGAAATTGAGGTACTATCTGATTTAACTCGTTTTGAATGAATTACAATTATAAATGACTTCTTAAACAAGAATCGTAATATCACTCTGAAACTGAAAGCTCTTAGGAAAATAAATAAATATCTGAATGATAAAATTGACACATTAGAACGTAATTTTCTAAATTTAAGACTCAAAAACCTAACCCTTAAAAGTAATCATAGTTCAACATCAATTGAAAATATGCCATGTAATTCTGATAAATATGAAGTAGCATTTAACAATTTTCTTACTAATAGTAAAGAAAGAAGTAATCTTACCTCTATGATATATGGTGTTAGTAAAAATGGCAAATGAGGAATATGTTTTTAAGAAACAGAAACCGAACCTAAGTTTACTCCTTCTGATAATTTATGTATTGTATGCTCTAAGAAAGTTCACTCTAAAAGATCTTGTCTTATGCTAACCACATGGAAAGATAGGAATCCCTTCAAAGATTACAAACCAGGACCCAACGAAATGTCAATACCGAAAGATAAAATTGTCTATGTTGGAGATGTTCTTCGCAGCCAAGTTGAAACATCTGTCATCGTACCTAGAAAATGGATGCTCGTGACATATGACAGGAGAAAGGTCTATGTTCCATAACCTAACCTTGACCAATGGAGGCTTAGTTACTTTTGGAGGAAAGCAGAAATGCCATATCATTGGACACGACACAGTTAGTAAAAATTCCTTAACTTCTATAAATAATGTACCATTAGTTAAAGGATGAATCATAACCTACTTTGCATAAGTCAATTATGTGATAGTGGTTATGACATAGTCTTTAATCAAAAGTCTTGTAGAGCTATAAGTCAATGACAGTTTTGTTCTATTTACTGGCTAAAGGCAAGGGAACCTTTATAAAATCTACCTTTTTAACTTAGTAGAACAAAAGGTCAGATGCTTTGTGTTTGTGAGCAATGAGAAACTAATTTGGTACAACAGATTTGGCCATGCCAATTTGAGGTTAATCTCAAATTTATACAAATTCCAACTTGTTAGAGGCTTGTCAAATCAAAAGTTCTTTCTGAGGCTTGTCAAGCAGGGAAACAAAACTAAGAGTTCTTTTGCATCAAAGAATATTGTTTCCACAAGCAGACCTTTGGAGCTTCTACACGTTGACCTTTTTGGTCTAGTTAAAACAGCCTCATTGAATGGTAAAAAAAGTATGGGTTAAGTTGCTTACACACAAGGATGAGTCTCATAAGTTTCTCACTACCTTTTACAAACAAATGCAAAAATAAGAAGAAATTATGTATAGTAACTATCTGTAGTGATAATGGTGGAGAGTTTGAGAATAAACTATTTGAGCAATTATGTGAATAAAGTAGTATATTACACGATTTCTCATCCCCTAGAACATCTCAGTAGAATGGTGTTGTGGAAAGAAAGAACCGTACTCTTCAAGAATTGGCTCGTACAGGGATGTATGAAAGGAATGTTGCTAAGCATTTTTGGGCAAAGGCAGAAAATACCTCATGGTACATTCAGAACAGTTTGCATCAGACCTATTTTGAATAAGACTCCTTACAAATTGTGGATAGGTAAAAAATCCAAAATTTCCTACTTTCATTAGGTTGGTTGTGTATGCTATGTTTTAAATACTAACGATAATTTGTGAAAATTTAATTGTCATTGACAAATGTGTACCTTCCTTGGATACTCCGAAAGATCTAAAGCTTATAGAGTGTTCAATGGGGAAACTCACATAGTGGAGGAATCAATATATGTTATGTTTGATGACAAACAACTTGACTTTGAAAAGTCAAAGCAAGTTGATGATGTTTTAGGTTTACAGGAACCAGAAGAAATTGATAAATTAGAAGATAAAGATAAATCAAAAGAACCAGACAAATTAGAGGATACAAGAAAATTAGATGAACTTCACAAAACATCACAAGATCAATTTGATCAGGTTAGAACCAGTTACGTTAATTTAGAATCTAAAATTATATGGAAGTACAAGTCATATCTTCAAGAGACTTTGATTATTGGAGATGCAAATGAACCTTTAAAGACCAGATCATCACTGAAAGATACATCTATGTTTGGTGTGCTCTCCTCAATTGAACCTACCTTTGTTGACGAAGCAATGGCAAATAATGGTTGGATCCTCGCAATGCAACAAAAGCTTAATGAATTTAAAAGAAATGATGTTTAGGATCTAGTAGCCAAACTAGAGGATAAGATGCCCATTGGAAACAAGTGTTAGATTTCAAGAACATGGCAACATTGGTAGAACTAGGTTACAGTCAGCAAGAATTTATTGATTAAACTTAGACATTTGCTCCAGTCGCCAGGTTAGAGGTAGTACGTATCTTACTTTCCTTTGCTACCTATAATAATATCACTTTGTTTCAAAAAAGTGCATTCTTAAATGGCTATATTAATGAAGAAGTACATGTAAAACAACCCCTAAAATTTGAAAATCTAGAGTTTCCTAATCATGTCTTTAAGCTTAAGAAATCTCTATATGGTCTAAAACAAGTACCTAGAGCTTGGTGTGATAGGTTCAATAAATTTTTACTTGAAAACGGTTTTGATAGCGGTCTAGATGAGGCCACTTTTTTAAGGAAACAAATAGAACTAAAGTTCTTCTTAGGAATTCAAATTCAACAAGGTCGATATGGGATATACATTCATTAGACCAATTATAAAAAATAACTTCTCAAGAATTTTAAGATGAATGATTGTAAACCTATGGCTGCACCAATGCATCCAACCTGCTCACTTGATAACGATGAATTAGGAAAGCAAGTTAACTTGAAAACATACATAGGAATAATAAGGTCTCTTCTATATCTTACTGCTTCAAGACTTGATATTTTATTTAGTGCGTGTGTGCCAGATTTCAAACTGATGCAAAGGAATCCACTTAACTGCTGAAAGGCACTTCTAACCTTTATTTGTTCTATAAGTTGTCAATTGAGTACATGTTAGTGGGATATTGTGATGCTGGCTATGCTGGAGACAAACATCAAAGAAAAAGCACCAGCAGAAGCTGCACTTTCCTAGGTGAAAATTTGATAACCGTGTCAACCAAAAGACAAAGCACAACTGTAATGTCAGCAATAGATGTTAAGTACATTTCAGCAGCAGGATGCAACTCTCAACTATTATGGATGAAACATTGATTGGAGGACTACAAAATAATTTAGAGTAGCATTTCCATTTGCAAAATCCAATTGCTATTTGCCTAATTAAGAATCCAAGTCTACATTCTAAGCCTAAACACATAGAAATAAAACATCATACTATTAGGGACTATGTTCAAAAATGTCTGTTAAATATCTTGTTTGTAGACATTGAATATCATTAGTCTGACATATTCACTAAACCACTAGTTGAAGAAAGATTTGAATTTATTAAGATGAATTTGAACCTAGTATTTATTTCTGATTAATGTTCTTATCTATATCTATTTGATGCTCTGATTATTATATCCTCACATGAGTTTAAACTTAAATAGATATGTGTTTCCAGGTTTATCTTTGATCTACTGAATGGTCTTATTAGTCAATTTCCATTCAAATTTCTATTCTTTTTGTGTGATGACAAAAGGGGGAGAAAGAGATTTGAGAAAAATTTCAACTATCTTATGTTTACATATTTGTGGAAGATAGAATATGCATGTGGGGAGTAAGAGGGGAAGTATAACTGCTCTGAGTTAGGGGGAGCCATGTTTGTTTGATTATTTGTATGCTGGTGTATTTGCATGTTCTTTTATTTTCATGTCTGTTTTGTTTGCATGCTTGTTTGCTATTTTACTTTATTTTTGTTTAAATAAATTGTTATCAAAAGTACTGTTTTATCATCATCAAAAAGGGGGAGATTGTTGGAACCAAGTTTGTCTCTCGAAAAATTCCTTGTGTATTTTGATGTTAACAAAGGTACTTTGTGAGAACAATGTAGTGCACTAATAATTTCAAGTAGTATGTAGAAATTAGAATAGGAACATCGAAGGATACCACTAGAGGAAGTAAAAAGGTGAGAGGAAATGAAATCAAATCATCAATGAAATCCTTAGAATGCGGAAAATGCACGCACTAGAACAGTTCACACATCTTAATTTGATAGTGTGCTTCTAGTAGTTCACTATGTTTCTGCGTCTGCCCCTAAAGACTAAAGCGCGCTTTTGGTTATGATACCTCCAATAAGTCTGCGCGTATGCCTCTAGAGATACAACATGCCTTTAAAGATTCAGCGTGCCTCTGGAGTTTTGGTATCTCTTTTGAAGAGGAAATGTAGCATGCTTGTGATGAACATCAACTTCAGCATGTGATAACTCTTCATCATATGCAGATTTGTCATTGTTTTTAGTCTTATTTATAGGAAATCATTAGTTAATTTAAGGAGTTATTTAATATATTTTGTCAATTTTAGTTTTTAGATTTAACAACATGTTTATGTTCGTATTTCCTTTATCAAGTAGATATTTTTATGGTTTTATGTTATTTCCTTGTTGTCCGTGCAGTGCTGAATTCTGGAGATAAATCAACATGACCTACATGGAGTATTTCTACCATATCTGGAGTTGTAAATGTCCAATTGGAGTCGAACCAAGTGCAAATGAAAGCTAAGATCCATAGCTACAACTTTTATGAAGACACCAGAACCAAATTCGGACTAGAAAGAGGAGCAAAATGCAGTAAACGCCAGACATCAAATGTTGTGCGCTTGAAGCGCGTTTTGACAGCAATGCTTCTGTTTTAATGCGCTTGAAGTGCAACGCATGCGCCTGGGGCGCGTGGCGCACTGCAGATTTCATAAAATCAAGTTTTTCTGATTTTTTTAGGAATCTTTTGGTCAATTGAGAAGCTCAGAGACTTGTGCCCTAGCAGAGAAGCTCAGAGACGGCTGTTCTACACCATTGAAGGAGTTTTATCAAGAATCATTCATAAATCTTTCTTGTAATTCTTCTTTAATCTCTATCTCTTTAATCTCTATCTCTTTAATCTCTGTAATGAGTAACTAAATCCTATTTGTTAGGGATGGGTGAAACTAGATGAATACCTTAATTGTCTGATTTGATTCCTTGTTATATGAATATGTTTATTGAATTATTTTTCTCATCTCTGTGCTTAATGCTTTTTATTGCCTGATCAACATTAAAATGTTCTACAATTCGTAATTTGAAACGGGAGTGGACTTTACGAATGCTTGAGAATAGAAATTCATGAGATTGTAGTCTAGGGATAGACGCAAGTCATGAAACCAATTGGATTAGTTGCAAAGACAACAATTTAAAAAGAGAATTTCTGTACTGTAAAGCTTAATTATAATTTTAAATCCACTAAGGAATTAGAGGTTATTTTGGAATTAATGGTTCTGTCACTAAGACATTAGGGCAGAAATACTAAAGAGAATTCGGTAATAATTCAATAAAGGAATTCAGTAACTAGGATCAAATTAGAAACCAAGGTTGGACTCAAGGTGAAACTCATCCCTGATATTTTTCTCATTACAAAAGTTCAATTTCATTACTATTGTCATTTTAAATATTACTTAAATCAATTCGGAAACTTTTTGTTCAATTTTAGTAATTAAAGATAATTCGATAGTAAAACGCAATCCTCGAGTTCGACACTCGGTACTACCGTTTTAATTATTACTTGCAACGAGTCAGTACACTTGCTGAAACGCTATCAGCATGCTTTTGATGAACAGTAACTACATCATGCCTTTGATGAATAATAACTTTTGCATGCTTTTAATGAACAATAACTTCAGAATGCCTCTAATGAACAATAACTTCATGCCTCTGATGAACAATAACTTTAGCATGCGTCTGACGACTAATATTTTTTTAGTATGCCTCTAAAGTTTGAAGCCATTTTTCGAGTCTGCATCTGAAGCATATATTCTACTAACTCTGAAGACTATGACACATTCAAATATGCTACCTCTGATACACAACACACTCTGAAGTTGCACTAACTTTGGTAATACAACAAAGGTGAAGTTGCCCATGCCATTAATTCTAAGTCATGCATCTTTGCATCTGCCTTTGACTATGATTGTTCAAGCACCATAACATCTAATTCCAACAATCTAGTTAATGAATATGAAGAATAAAAGTCAATGGTTCTGATGGCAAAAAGTCAACGACTCTAATGGAAGGTCAAAAGCTTTGATAGATTAAGAAAAATACTAAATTGGACTTATTCGTATTCTTACCTTTTAAGGTCCAAGAACAAGCCTAGATTTGTTGTTGCCCCAATCCAATAGAGCGTATGAAGGAAATTTTAGGAAGAATTAATTTGAACGCATAACAGGACATTATTCAGTCAGAAAAGTTCTATAAGATTTGCCCATACTAGATTACGAAGTAATTAATTCCCAACCGGTCATATTCTCAAATCGTATCAGTCAAGGTTATTCTTGGAGAAAATCTTTGTTGACCAACCTTCAAATAGATACGATTCAAAATTGTTAAGCGACAAAATTGAAACTTTAATTTTATCTTTAAATAGATACTCAAGGCTAGAGAAGGACAACATGAACTCACAAACTCATAAATCTTGAAAACCAAAGCTATTAAGAAAACCTCAAGAGCTCAATATTTTCTAAGTGTTTAGATTGTAATGTTTTAAGTTCTAGAAAAGCACTTATTCAAAGTAAAATATTCTAAGTATTGTATTGTGAAAAATCATTATATCAAATCTGCTTAGTAGAAGCAAAACCAAACCAATTTCAAACGCTTGTATCCCAGCTCGATGGTGGCTTTAATTTGCCTAAACAATATGTGGATCTTAGGTTGAGTAGAGAATACATGACTTGTAGGGTCAAGGTGTAGTTTGCCTCAAAACGTATGTAGGTTCTTATTGTTTTTAGAATACTAACTTGTAGGGTCAAGTTCTGTTGTAATTAAAGTTTGAATTAGTGGATAAATCCTTCTATGTGAGGGGAGTGTACGTAGTTATGAAGTTGGTGGTGAACCAAGATAAAATATGGTGTGTTATTTTTACCTTTGCTCTGTCTGTTTATTGTTGCCTATGATTAGTCCAAACATTTAAGTCACCAAACCAAAATCAGAATTAAGAAAAGAGTTTCAAAATTAGACAAACATAATTCAACCCCCTTTTCTCGTGTTTACATACCTTTAGTTTTCATTGGCCCAAAGAGGTCGACATGCAAGAGCTCAAGGGGTTTGGTTGTAGAGACAAAATTCTTAGTGGGAAAGGAGTTTTTTGTTTGATTACCCTTTTGACAAGCTTCACATATAATTTTTGTTTTGTATCTAAGATTAGGCCGCCCTCTAACAAGTTGAAGTTTATTAATTTTGAGAATAATTTTAGGTTTGCATGGCCCAACCTTTTGTGCCAAATTAATTTTTCTTCATTTACTGACCTGAAACACTTAACATCTTGTTTCTCTAAGTTTTAAAATTTTATTTTGTATAAGTTATTTTTCCTTTGACTTGTAAAAATTACAAATTCATCTTTTAGACAAATTGCTTTGCATAATCTTTGATTAAAAATAATATGATAGCAATTATCACTTAATTGACTAATACTTACAAATTATGTTTAAGATCTTGAACAAATAAAACATCTTTAATAAAGGGTAAGGAGCCATTACAAACTGTACCAGAACCTGCTTTCCTTCCTATTTGGCTGCGTACGAAGCTTACTGTTCCTCCTTTCTTCATAGTTGTGTCTTAGAACATAGACCTTTCTTCCGTCATTTGTCATGAGCAGCCACAGTCTAGGTACCATGATTGGTGTTTTAATCTTGCTGCTAATGAAATCCACAAGAGGAATTATTTTTTGGTTGGGTCCTGGTTTGTTAGACTTAACAAGCTTAACATGTTTCTGTCTATGCCATTTGCTAATAATTCTTGGAAAGCTAATTCATATTTATCTGAATTGCATACCTTACCCTCTAATGTTTTTACAACGGTTTCATTGAGAGTTGACATAATTGCATAACTCTCAATGGATTAATATTTTTGGTCATTTTGGTCTTTATTAGGTTTATTCTAATCCATTTTGATTCTTAGCCAAAGTAGTTTGTCGAATAAGTGCATTAGTCTTAATGGATTATGATTTTTGTCATATTAGTCTTTACTAGGTTTATTCTAGACCATTTTGGTTCTTAATTAATGTATTTCGTCTAATAAGTGCATTAGTTTTAGTTTATTTAGATTAGGTCATTTTGGTCTTTAATAAATTTATTCTAATCCATTTTGGTTCTTAGGCAAGATAGTTTGTCTAGTAAGTGCATTAGTCTCAATGGATTAAGATTTTGGTCATTTTGGTCATTTTGGTCTTCACTCGGCTTATTTTAATCCATTTTGGTTCTTAGCCAATGTAATTCTTCCCTTTTGGTTCGTTAATAGGTTTATTCTAATCCATTTTGGTTCTTAGTCAATGTAGTTTGTCCAATAAGTGCATAAGTCTCAATGGATTATGATTTTGGTCTTTTTGGTATGCACTCGGCTAATTCTAATCTATTTTTGTTTTTAGTCATGTAGTTCGTCAAATAAGTGCAGTAGTTTCAATGGATTAAGATTTTGGTCATTTTGGTCGTTACTAGATTTATTCTAGTTCATTTTGGTTCTTAGTGAGTATAGCTCATCCCATAAGTGCATAAGTCTCAATGGATTATGATTTTGGTCATTTTTGTCTTCACTCGGCTTATTCTAATCAATTTTGGTTCTTAGTCAATGTAGTTCGTCTAACAAATGCAATAGTTTCAATGGATTATGATTTTGGTCATTTTAGTCTTTACTTGGTTTATTCTAGTGCATTTTGGTTCTTAGTCAATGTAGTTCGTCTAATAAGGTCATTAGTTTCAAGGGATTATGACTTTAGGTCATTTTAGTCTTTGATAGGATTATTATAAACTAGTTTGGTTCTTAAGCAATGTAGTTCATTCAATAGGTACATAAGTCTTGCTATGAGTTAGATAAGAAAATAACTCAATTTCGTCAACGCATTCTAAGCTATTGTGAAAGTCTATGTCAGCCATTAGAGCCATGTTTTCCAACTCTTCATCTTTAGAGTCATCCAATGTGATTAGACCTTTCTTCCTGGTCTTGGATATTTCCTCTAGTTTCTTTTCTCATGCTTTGGACAGTCTTCTTCGAATAGTCTGAAAATGTATAAGATCGATATTTTTTATGAAGACAAAAGACTATGTATAAAGCTCAAGATACAAGCTCAAAAGTGAAATCAACATTCAAGTCATCTATAAGGAAACTTAGATTTTAAGGTACTTGATAAAAAAAATCCAATTATACTTATTGTTATACTCTTGTTCTTAGTTAAGAACATTGTCACAAAAATCAAATAAAAGTTATTGTATTATTTGAAGAAATTAGTGTAGTTTCTTCAAGTGTTGTAAACTAAGATAATAAAGTACTATCTTAGGTAAAGTGTTAGGAATTTGTAATAGAAGTCTTAGTGTTAGACTTGTACTAATTCTAACAAAATACTTGAAAAATCTATTATGGTGTACATAAAGATTGGATGTACCCTTGGTTGTAAGGGGAACTAGGATAAATTTCTATGTGCTTTACTTTTTGTCATTTAAAAGCTTTCATACACAAACACAATCAGAAAAATAATTCACAAAACTCTAAAAACCAGAAAAGTTTTTAAACACCTAATTCAACCCCCCCTCTTAGGTGCGCCTCTGTACTTACAATTGGCATCAGAGCAGGTTCTTGAAATTTGCTCCTCGATTCATGGCTTTTGCACAACCTATTATTAAAGATGGTGGTATCAATAACAAACCACCTTGTTTTGTGTGAGCATTATGATTTCTGGAAAATACGAATGCAAGCATACCTTGAGGCACAAGGAGATGACATATGGGAGGCTGTAGAAAATGGTCCATATATTCCAAAAACGGTCATCAACAATAAAGAGAAAATAAAGATAAAAGCCTCATGGACAGATGATGAAAAGAGAAAAGTTCTGTTTGACAAGAAAGCCAAAAATATGTCACAATCAGCATTAGGAATGGATGAATTCTTTCGAATATCTCACTACAAAACAGCAAAAGAAATATGGGATACTTGTGAAGTAACCCACGAAGGAACAATTGAGGTAAAATGTTCTAAATTAAACACTTTATCTCAAAAATATGAAATGTTTCGAAAGCAGCCAGGAGAACCAATTCTAGACATGCAGAAAAGATTCTCTCACTTAACAAATCACTTGACGAAACTTGGCAAAACCATCACTAATGATGAATTGAACCTAAAGGTTCTAAGATCATTAATTATAGCATGGCAGCCTAAAGTGACAGCAATCTCTGAAAAGAAAAGCTTATCTAAGATGTCACTCTCTACACTTTTCGAAAAACTCCAAGAGCACGAAATAGAACTTGGAAAATTGGAAAAGAATGAAAGTCTAGAAAAGAAGACAGAGTATTGCCTTAAAAACAGAATCAAAAGAAATGATGAATGAAGAAAATTCAGATGAAGATGAAAACATCACCTTCCTGGTTAAGAAGTTCGGTAAGTTTCTTCAAAATGATAAAACATTTAAGAAAAAGAAAACCTTCAGGAAGAAAGATGTCTCCACTACAAATAATAATTTCACTTGCTTTGAATGTGGGAAACAAGGACACATAAAAGCAGAATGTCATAACAATATCAAGAAAAATGCTACCAAAAGCAAAGATATAAAAAAGGCATACATAGCATGGGAGGATAATGAAGTAAGTTCATCTTCAAATTCAGAAAATGATGAATGCGCAAACGTTGCTTTGATGGCATCCCACCAATCCGATGATGAAGAAGAGGTTAGTAGTAAAATACTTGTTATAATAATGATGATTCATGTGTTGAAAATAGTGATGCACAACAAGCTATAAAAGAACTACTTATGGAATGTAGAAATCTATACAAAATAGTGTCGAATCAAAAGAAACAAATTTTATCTCTTAATGAAAAGATTGACACAATGGAACAAGATTTTGAAAAACAAAAACATAATTCTACATGCAATAAGTGTGATTCACTTTCCTTTAGAATTGTCCAAATGAATAGAGTTATTGAAAGGTACGAAAAAGGACATATTGGATTGGAAAATATACTTAACATGCAAAGATATTCAAACGACAAAAGTGGACTTGGTTACTCAAAGTTTGATAAACCATGTACTAGTAAAACTATCTTTGTCAAAGCAAGTAACCAATCCAAAAATGAGAAAGTAATAGCTTTTCAAAAGGATCATCTTTGTTCTAAGAAAAGTCTTATTCAAAAGAAACCTTGTTTTCCTAAAAACAGAAAGAGTCCAACATGTTTCTATTGTGGTCTTAATGGTCACACACCTAATGGTCACAGAAAGAGTCCAACATGCTTGTCACTTTAGAAACATTGGTGTTCCACATGGGCATTATGTGTGGGTCAAGAAAGGTACTAATATTCAAGAACCCAAAGCACCTTGGGTACCTAGAAAACTATGATCTTATTTTGTAGGAATGCACACAAAATACCTCTAATATGTGGTACTTAGATAGCGGATGATCAAAACACATGACCGGTGACAAAACTAAATTTTCAGCACTAATTCTTGAATTAAAAGGCTATGAGATCTATGGAGATAACAAAAAAGGAAAAAAAATTTTGGGCATTGGAAAGGATGGTAGTTCTCTATCTCCTTCAATAGAAGATGTTCTCTATGTTGAAGGATTAAAGCACAATTTCACAAGCATAAGCCAGACAAGGGTTACAAAATAACTTTCAACAAAGATGAAAGTGATCTCTAAAGGTATTTATGCCTTGTAAGTCATGTCACTTATAATTTCAATATTTTGCATCTTCGTTTGCTAAACTGTTGAAATATGATTTTTTGGTATATATGTGTTCTCTTAAATGTCAATACATGTCTTAAATTTTTTCAGTTGAAAATTCAATTGAAAAACAAAAATTTTTCTGTCTTATCCGAATACACATTGTCCGTATTCGAATACACGTTTCCAGAAAATCCTGTATTTGAATATAGATTCGATTTTTTCAGCATATAAAAACGTTATTTGACAGATTTTAGGTTTTTTCACGAATACAACTTTCAGTAGCCGAATACACTCAAATCCTCTGTTCCCATTTCTTCAAAAATCTCATCCAATCTTACATGCAATCATCACCAAACCATTACCTCATCATCTATTACATCTAAGGTTGTTACAAAATCAAACTCAAACCCAAACTTTTCCCAAAAAAACCGTGAAACTTCATCCCCTTCATTTCTTCAACATGGATGCACGAAAAAAAGGTTCAAGGACGAAGGTTACTGTAGTGGGTCCTTCAAAGAGGAGAAGAAATGATAATGCGGCAGACCTATCTCGATTACTTCACTTACCGGAATAAATTGATAGGTTTCGGACCTACTTCTCGGACAAAAAGTTGAATACTCCTAAAATTTGTACTCTTGATTCCTTCTCTGCTTTTAAATTCCCTGAGTTGCTTAAAGCCCAAAAATTAAAAGCTTTCATTGGTTATAATGGTCCTATCTATCCCGATTTAGTTAGGGTATTTTTCTGCAACTTTGAGAAAGACGGTTCAAAACTGGTGTCTAGGGTTAAGGGTAAAAATATTGAATTAGACACTAAAACCATAGGAGAGATTCTACAAATACCATATGACGGTCAAAAACTTTGTCCTGGAAATTTTTGTGAATGGGAAAATACTACCAAGTATGATGCTTATATTTCACTATGTCGGTTTGATAAAAACACTATGGAACAAAAAAGAGCACAAGCTGGTTCAGAATTTGCTAGGTAGAGATATGGTGTTGGAAACCTAACCATTGACAATAGATTGTTGCATTATTTACTAAGCTATATTCTAGTACCAAAAGCAGACAATTATTCCCAAATATTTGAGTTTGAGCTTCAAATCATGGTTTTTATGCTTGAAGGGGCAGATCTCAACTGGGCATACTTTGTCCGCTCTGTTCTGTTTGCCTCCAAAAGTGCTATAGGATTGCCTTATGCAAACGAAGTTACTAGAATCTTGGACCACTTTAAAGTAGATTTTTCAGGAGAAGTTCTGTACAAACCTTCCAAGGATAATCTGTTGGACTTAAATGTTCTGCCAAGCATGAAAATAGTGGTGAGTGAGTCGCTTCAAACTTATGTCCAAAAGAGGATCTTGGACAATCTTCATTGACAGGTGCTCAAGATGTAGCTGCAGCAGAAGCAAAGACAGAAGAAATAGCATTAGATGATGATACTATTTCAAATCGCATGATTATGGACAAACTCAACTCCATTCAAACCTTCGCCATTGAACAATTTCAGAATATGAAAACCTCCTTCAACGACCAAATTCAAACCATGAACACATCTATCCACACCAGATTTCAAAACATTGAGACCACCATTACTCAAAATCATGAATCTTTGTTAAGTGAACTATGTCACTTGTTCTTCAAAATTGACCACCTTCCACTGGATTTTGATATGTAGATTGGCTATTGAAGTTTCTGTCATTTGTTTATGCCCTGTTAGACATTTCATTTTTTTTATTGCTTTTACTAAATGTATTAATTAAGACATGTTTATTACTTTGAAACTATTTTGTTGAAATTTTCCTTATATTATGAAATGCTTGCGTTTATTTTCTATATATACTGTGAATGTTTGGATTGCTTTGTGTGGTTTCCTATTCCTTTTTGATCATGTCAAAAGGGGAGAAAAGTATGTTGTTGGTGTTAAAATTTTTTACATATTTCAAAAATTTCAAACACATAATTTCAAAAACAAAGGGGGAGAAATCAAAGTCTTTGAAATTTCAACAACAAGGCTTTGTCATCATCAAAAAGGGGGAGAATGAAAATGTATAAGATCGATATTTTTAATGAAGACAAAAGACTATGTATAATGATCAAGATGCAAGCTCAAAAGTGAAATCAATATTCAAGTCATCTATTAGGAAACATAGATTTTAAGGTACTTGATAAAAAAATCCAATTATACTTATTGTTATACTCTTGTTCTTAGTTAATAACATTGTCACAAAAATCAAATTAAAGTTATTGTATTTTTTTGAAGAAATTAGTGTAGTTTCTTCAAGTGTTGTAAACTAAGATAATGGTGTACTATCTTAGGTAAAGTGTTAGGAATATGTAATAGAAGTCTTAGTGTTAGACTTGTACTAATTCTAACAAAATAGTGGGAAAATCTCTTGTGGTGTACAAGAAGACTGGATGTACCCTTGGTTGTAAGGGGAACCAGGATAAATTTTTGTGTGCTTTACTTTCTGTCATTTAAATGCTTTCATACACAGACAGAATCCGAAAAATAATTCACAAAACTCTAAAATAATTTACCCCCCTTCTTAGGTTCGCCTCTGTACTTACGGTGTCTAGGTTCCTTGCATTCAAAATAAGTGGGTTTCTTCTTGTCAATACTTTTGTTTTTACTCCAGCACATCTTGAAATCCTTTTAGGGAAAGAATCTCTTTTTGTGCCAAATGCGTTGAATTCTCCTTAAGGTGAAAGACATTTCCTCTACTTCTGAATCATCCTCTGATTCTTTATCTAATTGTAAGGCTTTCTTGTCTCTAGTTCTTAGAGACAAAGATTTTTGCTTCTTCTTAGGCTCATCCTCTGTTAGTTCAATTTCATTAGACCAGAGGGAGGTCATCAATTCTTGTAGAGGCAGATTGTTTAGGTCTTTCGACTTCTATGTATCTTCATGTCATGGTCTGCTATTATGTAGCTCTTTTGAAGTGCCTTTAATCTTGATACCAGAATCTGGAATATAGAAAACATCATTCCAATATCTTCATATTCCTCCATTTTAAAAAGCGCACTTCCTGACTAAGAGGTTGGCCTTCGCTTCCTAGACATGTTTATTTCCTTCATATTTTAGAATCAAACAATCATACATACTCTTACTTGTTTCCTTATTGGTGCACTTATCAAACTCTTTGAACGTGACTGAATTTATAAAAACGTTCTAGCTTTATGAGGCATCTATATTGTTTCTTTTGCTTGGCATTCAATTCTTTTCTAGATAACTCTATGCAATCAACATTTTTTAGAGCAGTGTACCATATTCAAGAAAATCCCAAACTTCATGATCTTGATAATTGAAGAAGCTTTTGAGTCTCTATTTCCAATACTGAAAGCATTCCCCATCAAATAGACAACATACGTTGACATTTCATCCCATTGACTAATCACCACAGTTATTCTTGTTCACTACCAATCGAGTAGCTACGGCCAGTCGCTTCACCCAAAAGGATTTTATCCGATAATTCAAAATAGATTACCACCACTTAACTTCACAAGTTAATTCTTCTCAACATCCAACATGAAAACCACATGTTGTTGAGGATATACAACCACTAACGGGCCATATACACAAGTGTTTGAAGGTGCAAACACGAGAAAAGGGTGGTTAAATTGTGTTTGACTAAGTTGATAACTTTTTCATTATTTGATTAAATTGGTTCAGACATGATGATTTACTTTGAGTAGAACAAAAAAAAATCTAAGGAGTGCAGGAATAAAATGACATAGTTAATTTATCTTGGTTCACCACTACCTTGGCTACATCCGGTCCCTTCACTCAATAGGATTTAATCCACTAATTCAACAATTTGAATTACAAACCACCTAACCCTCTAAGACAGTCTTCTCAAACAACCTAACACCCCTTAACTCAATTTTGAAATTAATCTAAGGTTTGCATGACCTAGTCTTTTGTGTAAAATTAGTTTCTCTTCATTTACTAACATAAGACACTTAACCTCTTGTTACTTTAGACTAAACAAAACTATCTTATAATTGTTGTTTTTCCTCTAACCTGTAAAAAGTACAAATCAATCTTTCTAACTAATTGCAATGCATGTTTTTTGATTAAATATAACATCATAATTATTATCACTTAATAGACTAACACTTAATAAATTATGCTTAAGACCTTAAACAAACAAGATATCTTTAATAGAAGGGGAAGTACTGTTACCATCTTGACCAATGATCTGGTCTTTTTGCTTTCCTGAAAAGTCACTATGCCTCTTTTGCTCAATGTAAGTTCTTAGAACATAGACTTTTCTCTCGTCATGTGTCACGAGCATCCAGTATCCAGGTACCATGATTGTGGTATTAACTTGATTACTAAGAACATCTACAACGTAGGAAATTTTGTTCTTAGGTACCCAAATTTGGATGTGTCCTTGTTTGTTAGTCTTGAAAGGTTTCTTGGCTTTTCTTGTATTTAACATGGGACAAGATAATTTGGAGTGACGTTTCTTAGAGCAAACAGTACACAAAATATCAAAAGCCAATAGGTTTTGGTTCAGTTACAATTTCTTCAAATCCTAGACCTCTTTTACCACTTCTACTAACTCCACAAATCATAGAAGCATACTTGCTTCTTTCCATACCATTTGCAAGAAAATCATGAAATACTTCTTCCTGCTTATCAGAGTTACATGTGGTATTTTCAATTGATAATGAACTACAATTACAATTTTCAAAGTTGGATTTTCAGCCTTAAGTTCAGCAATATCAATTTTGAGTGTTGCATTTTCTGTTTTAACTTCAACAGTTTGATTGTTTAAAACATTAATTTCTTCTGTTAGGTTTGCATTTTCTTTCCTAATTGTATTTAGTATTAAGAACAAATTGTGATTCTTGTTCAAGAAGCCATTTATAATAGTTATTAAATCAGATCGAGTTAAGTAAGAAAATACCTCAATTTCTTCATCTGTTGATCCACTTCTAGAGTCAAAATATGTGTTAGATCTAGAGGCTGAGCTGGTGTGAGCCAGTAGAGCCGAATCTGCTTGCTCTTCATCATCAGAGGATTCATTTGAATCACCCCATGTAGCCATCAAACTATTCATTTGGATATGGAATTTTTCCTCTAATTTATCCCTTTCTCTAGATTTTGACATTATGACTTCATATGGCCAGGTTCATTGCATCCATAGCATATGATGCTTTTCTTGTCAGATTTATCATTCTTTCCTCTGCTGGATTGCATGGAATATCTTTGGGGAAATTTCGTCTTTGTTTTGTGCCAAATCTTCTGAATTTTTATGGATATGAAAGCCAATTCCTCTTCCTCTAAGTCTCCATTCTTATCTTCTAAATCATCATCCTCTAGTTCTGTTGTTGCCTTCATAACTTTCTTCTGCTTGAATTTCAAAGCAAAGGTTGGTTGCTTCTTCTAGGGCTCTTCCTCTGCAAAATCAATTTCTTGTTATTTGAGAGAGTTGGTTAATTCTTCTAGCATCTGAGTTTTCAGATCCTTTGCTTCCTGATTGGCATTGATCTTAGGTCTCCACTTGCTTAGCAGACATCTTAGTATCTTCTTCACATGACCAGTAGTAGGATAACCTTTCTCAAGTATCATTAATCTTGAGACGAGAGTCGGGAATATGGAAAACATTGTTTCAATGTCTTCATCTGCTTCCGTCTTGAACAGCTCAATGTTTTGGACTAAGAGGTTGGGCTTTGCTTCTTGAATTTGCTTGCTTTGTTCATGGGTCAAAAAATCAGACTATCATAAATACTCTTTCTTGTCTCCTTGTTGGTGCACTTGTCAAACTCCTTGAAAGTGGTTGCATTTATCATGCATGTTATGGACTTATAATGCTTTTTGTACATATTCTTCTGATAAGCATGAATCTCCTTACTTGGAACCTCAATACTAGCAGTATTCTTTAGAGCAATATAACCATCTTCCACTCAATCCCAAAGTTCAGGATCTTGTGAAATAAAGAAACTTCTCAGCCTGTCTTTCTAGTACACAAAACGTTCTCCATCAAACAGAGGTGGTTTGTTGATGTTTCCTCCGGTAGCTTCTTCATAGAATCCAGACATGTTGAACCCTTACACCTTTTCTCAAACATTGGAAAGTGCTAATCCATGAGACCGAGCTCTGATGCCAAATGAAGGTGCAAACACTAGAAGGGGGTAGAATTGTGTTTGACTAAGTGGATCATTTTTTCATTATTTGATTAAACTGTTTCAAAGTTGATGATTTACTTGGAGTAGAAGCAATAACAAAACTAAGGAGTGTAGGAATAAAGAGACACAAGTAATTGATCTTGGTTCACCACTAACTTGGCTACATCTAGTCCCTATACTCAAAAGGATTTAATCCACTAATTCAACAACTTTAGTTACAACTCAGCTAACCTACCAAGCCAGTCTTCTCAAACACCCTGACAACCCCAGACTTTTGAGGAACACACACACCTTGAATTTACTAGCCATGTCTTCTCCACACATCTGACAACCCCAGATTGTTGAAGGCATACTAACACCACTATCGGGTTTGAATACTTGAGTAGTTGTTTCTCACCAACTGATTATAACAATGACTATCACACTAAAAGAAAAAAACTTAGAAAATATTTCTCATTCGAACAAGTGTTTCTCTATTTGAACTGTAAGATGATTTTGGAATTTTGAGCTTGAATTCTTCAACATTTTTATGATTTTTCGATGATCTTCTTCTTCAGCCTTGAGTATCTATTTATAGATAAAGTTAGGGCTTTAATTTAGTCCTTGTTTAATTCTGAATTGTATCTTCATTCCTAGCTTGGTCAACAACGATCTTATTCAAAAATAATTCTGAACAAAATGATTTGTATCTTCATTTCTCTATTTGATAATGTTTGTATTTTGTTAAGATTGTTTTCGCAAATTTTTAAGGGCGGGAATATAGTGTTGGACCGGTTCTTGAATTTTCACAAATAGAAATATAACTAAGTCCAATTCAATATTTTGTCCTTTGTCAAAATTTGAATCATATCTTTGCAAATTATAAATGTATCTTCTTGTGAGTGTTTCTTCTTGTAAACAATTCTTGATCATATCTTCTTGTAAATAATTCATATCTTCTTGTAGATAAATCTTGATCAAATCTTCATATAAATAATTCATATCATATTGTTGATAAAATGTTGATCATATCTTCTTCAAATCTTGACCATATATTCTTTTCAACTTGGTCAAAGATTTACTTCAATTATAAATGTGAATCAAATCTTATTTTAGATTGTCTTCAAAAACACGAATATTCTTTCAAACTCTGTGAAGTCAAATATATTGTTCTCGTAAAATATTTTAGTTAACATTAAAACTCTAAGTATAAAACCATTTTGGCTCCAACAGTGGTTAGTTTCTGTTTCTGGATCAATTCTAGCTTTTAGATCACTTCAATTTCTTCTTCTTCTCTTCATGTTCTTTAGATTTCAATGTTCTTGTTCTAACGTTATGAAGGTGCAAACATGAGAAGGGGAGTTGTATTGTGTATGACTAAGTTGGATTCTTGAGTTATTTGTTAAATAACTTGTTTGGGTTTGGTGATTTTAACTAAATAGAGGCAGTAGCAAACAAACTTAAGAAATGAGATGTAGCAGTAAAGTAAAGAGTACAGAAGTAAAGTGACCCAAGTGAAAATTAGAACATGAAACAAAGCTATTTTGATGTTAACAAAGGTATTTTCTGGAAAAAAATTATTGCACTAATGGCTTCATTAAGTGTGCAGGAATTAGAATAGGAAATCAGAAGATATTAGAAGGAAGAAATAAGGAGAAAAATATTAGAGGAAGATATCAGAGGATTTTATAAGAGGAAGTGACCAGAGGAAATAAAAAAGTTAAACGAAACGAAGTCTAATCATTCAACGAAATCCTCAGAAATGGACAAATGCATGTTCTGGAATAGTACGGGCATTTGTCTCTGATAGCATGCATCTGGTAGTTCAACGTGTTTCGACTAGTTCCAAGTGCTTTTGGTAAATTAGCATACTTCTAATGAACAGTAACTTTAGAATTCCTATGATGCACAATAACTTTAGCATGCCTATGATGAATAGTACCTTTAGCTTGCCTTTGTTGAATTGTAACATTAGCATGCTTCTGATGAAAATTATTTTTCAGCATGCGTCTGAAGTCTACTGTTGAAGCTTGCCTCTGAAGCTCAGGTTCCACCTGCCTCTAATCATTATTTTCTAAGTGTTTAGAGTGAAGGTGCAAACAGGAGAAGGGGGGGTTGAATAGTGTTTGCCAAACGTTGAATCATTTTGCTGTTTTGTTAAATGTTGATGTGATTTACTTGATGAATAAATAATCAGACTTAATAGTGGAAAATAATAGCATAAGAACACAACAATTTATCCTGGTTCACCATTAACTTGACTACATCCAGTCCCTTCATCCTGAAGGCATTAATCCACTAATTCAAAACCTTTGAATTACAACACCTGACCCTCAAAGCCAGTCTTCTCAAACAGCCTGACAACCCCAGACTTTCGAGGAACGAAAACAACACCTTGACTCTACAAGTCAAGTCTTCTCCTACCAATCTGACAACCCTAGATTGAAGAAGGAATCTACACCACTATCGGGTTAGATTACAAGGGTTTGGAACTCTGCAAAGTTGCATCTCGAAAGATTATTGCTGCAATGACTTTCACACTCTTTAGTTGCTTCTGGAAAGCTGATTATAGCGATGCTTCTCTTGAGTAGTTACATCTAGAAAGCTGATTATAACATTGACTCTCACTCTCTGAAAACACTTAGAGCATATTTATTTTTCGCACAAGTATTTCTCTCTTTTGAGCTCTCGGATAATTATGAATTGTAAGCTTGAGTTCTTGTGTTTTTCGATGATTGATGCTGCTGCCCCAAGCCTCCTTTTATAGATGTAGATAGGGCTTTGTCCAAGCTTAAATTCGAAATAGATCTTGCTCAGATTTTCTTTGAAAATACTGTTGGCCAATCTTGTTTCACTTAAATAAAAATCGTATCATTTTAGCTTCAGATTGCATTTGAAAAATCTTTTGACCAATCTTGTTTCTATTAACTTCAAACCATATCTTTTTAAGCATCAGATTGCATTCAAATTTCTTCAAGTCTTCAGTGAATTTTTTAATCAAATCCCCTTAATACATTGATCAAATTTCTATCAAAATTTAATCAAGTCTTCTTCGAATTTTAATCAAGTCCTCACTGATTTGCATCGTGATTAAAATCTGGACCGTATCATCCTCTGATCTCGGCTAACTCTGGACCATATAATATGATCTGTTCCAATTCTATGATCCTCTAATCTCGACCAAATCTAGACCATGCGATCTGATCTGTACCGATTATGTGATACTCTGATCTCGGCCAACACTGGACCATATGATCTGATATGTACCATTTTGTGATCTTCTGATCTCGGCCACCACTAGACCACGATACATTAATCTGGACATTTATCCTCTGATATTGATCTTTTAATCTGGACATTTATCCTCTGATATTGATCTTTTAATTTGGACATTTTATCCTCTCATCTGGACAAAGTCTGGACTGAGTCTGGATTGAATCTAAATTTGATCTGGACTGAGTCTGGATTGAATCTGAATTAAATCTGGACTTAGTCTTATGTATTGGACACTTATATCTTCTGATCTGGACCTATTCTAGATCAAGTTTTATGTTCTGGACCATGCTATCTTCTGGTTTGGACCAAGTCATTTGTTCTGGACCAGTTATCTTCTGGTCTGGACCAAGTATGGATTATGTCTGGACTGGGTTTTATTCACGACCATGATATCTTCTGGTCAGGATTAAGTCTGAACCAAGTCTAACTTATGTTTCCTTCTGGTCTTGAACAAGTATCCCTCTGACATGCTTCCTTCTGGTCTTGACGAAGTCCTTTGATGTTTGCCTTTGATGACATGCTCAGATATCCTCTGGAGGTGAATCCTCTGGTGGTTGGAACCAAGTTGGTTCTATACTTAGTTTTGATGTTAACAAAAGTATTTTATGTAAATAGTATGTTGACTTAGAAGAATAAATCAGACGCTGTGAAACATCAGAGGATGATACCACCAGAAGATACATCCAGAGGAAGCAATCAGAAGATAGAAATGCCACCAAAAGGTTCAGCCAGAAAATACATCCAGAGGATACCAAAGAATGCATCCTGAAGGCACCAGAGGATACAATTCTAGAGGAAATCAGAGGATGTCATCAAAGCTCAAATAACCATCAGAGGATATCTTTCTTGGCCCAGATCAGAAGGAAGCAGAGTCTAGAAGGAGACCTGGTCTAGACCAGAAGGAAGCTTGTCAGAGGGAGACTTGGTCCAGACAAGAAGGAATCATAAGTCAGACTTGGTCCAAATTTAATCCTGACTAGAAGATAGCTTGGTAGTGATTATATGAATAAGTCCAGACTTAATCCAAACATAATCAGAGCAGAAGAGAGCTGGTCCAGAACAAGTGATTTGGTCCAAACTTGGTCAAGACCAGAAGATGGCATGGTCCAGAGTATAAAACTAAGTCCAGATCAGAAGAAATGATTGTCTAGATTTCATCCAGACTTGATCCAGATCAAAAGGTAAATGTCCAGATTAAAATATCATTAGTCCATATTTAATTCAATCCATACTCAGTCCAGAATTGGTCCAGATCAAAGGGAAAATGTTCAAATCAATGGTCCAGATTTAAGCATCATGGCCCAGTGTTGGCCGATATTAGAAGATCAAATCATATGGCCCAGTGTTGGCCGAGATCAGAAGATCAGATCATATGGTCCAGTGATTGACCGAGATCAGAAGAGCATATCATGTGGTCCAGTGTTGGCCGAGATCAGAGGATCACATAATTGGGGCAGATCAGATTACATAAGTCTAGAGTGGTCGAGATCAGAAGATCAAATGGTTCAGATTTAATCATGATGAAAATCAGTGATTACTTGATTAAAATTCGAAGAAGACTTGATTAAATTTTGATCAAAGTATAAAGGGGATTTGATTAAAAAATTACTGAAGACTTGAAGAAATTCGAATGCAATCTGAAACTTAAAAAGATTTGGTTTGAAATTAAAAGAAACAAGATTGGTCAACAGAATTTTCAAATGCAATCGGGAGCTAAAGGAAGAAGACTTAGCATCGAAAATCAGTAAATGAGTCATAAACTTCCAGAAGCAAACACTCGAGTTTTCAGTGAGGTTAATTGTGAGTATCAGCTTTCTAGAAGCAAGCACTCTTGTTTTCGTTCCCTTGTGTGAAATCTATATTGTTGAAGTAGAGTCTACAATCTGAAGAGTCAGAAGAAGTAGCAGGTGACTTAGCAATTAGATTCAAGGTGTTTTAATTCCTTCTACAATCTGGGGTTGTCAGATTGGTAGGAGAAGACTTGACTTGTGAAGTCAAGGTGTTGTGTTCCTCAAAAGTCTACGATTGTTAGACTGTTTGGGAAGACTGACTTGGAGGGTCAGTAGTGTTGTTGTAATTCAAAGATTTTGAATTAGTGGAAAAATCCTTTGAGGTGAAGGGACTGGATGTAGCCTTGTTAATGGTGAACCAGGATAAATCATTGTGTTATTTATTTTACTTTATCCACTGCTAACTCTACATGATTATATTTCAGATTTCGAATAATCATCAAAAACAGAAAAAGAAATCAAGTAGTACAAACACAATTCAACCCCCTTTCTCGTGTTTGCACCTTCGATTGGCATCAGAGCTCGGTCTCAAGGTTGAGCACTTAACAGTGTTTGAGGAATGGTCCAAGGAGGTTCAACTTGTCAGAATCCAAAGAATAATTTGGAGGCAACATCAACAGGTCACCACTATTTGATGGTGATCACTTTGAATACTGGAAGGACAGAATAAGAAGCTTCTTCATCTTCCAAGATCCTGATCTCTAGACCTTGGTAGTCAAAGGCTACACTGCACCCACTACACCAGAAGATGAAGAACTGGATGTCGAAGATATGAATCCCAACCAGAAGAAGTTATACAAGCTAGCTGCATCACAAGTCCAGAACCATCATGATCAGTGCTATCACATTTGAAGAATTTGATAGATGCACCAACAAGGAAACAGCAAAAAGCATCTATGACAGTTTGGTCCTGACCTATGAAGGAAGTCAATAGGTTAAAGAGGCAAAGGCAAACATACTAGTCAAACAGTATGAGATGTTCAAGATGAAGGTGCAAACACGATAAGGGGGGGTTGAATTGTGTTTGACTTAACTTGAATACTTTTCCTATTTTAATACTTTCAAAACAAAACTTGATGTATAATTAAAACAGAGTTAGCAGCGGATAAAAATAAAAATAAAAACTCACAGATTTAATACTGGTTCACCGTTAACGAGGCTACGTCCAGTCCCTTCGCCTTGAAGGATTTCACTAATTTAACCTTGAATTACAACCTTGCTACTGACCCTCCAAGTCAGTCTTCTCAAATAGTCTAACAATCCTAGACTTCTTTGAGGAAAAACAACTCCTGTTCTTCAGCCAATCTGACACCCCAGATTGTAGAAGAATTCACAACACTATGAATCTAATTGCTATGTACCTTGCTACCCTTTCTGAATCCCTCAGTTTGTAGACTCTACTTCAACAACTTAGATACAACCCTATCTAATTGCCAAGTAACCTGCTACCTCTACTGACTCCCTCAGATTGTAGACTCTACTTCAACAACTTAGATTTGCCATAGTGGAAAGAAAATAACCGAGTACTTGCTTCTTCAAAGCTGAAACTCACAATTGACTTATATGAAAGTTTGAGAGTGGTTGCTTTGGAAGTGTATGACTCTTTTGTGATTTTCGATGCCTTGAGTATTCTGCCTTGAGCCTCCTTTTATAGATGCAGATTTGGGCCTCTTCCAATGCTTAAATTCGAGCTAAATCTTGTTGGATTCTCTGTAAAAATAACTTGACCAATTGGGCTTCATATAAATAAAAAACATATCTTCAGATTTCCTTTCAAAATAATTGGCCAATCAAATCCTTTCATTGCTTCCCGCCATAGCTTCTGACTTCCATGCTACTCCACTTTAATTTATAACAAATCTTTAATAATACTTTGATAAAAATAACATAAGATCTTCACCTTTAATCCCCATGATCAATTCTACACCCTTGGATCTTCATCCGATATTCCACAACTGGACCAGCCGAATTGATATGCTGTGATCCTCTGATTTCGGCCATTCCTGGACCACTCTTCCTAACCCTCTGATCTTCTGATTTCGGCCTTCCCTGGACGCGTACCTGATATGCTAAAATCCTCTGAATTCGGCCTTTGCTGGACTGTACAGTCTGTCCCTCTGATTTCGGCCACCATTGGGCCATGGTCTGATTTTCTGATCTGGACCAAATAACTATTTCTGAACCATTGATCTGGAAGTTTTTACTCTGATCTGGACAAATTCTGGACTTTGGTCTGGAACAAACTGAAATTAACTTGAACAAAAAATATTTCAGTCTGGACATTTTACCTTTAATTTTGGACCAGGTCTGGATTGATTCTGGAACTCATTTCTTTTGGTCTGGACTTAGTTCCATGCCTTGAATCATGCTATCTTATGGTCTGGGGCAAATCTGGATTGATCCTCTTGTTCTGGACTCATAAACATACCTTATGGTCAAATCTGGAAGAAGTCTGGACTGTGTAATTTTTCACTGCCAGGCCATATTCTGGTCAGAATAACTTCTGGAATAAAATTGATATTTGATTCCTATTTGTCTGGAACAACTCTCCTTCTGGCAGGCTTTCCAATGATATGATCCATGTTTCATTCTGATTTTTATTCCTTCTGATCTGGGCATCAAAGATATCTTTTGGTCATGTTTTGACATTCCTGGAGTATCTTCTGGTCAATCTAGAATTCATTTTTCTGGAATCCTTTGATCACTGCTTCTGATTCCTTTAGTTTCTGAGGCATTTAACTTAATAATTCAAAGTACAAAATAAGTTTACATAGAGTACATTTGTAAGCATCAAAATCCTAAGTACTTAGAACCAACTTGGTTCCAACACAAGTTGGAAGTGGATGAAGACATTGAAGCAATGTTTTGCATATTCCAGACTCTGGTATCAGGTTTAAAAGTATTAAAGAAAAGCTACACCACTGTAGATCATTTAAAGAAGATCCTCAAAAGCTTACTAGCCAAATGGAGACCAAAGGTTACTGCAGTACAGGAAGCTAGGGATCTGAATACCTTGAGGCTTGAAGATCTTATCAGCTCCCTCAGGTCTCATGAAATAGAGCTGGATGCAGATGAACCAAAGAAGAAAAAGACTTTAGCCCTTAAGTCAAAACAGAAGAAAGCTGCAAAGGTTGTATCAGAATCAGAGGATAGTGATAGTGAAGACGATGATCTTGCTTACATAACCAAGCAGATTGCAAAGATGTGGCAAAACAGAAAGAAGAAAGCTCCCAGGAAAAATGGCAAATACTCTTACAGAGGAAAAGAAGAAGCTGACAAGAAGAGCATTATCTGTTGTGGATGCAATGAACCTGGGCACATCAAATCAGAATGCACGAATCTGGAGAAAGGAAAACACCAGAACAAAGACTCCAGACCCAAGATGAAAAATCTGATGGCAACATGGGATGATTCTGATGAATCTTCTGATGATGAAGAAGCCGAATTAGCAATGATGGCCCACATCAATTCTGCCTCTGGATCCAACATAAAATCTGGCTCTGGAAGAAAAGAAGAAGGTAAGAAGAATGGACAAATCATTCATTTTGGCAAGTCTGGAAGCACATCATAGGAAGCAGTATTGGCTCTGATTGCACATACCAACTCAGGTTATGGATCTAGCACAGACTCTAGAACTGATTCAGAAGATGAAAACCAAGAGGTATTCTCGAATCTTACTAGATCTGAATTAATTATTATTCTTAAAGATTTTCTAAATTCCAACAACAAGATGTCTTTAAAACTGAAAACTCTTAGGGAAGAAAAGAAAATTCTAACCAAAGAAGTACAAATTTTAAAGAATCAGAATGCTGAGGTTGCGACTTAGAACACTAATTTTAAAAATGAGGTTGCCAGACTCAATTCTAAAAATCTAACTCTCAAAAGTAATATTTGCTCTACTTCCAATACTGTTTGTGAATCTGATATGCATGAACAAGCTTTTCAAAACTTTATTGCAAATGGTATGGAAAGAAGTAAGTATGCTTTTATAATTTATGGAGTTAGTAACAATGGCAAAAGAGGCAATGGATTTGATGAAACTGTAACTTCAACTAAACCTATTTCTTCTGATGTTTCATGCAATGTTTGGGCTAAGAAAGGTCATTCAAAATTGTCTTGTCCCATGATAAAATCAAGGAAATACAAGAAACCTTTCAAGACTAACAAACCTGGACCCAACCAGTTTTGGATACCAAAAGATAAAATTGTTTATGTTGCAGATGTTATGAGCAACCAGAAGGAAACACCAATCATGGTGCCTGGACAATAAATGCTGGCAATGCACAAACAGAAAAAGGTGTATGTTCCAGTTTCCACCAGAAAGAAGCAAAATGAGTCTGATGAAAGAAGGTCCGGTCAGTACAATTCACACTAGAATCAAAACCAGAACCAGAACCAATATCAGTATTAGAATCAGAGGTTCAGCCACAAACAGCAAAATCACACACATCTGCTTCAGTATTACCAAAAGAAGCAGAATTACCAGAATCACCATAACTTCCAAAATCACCAGAGGAACATGGTGTATCTGCAGAAAGAGAAGAATCAGAATCAGGAGAGTTCTTCAAACACTCCAGTGAAATTCATCAAGACTACAATCCAGGAAGGGAATTCAAATCCCTTCATCCAAACGATGTAATCACAGAACATACAGATTCAGAATCTAAAAATTAGAAACAAGAGGATTTTCAGAGTAAAACTGAAACTGTGACATATAGGTTATATCTATCCTTAAATATTATTATTGTTTGATATTTATGTTTACTGTGATAACAAGAAGCTTGATCTTAAAAATCAAAGTTGGATAAGTATTCTGCAGGTTTTCAAACTGTTAGAGGAATCAAGTGATCTATATAATATGAACACATCAGCAAAAACAGCATTCAAGTGGTTTCAAAAACAAGAAGAGACCACCAGAATTAAGTTCTATTATGTTATATGACAAATAGCTTGACCTAAAAAGTCAAAGCAAGATTAAGCTAATGCGGGTTAACCAGAACCAGAATTAACTGATGTTGGTTTACTAGAACCAGAGGAAACTGAAGCTAGTTCACCAAAACCAGAAGAAACCTATGCAGGTTTACCAGAAGCTGATGCAGGCAAAAGAACTTGAAAAATGAGAAACTTCAAACAAGAATACGACAAAGCTTCAAATCTAAAGAAAAAGGATATAGATGGAGTATGTTGGAACCAAGTTGGTTCTTGCAATTAAAGTTTGGATGTTAACAAATGTATTTTATGAAAATAACATATTTGACTTAGAAGAAGAATGAAAAATGTCACCAGAAGAATAGATTAGAGGATGACATCACCAAAGGATGTCACCAGAAGACGACGTCACCAGAAGCAGAAATCAGAAGATGATGTCACCAGAAGATGACGTCACCAGAAGTAGAAATCAGATGATGACGTCACCAGAGGATGATCATCAGAGGAATATGTTAGAGATAAATGATCAAAATAGAATTGGAGAAAAAGACTCGAGAAACAGAATCTAGCTAAAAATATGCTCAAAACAGAATCTGAGAAAAATGCTCAAAACATAATTGGAGCAAAAGATTAGAGTAACAGAATCTAGCTAAAAGCATGCTCAAAACAGAAGCGGAGCAAAATGCTCAAAATAGATTAATTGAAATTCACTCCAGAAGTAAAGCATCAATGAGCAAAAGACTCAAAACAGAATCTGAGCAAACTATTCATAAGCAAACACTCTAGTTCACTTTAAGCATATTGTGAGTATCAACTTTCCAGAAGTAATTACTCATTTCTAATTTCGATCCCTTATATTTAATCCTATAGTGTTGAAGTTTCTTCTGAAATCTAGGGTTGTCAGGTTGTAAGAAAAAGACTTAGCTTATAGGTTTAAGGTTGTGAAGTTCCTCAAAAGTCTGGGATTGTCAGACTGTTTGAGAAGACTTGGCTGGTATAGTCAAGGTGTTGTTGTTCCTCAAAAGTCAATGATTGCCAGGCTTTTTGCGAAGACTTAGCTGGTTTAGTTAAGGTGTTGTTGTTCCTCAAAAGTCTAGGGTTGTCAAGCTGTTTGAGAAGACTTGGTTGGTATAGTCAAGGTGTTGTTGTTCCTCAAAAGTCTGGGGTTGTCAGGCTGTTTGGGAAGACTGGCTTGTAGGGTTAGTTGTGTTGCAATTCAAAGGAGTTTGAATTAGTGAAATGGCCTTTTAGAGGAAGGGACTGGATGTAGCCTAGTTAACGGTGAACCAGTATAAATTGCTGTGTTATTAAGTTATTATTATCCGCTGCTGAATCTGATTAGTTATATATCGAATAATTCACATTAACATTCAACAAAACAGCAAAAGTAATCATGTTTGACAAACACAATTCAACCCCCCATCTCGTGTTTGCACCTTCAATTGGTATCAGAGCTCGGTCTCAAGGCTGAGCACTTTACAGTGTTTGAGGAAAGATCCAAGGGATCAATATGTTTGGATTCAATGAAGATGCCACTGGAGGAAACATCAACAGACCACCTCTGTTTGATGGAGAACGATTTGAATACAGGAAGGACAGGCTGAAATTTTTTTTTATTTCACAAGATCCTGAATTTTGGGACTTGGTGGAAGATGGTTATACTGCTCCAGAAGATGCTGATGGTGTTAAAATTTCCATAAGAGATATGGATGCTGATAAGAAGAAGATGTTTAAGTTGCATCACAAATCGAGAACGTTCATGATCAATGCAATCACGTTCAAGGAGTTCGACAAATGCACTAACAGGGAAACAGCGAAGAGCATCTATGATAGTCTGATTCTGACATACGAATGAAGGTGCAAACACGAGAAGGGGGGTTGAATTGTGTTTGACTAACTTGAATAATTTCTATTTTTGTAGTTTTAAAACAAAACTTGATGTATGAATAAAAACAGAGTTAGCAGCGGATATAAAGTAAAAATAAAAACACAAAATTTTATACTAGTTCACCGTTAACGAGGCTACGTCCAGTCCCTTCACCTTGAAGGATTTCACTAATTCAAAACCTTGAATTACAACAATACCACTGACCCTCCAAGTTAGTCTTCTCAAACAGTCTAACAATCCTAGACTTTTGAGGAATATTGCACCTTGACTTCTTAAGTCAAGTCTTCTCCTACCAATCTGACAACCCCAGATTGTAGAAGGAATTACAACGCCTTGAATCTAACTGCCAAGTAATCTGCTACCCCTTCTGAATCCCTTAGATTGTAGACTCTACTTCAATAACTTAGATCTAACACAAGGGAAAGAAAATAACACGAATGCTTGCTTCTGGAAAGCTGGAACTCACAATTAACCTCACTGAAAACTTCAGTGTTTGCCTTTGGAAGTGTTCTGCCTTGAGCCTCCTTTTATAGATGCAGATTAGGGTTTCTTCCAAGCTTAATTTCGAGCTGTATCTTGCTGGATTCTCTTGCAAAAATATCTTGACCAATCGGGTTTCATTTTAATTTTTAGTTCCAGATTTGCTTTCAAAAATAACTCTGGCCAATCCTATCTTTAATTAATTCTGGAACAAATCTTTCTTCCCGCCAATAGCTTCTGAATTCCACAAGACTTCAATTTATTTTTGTATCAAATCCTTTTTAATACTTTGATCAAATTTAATCAAATCTCCACCGATTATCATCATGATTAAATCTAAACCCTTTGATCTTCTGCTCTCATCCACATCTGGACCATACTAAGTGATTAAATCTAAACCCTTTGATCTTGCTGTGATACTCTGATTTCAGCCAACCCTGGACCACACTTTGTGATCTTCTCATCTCGGCCAACCTGGACTTGCAAAATGATCTGTTGTGATCCTCTGATCTCAGCCAATACTGGACCACTCATTCAGACCTTCTGATTTAGGCCAACACTAGGCCATGGTTTGATCTTCTGATCTCAGCCAACACTGGGCCATATACTTAAATATGGACCATTGATTTGAACATCTTCCCTCTGATCTGGACCAATTCAGAACTGGGTCTGGATTGAACTGAATTTAAATCTGGAAAATAATATTTCAGTCTGGACATTTTACCTTCTGATTTGGATCAGGTCTGGATCATATCTGGACATCATTTCTCCTGGTTTGGACTTAGTTTCATACCCAAAACCATGCTATCTTCTAGTCTGGGTCAAATCTGGATTGAATCTTTTGTTCTGGAACCATTAATTTATCTTCTGATTAAGTCTAGATCAAGTCTAGGCTGTTTATCATTTCATTGTCAAGCCACCTTCTAGTCAGAATAACTTCTGGACTAAGTGTGACTTATGGTTCCTTCTGGTCTGGATCAAATCTCCCTGTGGCAGGCTTTGTTCTGGTCTGGTCCAGGTCTCCTTCTGACTTTGCTTCCTTCTGATCTGGGCCAGCAAAGATATCATCTGGTAATTTCAGGATGCATCCTCTGGTACCTTCTGGATGCATTATCTGGTGTCTTCATCTTCTGCCTCTGGAAACTTCATCTTCTGGTGGTATTTAATGTAATAATTCAAAGTACAAAATAAGATTACATGGAGTGCTTTTGTAAACATCAAAATCCTAAGTACTTAGAACCAACTTGGTTCCAACAAAGAAGGCAGTAAGCAAGTCCAACAAGCAAAGGCTAACATTCTAGTCAAGAAGTACAAGTTTTCCAAATTCCAGACTCTAGTATCAGGATTAAGGGTACTAGAAAAGAGCTACACTACTGCTGATCATGTAAGGAAATACTTAGAAGTCTGACAATCAAGTGGAGACCAAAGATCACTGCTATTCAGGAAGCTAAAGATCTAAATACTCTAAAGCTGGAAGAATTAATCAGCTCCCTCAGATCACATGATATTGAATTGGAAGAAGATGAACCCAAGAAGAAGAACAAAACTCTAGCCCTGAAATCCAAGCAGAAGAAGGCTCTGAAAGCAACATAAGAAAATAGTGATTCAAACGATCAAAGTCTGAACTCAGAGGAAGAAGAAATTGCTTTCTTATCCAGGAAGTTCATAAAAATGTGGCATAACAGAAGGACTAAATTTCCCCATAGATATTCCAATCAGTCCAACAAAGGAAGTGATGATACACATGACAAGAAAAGTATCATCTGCTATGGATGCAATGAATCTGGACATATCAAGTCAGAATGTCCAAATATGGAGAAAGGGAAGTACCAGAGGAACGATTTCAGAACTAAGAAGAAAAGCATGATGGCTACATGGGATGACCCTGATGAATCTTCTGAAGATGAACAAGCAGATTTGGCTATGATGGCTCACACCAACTCTGGATCCAACATAGAATCTGATTCTGGAAGAGAATCAGAAGATGATGAAACTGAGGTACATTCTGAATTCACTCGATCTGATTTGATTACTGCTCTGAATGATTTTTTAAACAGTAATTACAAATTATCTTTAAAATTGAAAACTCTTAAGAAAGAAATTACAAATCTAATAGAAGAAGTTAATGTTTTAAAGAATCAGATTGCAGAATTTAAAACAGAGAGTGTCATTCTTGAAACTGATATTGCAGAATTGAAAACAGAGAATATATGTTTGAAAATTAGTTTTGCTAAACTTAAAGATGAAAGTTTAAATCTGAAAAATCATCATAATTCAACAGCAATTGAAAATATCACAAGTAATTCTGATATACATGAACAAGTTCTTCAAGAATTTCTTGCTAATGGTATGGAAAGAAGCAAATATGCTTCTATGATTTATGAAGTCAGTAGGAATGGAAATACAGGTATAGGATTTGAAGAAACTATAACTGAACCTAAACTTGTGCTTAAACTAGTTCCTATGATATTGTGTGTGCTGTTTGTTACAAGAAAGGTCATTCCAAAGTGTCTTGTCCTATGCTAAATACAAGGAAAAACAAGAAACTTTTCAAGACTAACAAACCTGGACCCAACCAGATTTGGGTACCAAAAGATAAAATTGTTTATGTTGTAGATGTTCTGAGCAACCAAAATGAAACACCAGTCACGGTGCCTGGTCAATGGATGCTGGCAATATATGAAGGGAAAAAGGTCTATGTTCCAACATCTACCAAACAGAAGCCAATTGACTCTGGTAGAAGAAGAACTGGTCAACACAATACCTATCAGAACAAGAACCAGAATCATAGGAGGAACAAGAAATATCAAAGAAATCACACATATCACACAAATTAGAACAGACAGAGAAATCACTCATATCAACAAACCTGGAACTACCAGAAGAATCATAATTACCATCAGTTCCCGAACCAGAAGAATAAGAGTTATCATCAGTTCCAGAATTATCAGAGGAACCTGATATATCAGTAGAAAGAGAAGAATTAGAATCAGGAGAGTTATTCAAACACTCCAGTAAAATTCATCAAGACTACAAACCAGGAAGGGAATTCAAATCCCTTCATCCAAACCATCTAATCACATAACATACAGATTGAGCATCTGAAAATCAGAAACAAGAGGATTTTCAGAGTAAAAACTAAAACTGTTGACATATAGGTTACATCTTGTTGTAAATACTATTATTGTTTGATATTTATGTTTACTGTGATAACAAGAAGCTTGATCTTAAAAAATCAAAGCTAGATAAGTATTCTGCAGGTTTTCACACTATCAGATGAACCAAGTGATCCACGTGGTGTGAACACTTCAGCAGAAACAGTATTTCAGTGGTTTCAAAAACAAGCAGAAACCACCTGAAGCAGAATTAATGGTTTGGCTGTATTGAGTTCATTTTTAAATTATTTGATTTATATGATATTATATGACAAATAGCTTGACCTGAAAAGTCAAAGCAAGATGAAGCTGATGCAGGTTAACCAGAACTAGAGGAAACTGATGCAGGTTTACCATAACCAGAGGAAACTGAAGCTAGTTTACTAGAATTAGAGGAAACCGAAGCTGGTTCACCAGAACCAGAGGAAACTGATGAAGGTTTACTAGAGGAAACTGATGAAGGTTTACCAGAACCAGAACCAGAAACTGATGAAGGTTTACTAGAACCAGAAGATACCAGCAAGCATACGACAAGTCTTCAGAGGATAAATCTGAAGATAAGTTAGAAGAAAGAATAGATCACTCCAAGACATGGCCAGAACTATGTTAAATGATTTAAATGTTGCAAAACAATTTTTGGCTGAAGCAATCAACACTGCATGTTACATTCAGAATAGAGTCTATATTAGATTTACAAGAACCAGAGAAAGTAGAAGCAGATAAACCAGCAGAACATGGAGAAGTGGAGGATACAAGCAAGTTAGAAGCGTGTGACACATTTTCAAAGGATGAATCTGATCAAATCAGAACCAGTCATGAGAAATCAGAAGAGAAATCTGGATGGAAATATCAATCATCTCATCCTGAAAATTTGATCATTGGATGTGAAAGTGATTCTTTAAAAACCAGATCATCACTAAAAGACATCAGTTTGTTGGGCTTACTCTCATCGATTGAGCCTACCTCTGTTAGTGAAGCATTGGTAGATGATAGATGGATTATTCCAATGCAAGAAGACTTAATTGAATTTAAGAGGAATGATGTTTGGGATCTAGTTCCAAGACCAGAAAAGAATATTGTTTGAACCAAGTGGGTCTTTAGGAGTAAGCTAAATGAAAAAGTTAAAGTTGTCAGAAACAAGGCCAGACTTGTGGCACAAGGTTACAGTCAGCAAGGAGATATTGACTACACTGAGACCTAAAAGGCACTACCAACCTCACCTTGTTCTACAAGAAAACTCGTACATACAAACTGAGTGGATATTGTGACTCTGATTATGCTAGAGATAAACTCAAAAGAAATAGTACAAGTGAAAACTGCACATTCTTAGGAGAAAATTTAATATCCAGGACAAGCAAGAGACAAAACACCTTTGCCATTTCAACAGCAAAAGCTGAATACATTTCAGCAGTTGGTTCCAGCTCTCAACTACTATGGATGAAGCATCAACTTGCAGACTACAAAATATTAGAATCCAACATACCCATCTATTGTGATAACACCTCTGTAATTTGTCTAACCAAAAACCCGATCCTACACCCAAGAGCTAAACACATAGAGATCAAACACCATTTTATTATAGATTATGTTCAGAAAGGAGTACTCAACATTCAATTTGTGGACACTGAACATCAATGGGGTGACATATTCACTAAACCACTACCTGAAGATAGGTTTGAATTCATCAAGAAAAACCTTAATCGTATATTCATTCCTAACCTAATAGCTTAGTTTAATTTTTTTTGTATGTTATTTTAATTTTTGTGTACTTTTATAATTAAAAAAAATATCACAAAAAAAATATCAAAAAAAAAAATAGAGGATCTGTTTTCTTCATTCAATCCTTTTTGTCTAATGACAAAGAGGGAGAAGATGTAATATTTGATAAAATATCCAAGGGAAAAGATGACGTATTTGAAAGGAGGAAAAGATGATGTATGATGTATTTGATATGATATCTGGGCATTAGACTTAGGGGGAGAAAATATAAAATGAAGCTTAGTCTTAGGGGGAGTAAAAGTCAAAAGAAAGAAAAACTAATTTCAAAAATATATTGTTTGTCATCATCAAAAAGGGGGAGATTGTTGCAACCAAGTTGGTTCTTGCAATTAAAGTTTTGATGTTAACAAATGTATTTTATGGGAATAACATATTTGACTTAGAAGAAGAATGAAAAATGTCACCAGAAGAATAGATCAGAGGATGACGTTACCAGAAGCAGAAATCAGAGGATGACGTCACCAGAGGATGATCATCAGAGGAATATGTTTGAGAAAAATGCTCAAAACATGATTGGAGCAAAAGACTCGAGAAACAAAATCTAGCTAAAAATATGCTCAAAACAAAATCTGAGAAAAATGCTCAAAACAGAATTGGAACAAAAGACTCGAGAAACAGAATCTAGCTAAAAGCATGCTCAAAACAGAAGCGGAGCAAAATGCTCAAAACAGATTAATTGAAATACACTCCAGAAGTAAAGCATCACTGAGCAAAAGACTCAAAACTGAATCTGAGCAAACTACTCCAGAATATTCTCAAAACAGATTAATCGAAATACACTCCAGAAGTAAAGCATCAGTGAAGTCCTAAAGTTCATCTATAAATAGAGACTTAATGCTAAAGATTAGTGTATCGAAAAATAGAAGAACTCAAGCAAAAATTCATAAGTATTCAGAGAGTTCAAAGGAGAGAAACACTTGCCTAAAAGATAAATATTTTCTAAGTGTTCTTTTCTTAGAGTGTGAAGTTGATCGTCGTCGCAAATTATTCAGAAGCAAACACTCTAGTTCACTTTAAGCATATTGTGAGTATCAACTTTCCAGAAGTAATTTCTTAGTTCTAATTTCGATCTCTTATATTAAATTCTATAGTGTTGAAGTTTCTTCTAAAATCCGGGGTTGTCAGGTTGTTAGAAAAAGACTTAGCTTGTAGGTTTAAGGTTGTGAATTTCCTCAACAGTCTGGCATTGTCAGACTGTTTGAGAAGACTTGGTTGGTATAGTCATGGTGTTGTTGTTCCTCAAAATTCTGGGATTGTTAGGCTGTTTGAGAAGACTTAGTTGGTTTGGTTAAGGTGTTGTTGTTCCTCAAAAGTCTGGGGTTGTCAGGCTGTTTGAGAAGACTTGGCTGTTATAGTCAAGGTGTTGTTGTTCCTCAAAAGTCTGGGGTTGTCAGGCTATTTGGGAAGACTGGCTTGTAGGGTCAGTGGTGTTGTAATTCAATGGAGTTTGAATTAGTGAAAAGGCCTTCTAGAGGAAGGGACTGGACGTAGCCTAGTTAACGGTGAACGAGTATAAATTGTTGTGTTATTATTATCCGCTTCTGAATCTGATTAGTTATATATCGAATAATTCACATTAACATTCAACAAAACAGCAAAAGTAATCAAGTTTGACAAACACAATTCAACCCCCCTTCTCGTGTTTGCACCTTTAGAGTCTACCAATGCAAGAAGAGCTAAATGAATGATATTTTGGATCTAGTTCCAAGACTAGAAAAGAACATTATTGGAACCAAGTGGGTTTTCAGATAAAAGCTGAATGAAGAAGGAGAAGTTGTCAAAAACAAGGCACGATGTGTTGCACTAGGATACAGTCAGCAATAAGGCATTGACTACACTGAGACTTTTGCTCCAGTCGCCAAGTTAGAAGCAATTCGTATCCTACTCTCTTTTGCTGCAAATCATGATATTACTTTGTATCTAATGGATGTCAAAAGTGCTTTCTTAAATGGTTATATAAGTGAGGAAGTCTACGTCAAACAGCCCCCAGGTTTTGAATGTTCTGA
Organism: Cicer cuneatum; assembly: GCA_037974295.1. Classification (NCBI taxonomy): domain Eukaryota; kingdom Viridiplantae; phylum Streptophyta; class Magnoliopsida; order Fabales; family Fabaceae; genus Cicer; species Cicer cuneatum. Next base: position 57,929,167 of record JBBPBO010000001.1, read on the forward strand.
TTTTCCAAACCATGTTTTTAAACTTAAAAAATCTTTATATGGTTTAAAACAAGCACCTAGGGCATGGTATGACAGACTTAGCAATTTCTTACTTAAAAATCAGTTTGATATAGGCCAAATAGATAACACTTTGTTTAGAAAATCCATTAAAGATGATATTCTAATCATTCAAGTTTATGTTGATGATATTATCTTTGGATCCACTAATGGCACTCTCTGCCAAGAGTTTTCTGATTTGATGCAGCAAGAATTTCATATGAGCATGATGGGAGAACTTAAGTTCTTCCAAGGAATTCAGATTCATTAAGGCAAAACAGGTATACTCATTCACCAATCTAAGTACACTAAAGAACTTCTCAAAAAGTTCAAAGACTGCAAACCTAAGGCCAAAAATCCTACAAAGATACCTAAAAGGCACTATCAATCTCACCCTGTTCTACACAGAAACTCCTACATATCAACTTAGTGGATGTTGTAACAACACTTTCAGCCATCAACCTAACCAAAAACCCTATCCTTCATTCTGAGCCAAACACAGAGATCAAACACCACTTCATCAGAGATTATGTTCAAAAAGGGACACTCAATATCCAGTTTGTAGACACTGACCATCAATGGGCTGACATATTCACTAAACCATTTCCTGAAGATCGATTCGAGTTCATCAAGAAGCATCTCAACATAATCTCCATATGTGACTAAATCAAGTAGTCTTTGTAGAGAAGTACTTTTTATTTTTTGCATTTTATTTCCTGTCATTTATTTTTTGTACTCCAGAAGATATAAAAAAAAAGGATTTGAAGGTCAGAAGATCAATCCTTTTTGGCTGATGACAAAAGAGGGGAGAGAAAGAAAGAGTGAGAATGAGTTGAAAATGAGAAAAGAAAAGAAAGAGTGAACACAAAAGGAGTTGACAAGGAGAGGAAAATTCTGGGGCATTAGAGTTATGGGGATAAGCTTGATCTGAGGGGGAGCCTAACAAAATAAGTCATCAAAAATACAAGGTTTTGTCATCATCAAAAAGAGGGAGAATGTTGGAACCAAGGTGGTTCTATACTTAGTTTTGATGTTAACAAAAGTATTTTATGTAAATATTATGTTGACTTAGAAGAACAAATCAGAAGTTGTGCAACATCAGAGGATGACACCACCAGAAGATACATCCAGAGGAAGCAATCAGAAGATAGAAATGCCACCAGAAGGTTCATCCAGAAAATGCATCCAGAGGGTACCAGAATATGCATCCTGTAGGCACCAGAGGATACAATTCCAAAGGATATCAAATAACCATCAGAGGATATCTTTCCTGGCCCATATCAGAAGGAAACATAGTCCAGAAGGAGACCTGGTCCACACCAGAAGGAAGCTTGTCAGAGGGAGACTTGGTCCAGACCAGAAGGAATCATAAGTCATACTTGGTCCAACATTAATCTTGACCAGAAGATAGCTTGGTAGTGATTATATGAATCAATCCAGACTTAATCAGAGCAGAAGATAACTGGTCCAAAACAAGTGACTTGGTCCAGACTTGGTGTAGACCAGAAGATGGCATGGTCTAGAGTATAAAACTAAGTCCAGATCAGAAGAAATGATTGTCCAGATTTCATCCAGACATGATCCAGATCAGAAGGTAAATGTCTAGATTAAAATATCATTAGTCCATATTTAATTCAATCCATACTCAGTCCAGAATTGGTCCAGATCAAAGGGAAAATGTTCAAATCAATGGTCCAGATTTAAGCATCATGGCCCAGTGTTGGCCGATATCAGAAGATCAAATCATATGGCCCAGTGTTGGCCGAGATCAGAAGATCAGATCATATGGTCCAGTGATTGACTGAGATCAGAAGAGCAGATCATGTGGTCCAGTGTTGGCCGAGATTAGAGGATCACATAATTGGGGCAGATCAGATTACATAAGTCTAGAGTGGTCGAGATCAGAAGATCAAATGGTTCAGATTTAATCATGATGAAAATCAGTGATTACTTGATTAAAATTCGAAGAAGACTTGATTAAATTTTGATCAAAGTATAAAGGGGATTTGATTAAAAAATTACTGAAGACTTGGAGAAATTCGAATGCAATCTGAAACATAAAAATATTTGGTTTGAAATTAAAAGAAACAAGATTGGTCAACAGAATTTTCAAATGCAATCGGGAGCTAAAAAGATATCTTTTTTATTTAATTGAAACAGGATTGGCCAAGTTATTTTTGCAAGAGAATCTAGGCAGATTCAGCACGAATTTAAGCATGGAAGAAACCCTAATTATTTATCTATAAAAGGAGGCTCAAGGAAGAAGACTTAGGATCAAAAATCAGTAAAAGAGTCATAAACTTCCAGAAGCAAACACTCGAGTTTTCAGTGAGGTTAATTGTGAGTATCAGCTTTCTAGAAGCAAGCACTCTTGTTTTCGTTCCCTTGTGTGAAATCTATATTGTTGAAGTAGAGTCTACAATCTGAAGAGTCAGAATAAGTAGCAGGTGACTTAGCAATTAGATTCAAGGTGTTTTAATTCCTTCTACAATCTGGGGTTGTCAGATTGGTAGGAGAAGACTTGACTTGTGAAGTCAAGGTGTTGTGTTCCTCCAAAGTCTACGATTGTTAGACTGTTTGGGAAGACTGACTTGGAGGGTCAGTAGTGTTGTTGTAATTCAAAGGTTTTGAATTAGTGGAAAAATCCTTCGAGGTGAAGGGACTGGATGTAGCCTAGTTAATGCTGAACCAGCATAAATCATTGTGTTATTTATTTCAGTTTATCCACTGCTAACTCTACTTGATTATATTTCAGATTTTGAATAATCATCAAAAACAGAAAAATAATTCAAGTACTACAAACACAATTTAACCCCCTTCTCGTGTTTGCACCTTCACTGGTGTCCTCTAGATGCATCCTCTGGTACCCTCTGGATGTTTCCTCTGGCCGAACCTTCTGTTGACATTTCTATCCTCTAGTTGCTTCTTCTGGATCTATTCTCTGGTGGTGTCATCCTCTGATTTTGCACAGCTTCTGATTTGTTCTTCTAAGTCAAAATACAATTTACATAAAATACTTTTGTTAACATCAAAACTTTGATTGAAAGAACCAACTTGGTTCCAACAATCTCCCCCTTTTTGATGATGACAAAACTTTGTATTTTTTATGACTATTTTTCTTTCTTTTGACTTTGACTCCCCCTAGGACTAAACTTTCTTTTGACTTTTTCTCCCCCTAAGTCTAATGCCCCAGATTCTTTATCAAGTACATCTTCTCCCCTTTGTCATCAAACAAAAAGCATTGAAGGAAGAATGGAGATCCTCTGAATTTTTATTTTATTTTTTTATTGAAAAACAATCCACGATAATAAAAGTAAAATGACATACATAAAAGAAATTAAACTGAGCTATTTGATAAAGATAAGGTTAAGGTTTTTCTTGATGAATTCAAACCTATCTTCAGGTAGTGGTTTAGTGAGTATGTCAACCCATTGATGGTTAGTGTCTACAAACTGGATATTGAGTGTCCCTTTTTGAACATAATCTTTGATGAAGTGGTGTTTGATCTCTGTGTTTGGCTCTAGAATGAAGGATAGGGTTTTTGGTTAGGTTTATTGCTGAAAGTTTCGTCACAACATCCACTAAGTTGGTATGTAGAAGTTTCTTTGTAGAACAGGGTGAGATTGATAGTGCCTTTTAGGTATCTCTGTAGGATTTTTGGCCTTAGTCATCCTTTTTCATGTGAGCTGGTGGGGTGCATTGGGTAGCCATAGATTTGCAATCATTCATCTTAAACTTCTTGAATTCCTAGGAAGAACTTAAGTTCTCCCATCAGGCTCATTTGAAATTATTAGTAGATCTAAAGATAATATCATCAACATAAACTTGAATAATCATAATATCATCGTTTAATCTGGACAATTTAGAATTCATTTTTAAGTAGGAAGTTACTAAGTCTATCATGCCATGCCCTAGGTGCTTGTTTTAAACCATACAAAGATTTTTTAAGTTTAAAAACATGGTTTGGAAATTCATAACTTTCAAAACCTGGGGGTTATTTAACATAGACTTCTTCACTTATATAACCATTTAAAAATGTGCTTTTAAGATCCATTTGAAACAATGACATGTTATTATTAGCAACAAAGGAAAGTAGGATACGAATAGCTTCTAACCTGTCCACTGGAGCAAAAATCTTCGTGTAGTCAATACCTTCTTGTTGACAGTAGCCTTATGCAACAAGTCGTGCCTTGTTTCTGACAACTTCTCCTTTTTCATTCAGCTTGTTTCTAAAAACCCACTTGGTTCCAATAATGCTCTTTTCTGGTCTTGGAACTAGATCCTAAACACCATTCCTTAATCTCTCCTTGCATTGGAAGACTCCATCTGTATCCTTCTTCAGATTTATCCTCTGAAGATTTGTCGTATTCTTGCTTGTAGCTTCTGCTTTTTCAGGTTTTTTTCCCTGCATCAGCTTCTGGTTCTGGTAGATCTATATCAGCTTTTGGTTCTAGTAAATTAGCATCAGCTTCTGGTTCTAGTAAACCTACACCAGCTTTATCCTCTGAAGATTTGTCATATTCTTGCTTGGAGCTGTATAGCCTTCTTCCACCATGTCCCAAAGTTTGGGATCTTGTGAGAAAAAGAAACCCTTCAGGCTGTCCTTCCATTACTCGAACCGTTCCCCATCAAACATAGGTGATCTGTTGATGTTTCCTCCAATAGCTTCTTCATTGATTCCAAACATGTTGAACCCGTAGATCTTTCCTCAAACACTGTAAAGTGCTCAGTCTTGAGACCGAGCTATGATACTGTAAGACCCTTAATTTTTAAATTAAAATTATGGAATTAATATTAAGTGTATTTTGGGGATATTTGTAAAATATTTAATATATGTATTTTTTCAGTAAATATATATATATATATATAAATATTTATTTTGGAAGATGAATTAAGATTATTGGATTAAAAATAAATTAATTTAATTACGACCAATTAAATTAACGGACAGTTAATTGAGGGATTATTGGCTAATTGCGACGAGATTGGTTAAGTGCTAAGGATCAGACAAGTGTCGGGTGAGGTGGCACCCATACAAGCCTATATATAGGAGTGAGAAGGATTGTGAAATCAGAACACCATTCCTCCTCCCTCACTGCCCATACTGCATGTAACAGTACTCCTTCCCTCCTATTCTGTTTTTCTGATTCCAGCACGTTAAGAAAAAAAAAGAGGGAGTTCCTAAAAAGTAACATTACTTGGAAATCCAAGCACCAAACCAGAAAACCCCCAGTACAAAAGTTGTTCCCCTCGTCATTCCATAGCTAGAGAACCCAGTTTCGTAGCAGCAAACGCAGGCGGGAGTTTCGCCAAGTTTTGACGCAGAAACGTGAGAAGTAGCAGAAACGCAACAAGGGTAAGGGCACCTTCCACTTTCTTGTTGCATTAGAGCTGTAAGTGCATAACTGTCATGGCATTACTGGTGTTTTCAATATTGTTTTAAAGGAAAACTGTTTAGCCTGTTGATTGAAAGAAATGAAAAAAATGCATTATGTGATGTTTTAAAAGTTCTGTGATGATTGCTGTTTGGGCCAAATGCACTAAAGTTGTTTGTTTATGTGGGAAAGTGGAAAAATGTCTTGCATGTTATTTTGAATATGATTAAAATGCATGTTCATAAAACTGTTTTGAAAGTTGTTTTAAAATGCGAAAATGCATGCTATTGGTATTTTGCTGTTATGTGATGCTTGCTGTTGGGCTGAATGTGTTAATGTCGTTCTGATGGTTTGAGAAAGCTGAAATGCTTTGCATGTTGTTCTGTTTGTGTGAGAAAGCTGGAAATGCTTTGCATGTGTTTTGAGGAATGATCATAATGTAAATGGTTAAAAATGTCTTTTGTTGTGGTTGACATTCTGTTTGAATGGTTTAAGCAAAACTGTGATGAATGATCTGGTGTTGCTGATGTTTTCAAAGAAAAAAGGGATTTTAAATGATGAAAGTGTTTCTTCTGGAAAATCTGTATTGATGAAAAATGCCTGAGTTTATGGTTCTAAAGACATGCAGAATCTGTTTGGGGTTGAACTGGTTTTTCAAAGGAAAAAGATTGAAAATGTGTTGTAGTTTTTCAGGAAAAGTTCACTAAATTTGAAGGTGTATTCGAATACAACATTAGTGTATTCGAATACAGCCTGCCAAGTTGCTGTTTTACTCAAGTTTTCAAACTTGTATTCGAATACGAGCCTTTGTATTCGAATACAGAGGAAGGATTTTTGCTTCTGACTTAGCATCTGTATTCGACTACGACCTTGTCGTATTCGAATACAGAAGTGAAATTTTAACACTGTATTCGCATCTGTATTCAACTACGACAGCCTCGTATTCGAATACAGGATGCTAACTTTCACAATTTTTGCTTCAGTATTCGAATACAAGGGAGCTGTATTCGAATACAGATTCGTGTTTTTCCAAAAACTCAAGTTTTAGCCTCTGTATTCGAATACAAGGAAACTGTATTCGAATACAGATTCGTGTTTTTCGGAAAATCAAGTTTTAAACACTGCCATGAGAACTTTAAAGGGTTGGAAAACATTGGAAAAGTTTGAAATGATTTAAAATGGAGATTTTGAAAAAGTTTTGAAGAAGAGATGATGAAGTTCTTGAAAACCTTAAATGATGTTGGGAAATGCTGAATTTACACATGTTCTGTCTTCTGTATTCTACTACAGGCATGCTGTATTCGAATACAGAGTGTTGAAATTGCAGTTTTCAGTTTCTGTATTCGAATACAAGGAGTCTGTATTCGAATACAGATGTGTATTTTTTTCCAGAAAATCAAAGTTTTAAACATTGTTTATAAACTTTAAGTGTTGGGGAGTATTTGGGAAGGTTTTGTGACAAATTAAAATGGAGTTTTGTGATAATTTGAAGTGGTAATGATGAAGCTTTTAAGACTCCTACTGGTGTTGTGAAAATACTGATTTTTACACTGCGACAGCCTCTATATTCGAATACAAGAAGGCTGTATTCGAATACAGAGTGTTGATTCTACACTAATTTGGCTTGACTGTTTAATCATGGTTTTGATGATGATAATGATATTGACTATGTTGAGATGTTTTTCCTGATAATGCATATTGTTTCAGTGAAGAGAAAACACTGCATATTCATGCATTTGCATAGTCAAGTGGTACCCGCAATGAGCCACAAAGTAATGCGTAAACATGTTGATCTGTTGAGCGATTGCACGAGTGCTGGTCTGTTGAACGACTGCACTGGTACTGATCTGTTGAGCAATTGCACCCTGGTCTTGAGGACCGTTGATGTCAAACATATTTAAAATGTGTTGGTCTGTTGAGCGACTGCACCTTGGTAATTCCAAGAAAAACTGAATTTTCTGATGAATGTTTGTGATTGCTGAGATGGTAGTTGTACTTACAATATGTTTTCCATATTAATTGGTTGCTGTTTGAAAAAGCTTATGTCATGAAATTTCAAATGAGCATCCTTAATTTTCATCATTGCCATATGTTATACCATGGGTGTATTTGTTCTGTGATATAACTGCTATGTGTTATTTGTTAATTTCGGCTGGTGACCCTTTACTATTATATGTGGAATTTGGGCTTTGCCCTCAGATGCCCCCCAAACCCATGCACCCGTGGGTCCCGAGACGACGGAAACGTCGCTCGACTTCGTTGATCGTTCCGTGCCTACTGCTTGGGTATACGACCCCATCCCAGGCAGGGCTACGTACACGGGGAGATTGAAAAGGACCTGTAGGACCAATGGAGTGGTGTACTACATGGAGCACAACTATGCGAGGATTGACTTTCCTGTGCCTTCCCGTTTGGTATTGGAGGCGCACGGAATTTTTGATGATGCAGAGGAGCCAGCTAGAGGGGTTGAGACGGAGGCCACCGTAGGAGTGGTGACTCCTAACCTGGTGATTGGTGGGGATGTACGTGTTTCTGAGGCGGAAGAGAAGAACGAATAGCCGAAGCCAATAGCAGCTGGTATTCCAGGTCCATCTAGGATATCCGATGATTGTTCTGAGATTCCGGCGCCGCCGAAGCGACCGAGACTGTGCATTGATCTGACTTCGGAGGAGACTGATCCCTCTCTGTATGATGAGGAGGATGAGGTTACATCGAGGCGAGCGGCAGAGTCGGATGAGACTTGTTTGGGATGCGGAGGAAATTCGGGCTACTGTAGCTTTAGTGCATGATCGGTTAGATTTGATGTATAGGATTTTGAGCTGGAAAATGTAATTTGTTTTAATTTGGAAATTATTGTGCCACTAACTTATTCCGCACTCTGATATCTTGTTTTGGAATGATATGACATTGTTATCTTTTGAAAATGTCTTAATGTTTATTATTAAATTTCAAGAATTAAGTACTTAGTGATATTACGATGAAGTTATTTTATTACGTTCATCGATTAATCTACGACGTACTATTTTACGAAAAGAATTAGTGAACACTTTATTTTAATTCTTTTTGAATTAAATCTGGAAAATTCTTTTACTTATTTATTTAAAAAAAATACACTCGCGTTGTGTTTTAAACTCGGGGTGTTACAGATACCAATTGAAGGTGCAAACACGAGAAGAAGGGTTGAATTGTGTTTGCCAAACTTTGAATCTTTTTGCTATTTTGTTGAATGTTGATGTCATTTACTTGATGAATAAATAATCACTTAGCAGTGGAAAATAACAGCATAAGAACACAACAATTTATCCTGGTTCACCATTAACTTCGCTACATCTAGTCCCTTCATCCTGAAGCCTTTAATCCACTAATTAAAAAGCTTTGAATTACAGCACCTGACCCTCCAAGTTAGTCTTCTCAAACAGCCTGACAACCCCAGACTTTGGAGGAACGAAAACAACACCTTGACTCTACAAGTCAAGTCTTCTCCTACTAATCTGACAACCCCAGATTGAAGAAAGAATCTACACGACTATCGGGTTAGATTACAAGGGTTTGGAACTCTGCAAAGTTGCTTTTGGAAAGCTGATTGTTGCAATGACTTTCACACTCTTTAGTTGCTTCTGGAAAGCTTATTATAACGATGCTTCTCTTGAGTAGTTGCTTTTGGAAAGCTGATTATATCATTGACTCTCACTCTCTGAAAACACTTAGAGCATATTTATTTTTCGCACAAGTATTTCTCTCTTTTGAACTCTCGGATAACTTTGAATTGTAAGCTTGAGTTCTTGTGTTTTTCGATGATTGATGTTGCTGCCTGAAGCCTCCTTTTATAATTGTAGATAGGGCTTTGTCCAAGCTTAAATTCGAAATAGATCTTGCTCAGATTTTCTTTGAAAATACTGTTGGCCAATCCTGTTTCACTTAAATAAAAATCGTGTTTCACTTAAATAAAAATCGTATCTTTTTAGCTGCAGATAGCATTTGAAAATTCTATTGACCAATCTTGTTTCTTTTAATTTCAAACCATATCTTTTTAAGCTTCAGATTGCATTCGAATTTCTTCAAGTCTTCAGTGAATTTTTGAATCAAATCCCCTTAATACATCGATCAAATTTCTATCAAAATTTAATCAAGTCTTCTTCGAATTTTAATCAAGTCCTCACTTATTTGCATCAAGATTAAAATCTGGACCGTATGATCCTCTGATCTCGGCCAACTCTGGACCATATAATCTGATTTGTACCAATTATGTGATCCTCAGATCTCCACCAACATTGGACCATATGATCTAATCTGTACCATTTTCTTATCTTCTAATCTCGGCCACCACTGGACCACGATACTTTAATCTGGACATTTATTCTCTGATATTGATCTTTTAATCTGGACATTTATCCTCTGATATTGATCTTTTAATCTGGACATTTATCCTCTGATATTGATCTTTTAATCTGGACATTTTATCCTCTGATCTGGACCAAGTCTTGACTGAGTCTGGATTGAATATGAATTAAATCTGGACTGAGTCTGGATTAAATCTGAATTAAATCTAGACTGAGTCTGGATTGAATCTGAATTAAATTTGGACTTGGTCTTATGTTCTAGACACTTATATCTTCTGATCTGGACCAAGTCTGGATTAAGTTTTATATTCTGGACCATGCTATCTTCTGGTCTATACCAAGTCATTTGTTCTGGACCAATTATCTTCTGGTCTGGACAAAGTATGGATTAAGTCTAGACTAGGTTTTATTCACGACCATGATATCTTCTGGTCAGGACTAAGTCTGAACCAAGTCTGACTTATGTTTTCTTCTGGTCTGGAACAAGTCTCCCTCAAACAGGCTTCCTTCTGGTCTGGATCACAGCAGATCAGAGGATCACAGCAGATCAGTTTGCAAGTGCAGGTTGGCCGAGATCAGAAGATCAGATAGTGTGGTCCATGGTTGGCCGAAATCGGAGGATCATAGCAGATCACTTAGTTTGGTCCAGATGTGGACTAGAGCAGAAGATCAAAGGGTTCAGATTTAATCATGATGATAATCGGTGGAGATTTAATTAAATAAAAGTATTAAAAGGATTTGTTACAAAAATAAAGTGAAGACGTATGGGAGTTCAAAAGCTATTGGCGGGAATGAAGATTTTGTTCATAATTAATTAAAGACAGGATTGGCCCAAGTTATTTATGAAAGCAAATCTGGAGCTAAAATGATATGTTTTTTATTTATACGAAACCCGATTGGTCAGAGTATTTTTGCAAGAGAATCCAGCACGATACAGCTCGAATTTCAGCTTGGAAGAGACCCTAATCTGCACCTATAAAAGGAGGCTCAAAGCAGAATACTTAGCATCGAAAATCACAAAAGAGTCATACACTTCCAAAAGCAAACACTCGAGTTTTCAGTGAGGTTAATTGTGAGTTCCAGCTTTCCAGAAGCAAGCACTCGTGTTATTTTCTTTCCCTTGTGTTAGATCTAAGTTGTTGAAGTAGAGTCTACAATCTAAGGGAGTTAGAAGGGGTAGCAGATTACTAGGCAATTATATTCAAGGCGTTGTAATTCCTTCTACAATCTAGGGTTGTCAGATTGGTAGGAGAAGACTTGACTTAAGAAGTCAAGATGTTGTATTCCTCAAAAGTCTAGGATTGTTAGACTGTTTGAGAAGACTGACTTGGAGGGTCACTGGTATTGTTGTAATTCATGGTTTTGAATTAGTGAAATCCTTCAAGGTGAAGGGACTGGACGTAGCCTCGTTAACGGTGAACCAGTATAAAATTATGTGTTTTTATTTTTACTTTATATCCGCTGCTAACTCTGTTTTATTCATACATCAAGTTTTGTTCTAAAACTGCAAAAATAGAAAAAGTATTCAAGTTAGTCAAACACAATTCAACCCCCCCTCTCGTATTTGCACCTTCAATTGGCATCAGAGCTGGGTCTCAAGGCTGAGCACTTAACAGTGTTTGAGGAAAGGTCCAAGGGGTTCAACATGGCAAAATCCAGAGATTATTTGGGAGGCAACATCAACATACCACCAGTGTTTGATGGAGAAAGGTTTGAGTATTGGAAGGACAGAATGAGAAGTTTCTTCATATCTCAAGATCCTAAATTATGGAAGCTTGTAGTCAAAGGATACACTGCACCTACTGTTCCAGGAGATCCAACTAAAGAATTGGACATGGAAGATATGAAACCAGACCATAGAAAATTATTCAAACTGCATCACAAGTCCAGAAACATTATGATCAATGCCATCACATTCAAGGAATTTGACAGATGCACATAAAAAGAAACAGCAAAGAGAATATTCGAAAGTCTGGTTCTGACCTATGAAGGAAGCCAACAGGTTCAAGAAGCAAGGGCTAACATACTGGTCAAACAGTATGAGATGTTCAAGATGGAAGATGATGAAAACATTGATGGAATGTTCTGCAGATTCCACACTCTGATATCTGGACTGAAGGTCTTGAAGAAAAGCTACACAACAGCATATCATGTCAAGAAGATTCTAAGAAGCTTACCAACCAAGTGGAGACCAATGGTTACTGCAATTCAGCAAGCCAAAGATCTGAATAACTGAAAACTTGAAGATCTGATCAGCTTACTCAGGTCTCATGAAATAGAACTAGAAATAGATGAACCAAAGAAGAAGAAGAATCTGGCCCTGAAGTCGAAACAGAAGAAAGCTGAAGGGCCTCATAAAGGCACAGCTTCAGGAAGGAAAACAGGCAAAAGGAAGAATGATCAAAGCAATCATTCAGGCAAGTCTGGAAGCACATCAGAGGAAGCAATTCTGGCTCTGATGGCTCATAACAACTCAAGCTCTGGATACAGCTCAGGCTCTGGAACAGATTCTGAAGATGAAGATAGTGAGGTATTTTCTGATCTCACTAAATCTGAATTAATTGAGGCTATAAAAGATTTTTTAAATGCAAACAATAAGATGTCTTTAAAACTGAAACCTCTTAGGGAAGATAAGAAAAATCTGACCAAAGAAGTCCAAGTTTTAAAGAATCGAAATTCTGAGTATGCAACTGAAAACAATGATTTTAAAACTGAAGTTGCAAGACTCAAATCTGAAAACCCAACTCTCAAAAGTAATGTTTGTTCCACTTTCAAAACTGTTTGTGAATCTGATATGCATGAGCAATTTTTTCAAAACTTTATTTCAAATGGAATAGAAAGAAGTAAATATGCATCTATGATTTATGGAAACAGTAACATTGGAAAGAGAGGTCTTGGTTTTATTGAAACTATTGCTAATACTAAAATTGTTCATTCTGATGTTTTTGATAAGAAAGGTCACTCTGAATTATCTTGTCCAAAGGTAAAATCTAAACAAGATCAGAGAGCTGTTAAGACTAACAATCCCGGACCCAATCAGTTATGGGTACCAAAAGATCAAATTGTCTATGTTGCATATATTATGAGCAACCAGAAGGAGACACCAACAATGGTGCCTGGATAATGGATGTTAGCAATGCACAAGCAGAAGAAGGTTTATGTTCCAACATCTACCAAATAGAAGCCAATTGACTCTGGTAGAAGAAGAACTGGTCAACACAAAACCTATCAGAACCAGAACCAGAATAATAGGAGGAACAGGAAATATCAAAGAAATCACACACAGCACACGAATCAGAACAGGAACTGGAACCAGAACAAGAATTGGAACCAGTATTCGAGGCATAGGAACTGGAACCAGAACCAACATTGGAACCAGAATCAGTACCAGAACCCGAACTAGAACCAGAACAGGAATTATTAGAATCATCAGAATCACCAGAGTCATCCAAATCACCAGAATCATCAAGGTTATCAGAATCATCAGAATCACCATAAGTTCCAGAATCATCAGAGGAACATGGTGTATCAGCCAAAGTAGAAAGAGAAGAATCAGAATCAGGAGAGTTCTTCAAACACTCCAGTGAAATTCATCAAGACTACAAACCTGGAAGGGAATTCAAATCCCGTAATCCAAACCATGTAATCACAGAACATACACATTCAGAATCTGAAAATCAGAAACAAGAGTAAAACTAAAACTGTTGACATAGAGGTTACATCTTGCTGTAGATACTATTATTGCTTGATATTTATGTTTACTGTGATAACAAGAAGCTTGATCTTAAAAAATCAAAGCTAGATAAGTATTCTGTAGGTTTTCAAACTGTCAGAGGAACCAGGTGATTCACACGAATTGAACACTTCAGTAGAAACAACATTCGAGTGGTTTCAAAAACAAGCAGAAACCACCAGAAGCAGAACTAATGGTTTGGCTGTATTGAGTCCATTTTTAAATTATTTGATTTGTGTTATGTTATATGACAAACTGCTTGATCTTGACAAATCAAAGCAAGATAAAGATAGTGCAGGTTCACTAGAACCAAAGGAATCAGAAGCAGAAGAAACAGAAGTATCTGGAAAGGTAGAGGATACAAGCAAGTCAGCAACACATGACCAATCTTCAAAAGATAAATCTGATCAAGTCAGAAATAGCCAAGATAAGTCATAATAGAAATCTGGTTATTTACCAGACTCACAAGCTGTTACAGATTTACAAAAAGCTGATTTATCAAAATCAGAAGCTGTTACTGATTTACCAGAACCAGAAGTTGATTTATCAGAATCAGAAGCTGTTACAGATCTTCCAAAACCAGAAGTTGATGCAGACTAACCAATGTTGATGAAGCTCTGGCAGAGGAAGGTTGGATACTTTCAATGCAAGAAGAGCTGAATGACTTCCAAAGGAATGATGTCTGGGATCTGGTATCCAGACCAAACAAAAACATTATTGGAACCAAGTGGGTGTTCAGGAAAAAAATCAAAGAAAAAGTTGAAGTGGTAAGGAACAAAGCCAGATTAGTAGCTCAAGGATACAATCAACAGAAAGGTATAGATTACACTAAGACTTTTGCTCTAGTGGCCAGGTTAGAAGCAATTAGAATTCTCTTATCATTTACTGCTAATCATGATATAGTTCTGTATCAAATGGATGTTAAAAGTGCATTCTTAAATGGCTATATAAGTAAGGAAGTCTATGTTGGAACAAAGTTGGTTCTAAGTACTTAGGATTTTGATGCTTACAAATGTACTCAATGTAAACTTATTTTGTACTTTGAATTATTAAGTTAAATGCCCTAGAAACTGAAGGAAACAGAAGCAGAGATCAAAGGAAAATGAATTCTGGAATTTCCAGAAGATGTTCCAGGATGTCAAAAACATCACCAGAGGATATGTTTGGTGGCCCATAACAGAAGGAAGAAAAATCATAATGAAGCATGGATCATACCATTGGAAAGCCTGCTAGAAGGAGAGTTGTTCCAGACAAACAGGAGTCAAATATCAATTTTATTCCAGAAGTTATTCTGACCAGAAGATGGCCTGGCAGTGAAAAATTACACAGTCCAGATTTGTTCCAGACTTAACCAGAAGGTATGTTTATGAGTCCATAACAAAAGGATCAATTCAGATTTGGCCCAGATCATAAGATAGCATGATTCAGGGCATGGAACTAAGTCCAGACCAAAAGAAATGAGTTCCAGAATCAATCCAGACCTGGTCCAAAATTATAGGTAAAATGTCCAGACTGAAATATTTTTTGTTAAAGTTAATTTCAGTTTGTTCCAGACCAAAGTCCAGAATCTGTCCAGATCAGAGTAAAAACTTCCAGATCAATGGTTCAGAAATAATTATTTGGTCCAGTGATGGTCCAGATCAGAAAATCAGACCATGGCTTAGTGGTGGCCGAAATCAGAGGGACAGACTGTGCAGTCCAGCAAAGGCCGAATTCAGAGAGTTAGGAAGTGTGGTCCAGGAATGGCTGAAATCAGAGGATCACAGAATATCAAATAGGTTGGTCCATATGTGGACTATCGCATGAAGATCCAATGGTGCAGATTTGATCATGAGGATTAAAGAATCTAAGAAAAATGCTCAAAACAGAATTGGAGAAAAAGGCTCAAAACAAAATCTAAGAAAAATGCTCAAAACAGAAGCGGAGCAAAATGTTCAAAATAGATCAGTAAGCAAAAGGCTCAAAAAAGAATCTGAGCAAACTACTCCAGAATATTCTCAAAATAGATTAATCGAAATATACTGCAGAAGTAAAGCATCAGTGAAGTTCTAAAGTTCAACTATAAATAGAGACTTAATGCTAAAGAATAATGTATCGAAAATCACAAAAGAGTCATACACTTCCAAAGCAACAAACACCCAAATTTTCATAGAAGTCAATTGAGAGTTTTAGGTTTCAAGAAGCAAGTACTCGTGTTATTTTCTTTCCACTGTGGCAAATCTAAGTTGTTGAAGTAGAGTCTACAATCTGAGGGAGTCAGTAGAGGTAGCAGGTTACTTGGCAATTAGATAGGGTTGTATCTAAGTTGTTGAAGTAGAGTCTACAAACTGAGGGATTCAGAAAGGGTAGCAAGGTACTTAGCAAATAGATTCATAGTGTTGTGAATTCTTCTACAATATGGGGTGTCAGATTGGCTGAAGAACAGGAGTTGTTTTTCCTCAAAGAAGTCTAGGATTGTTAGACTATTTGAGAAGACTGACTTGGAGGGTCAGTAGCAAGGTTGTAATTCAAGGTTGAATTAGTGAAATCCTTCAAGGCGAAGGGATTGGACGTAGCCTCGTTAACGGTGAACCAGTATAAAATCTATGAGTTTTTATTTTTATTTTTATCCGCTGCTAACTCTGTTTTAATTACACATCAAGTTTTGTTTTGAAAGTATTAAAACAGGAAAAGTATTGAAGTTAAGTTAAACAAAATTCAACCCCCTTCTCGTGTTTGCACCTTCAGTCTATGTCAAACAGCCCCCTGGATTTGAAAATTCTGATTTTCCATACCATGTTTTTAAACTTAAAAAATCTTTATATGGTTTAAAACAAGAACCAAGGGCATGGTATGACAGACTTAGTACCTTTATGCTTAAGAATGAATTTGATAGAGGCCAGATTCATAATACTCTATTTAGGAAATCCATTAAAAATGATATTTTAATTATTCAAGTTTATGTTGATGATATCATCTTTGGATCTACTAATGGCACTTTGTGCAAGGAGTTTTCTGACCTAATGCAAAAAGAGTTCCAAATGAGCATGATGGGAAAACTTAAGTTCTTCCGTGGAATTCAGATTCACCAAGGTAAATCCGGTATACTCATTCACCAATCTAAATACACTAAAGAACTTCTTAAAAAGTTCAAAATGAGTGAATGTAAGCCTATGGCCACCCCCATGCACCCAACCTGCTCACTTTAGAAAGACGAAACCAGCCAAAAGGTAGACCAGAAAACATACAAAGGTATGATTGGATCCCTTGTTTATTTAACTGCTTCTAGACCTGACATTTTGTTTAGTGTTTGTGTATGTGCTCGTTTTCAAGCTGACCCTAGGGAATCCCATTTAACTGTTGTCAAACGAATTCTGAGATACCTTAAAGGAACCACCAACCTTACCCTGTTTTACAAGAAAACCCCCACCTACAAACTCAGAGGTTTTTGTGATTCCGACTATGCTGGAGACAAGCTGGAAAGGAAAAGTACAAGCGGCAACTGCACTTTCTTAGGTGATAATTTGATCTCTTGGTCAAGCAAAAGACGAAGCACCATTGCTATGTCAACAGCCGAAGCTGAGTATATATCAGCAGCAGGATGCAGCTCATAGTTAATCTGGATGAAACACCAACTTGAAGATTACAACATCTTTGAAACCAATATCCCTTTGTTCTATGATAACACTTCAGCCATAAACCTAACAAAGAACCCAATCTTACACTCTAGAGCCAAACACATTGAAATAAAACACCATTTCATTAGGGACCATGTTCAAAAAGGGAATTTAAGCATCCAATTTGTGGACACTGATCATCAATGGACTGACATCTTCACCAAAGCATTACCTGAAGACAGGTTCGAGTTCATCAAGAAACGTCTCAACATTGTCTCCATATCTGACTAGCTCAAGTAGTCTTCTTAGGAGTTTTTAATTTTCTTGTAATTTTTATTTATGTCTTTTATTTTTTGTTTTTAATTTCTGTACTTTGTAAAGAGAAAAACAAAAATACAAAAATAGTAGGACCTCTTTTTGGCTGATGACAAAAAGGGGAGAGAGAGAGAGAGAGAGAGAAATGAGAAATAAGTAGAAAAGGAGAGATAAAAAGAAATGAGGAGCGAAAAAGAAAGAGATGAAAAGAGAAGGAGTTGAAAAGGAGAACAATCAGGGAGAGAGAAAAATAAAGAGAGAAAAAGAAAGAGTGAAAAGAGAAGGAGTTGAAAAGGAGAAGAAACAGGGGGAGAGAAAAATCAATCAGAAAGAGATGAAAAGAGAAGAAGTTGAAAAGGAGAGGAGAAGAGAAGAAAAGAAAGAGTGATTCAAGAAGGAGTTGAAAAGGAGAAGAAAAAGTCAGTATTAGAATTAGAGGGAGAGATTGGTCTGAGGGGGAGTATTTCAGCACTTCGGGTTATAGCAAAATAAGTTAAGGTTTTGTCATCATCAAAAAGGGGGAGATTGTTGGAACCAAGTTGGTTCTAAGTACTTAGGATTTTGATGTTTACAAAAGCACTCCATGTAACCTTATTTTGTACTTAGAAAGATTACATTAAATGCCACCAGAAGATAAAGGTTCCAGAGGTAGAAGATGAAGACACCAGATAATGCATCCAGAAGGTACCAGAGAATGCATCCTGAAATTAACAGAGGATATCGTTGCTGGCCCAGATAAGAAGGAAGCAAAGTCAGAAGATGACCGGGACCAGACCACAAGGAAGCCTCCCAGAGGGAGACTTGATCCAAACCAGAAGAAATCATAAGTCACACTTAGTCCAGAAGTTCTTTTGACCAGAAGATGGCCTGGCAGTGAAATGATAAAAAGCCCAGACATGATCTAGACTTAATCAGAGGATAAATTAATGGGTCCAGAACAAGAGATTCAATCCAGGTTTGACCCAAACTAGAAGATAGCATGGTTCAGGGTATGAAACTAAGTCCAGACCAGAAGAAATGATGTTCAGATATGACCCAAACCTGATCCAAATCAGAAGGTAAAATGTCCAGACTAAAATATTATTTGTCCAGATTTAATTTCAGTTCAGTCCAAACCCAGTTCAGAATTGGTCCAGATCAGAGTAAAGATGTTCAGATCAATGGTCCAGATTTAAGTATATGGCCCAGTGTTGGCCGAGGTCAGAAGATCAGACCATGGCCTAGTGTTGGCCGAATTCAGAAGGTCAGAACGTGTGGTCCAGCATTGGCCGAGATTAGAGGATCACAGCAGATCAGTTTGCAAGTCTAGGTTGGCTAAGATCAGAAGATCAGATAGTGTGGTCCATGGATGGCCGAAATCAGAGGATCACAGCACATCACTTAGTATGGTCTAGATATGGATGAGAGCAGAAGATCAAAGGGTTCAGATTTAATCATGATGATAATCAGTGGAGATTTAATTAAATCAAAGTATTGAAAGGATTTGTTACAAAAATAAAGTGAAGACGTATGGGAGTTCAGAATTTATTGGCGGGAAGGAAGATTTGGTTCAGAATTAATTAATGACAGGATTGGCCCAAGTTATTTATGAAAGCAAATCTGGAGCTAAAAAGATATGTTTTTTATTTATATGAAACCCGATTGGTCAGAGTATTTTTGCAAGAAAATCCAGCAAGATACAGCTCGAATTTCAGCTTGGAAGAGACCCTAATCTGCATCTATAAAAGGAGGCTCAAGGCAGAATACTTAGCATCGAAAATCACAAAAGAGTCATACACTTCCAAAAGCAAACACTCGAGTTTTTAGTGAGGTTAATTGTGAGTTCCAGCTTTCCAGAAGCAATCACTCGTGTTATTTTCTTTCCCTTGTGTTAGATCTAAGTTGTTGAAGTAGAGTCTACAATCTGAGGGTGTCAGAAGGGGTAGCAGATTACTAGGCAATTAGATTCAAGGCATTGTAATTCCTTTTACAATCTGGGGTTGTCAGATTGGTAGGAGAAGACTTGACTTAAGAAGTCAAGGTGTTGTATTCCTCAATAGTCTTGGATTGTTAGACTTTTTGAGAAGACTGACTTGGAGGGTAAGTGGTATTGTTGTAATTCAAGGTTTTGAATTAGTGAAATTCTTCAAAGTGAAGGGACTGGACGTAGCCTCGTTAACGGTGAACCAGTATATAATTCTATGTTTTTATTTTTACTTTATATCGGCTGCTAACTCTGTTTTATTCATACATCAAGTTTTGTTCTAAAACTGCAAAAACATAAAAAGTATTCAAGTTAGTCAAACACAATTCAACCCCCCTTCTCGTGTTGGCACCTTCAGTAAGTAGATACGGCACAACAGGAATGGGACAAAGAAAGGTCAATCTAAAATATCTTGTCCTATGTTGAACACATGGAAAAACAATAAATCTTTTAGAACTAACAAACGAGGACCTAACCAGATTTGGGTACCTGAAAATAAAATTGTCTATGTTGCAGAAGTTTTCAGCAACCAAATTGAAACTCCAATCATGGTACTAGGACAGTGGATTCTCGCGACACATGACAAAAGAAAGGTCTATGTTCTATGACCTAACTTTAACCAAATGAGGGTCATTGACTTTTGGAGTAAAGCAGAAAGGCGATATTTTTGGACAAGGCTCTATTGGCAATGGTACCTCACCCTCTATTAAAGATGTTATATTTATTCAAGTTCTTAAACATAATTTGTTATGCATTAGTCAATTAAATGATAATGCCTATGATATTATCTTAAAAAAATCATGCAAAGCAATTTGTCAAAAGGATGGATTTGTACTATTCACGGGTCAGATGCAAAATATCTTATACAAGAATATTCTCTCAAACTTAGAGAAACAAGATATTAAGTTTCTCATGTCAGTAAATAAAGAAAAATTAATTTAGCACCAAAGGTTTGGCCATGCTAACCTAAAATTAATCTCAAAACTGAGCAAACTTCAACTTGTTAGAGGGCTATCTAAACTCAGTTACAAAAAAAAAATATGTGTGAAGCTTGTCAAAAGGGTAAACAAACAAATAATTTATTTCCCCTTAAGAATTTAGTCTCTATTACCAAACCCCTTGAGCTCTTGCATATAGATCTCTTTAGTCAAGTAAAAATAGCCTCTGTAACTGGAAAGAAATATGGTTTTGTTGTAGCTGATGATTACACTTGATGAACTTGGGTAAAATTGCTAAGAAGTAAGGATGAATGTTATAAAGTTTTTATTCCTTTTTGCAAACATGTAATGAATGAGAAAATTCTTACGATTATAACAATTAGAAGCGATCATGGAGGAGTATTTGAAAACAAATTCTTTGAAAGTTTTTGGGAAGAGAATGCAATCTCACACAATTTCTCCTCTCCCAGAACCCCACAGTAAGGAAGGTTCTGAAGATGTGGCAGAACAGAAAGAAGAAGTTTCCCCATAGGTATTCCAAGCATTCCAACAGAAGAAAGGATGAACATGACAAGAAGAGCATCATCTGCTATGGATGCATTGAACCTGGGCACATTAAGTCAGAATGCACAAACCTGAAGAAAGGAAAACACCAGAAGAAAGATGCCAGACCCAAGAAGAAAAATCTGACGGCAATATGGGATGATTCTGATGAATCTTTTGATGATGAAGAAGTAGAATTATCCATGATAGCTCACATCAGTTCTGCCTCTAGATCCCACATAGAATCTGACCTGGGAAGTGAAACAGAAGAAGCATAATTGGCTATGATGACTCACACTCATTCTGCTTCTGTATCTAACTCTGGATGTGAATCATAAGAAACAAAATTGGCTCTAATGGCTCACATTCATTCTGCCTCTAGATCCGACCTAGATGCTGACTCTAGAAGAGAATCAGAAGATGAAGAAGCAGAACTGGCTTTGATGGCTCACACCAGCACTGCCTCTAGATCCAACACAGACTTTGATTCTGGATGTGAATTAGAAACAGAATTGGCTTTGATGGCTCATACCAATATTGCCTCTGGATCCGATACAGACTCTAATTCTGGAAGTGAATCATCAGAAGAAGCAAAAGAGATATTTTCTGAACTCACTCGATCTGATTTAACTACTGCAATGAATGATATTTTAAATATCAATAACAAACTGTCTTTATAACTAAAATTACTTATGATATAAAATAAAATTCTAACCAAAGAAGTTACTGTTTTAAAGAATAAAAATGACGAATGTAAAACAGAAAATCCAGTTCTTAAAACTGAGAGTATTGAACTTAAGGCCGAAAACCTAACTCTAAAATGTAATATTTGTTCAACATCAAGTAAAAATATTGTATGTAATTCTGATATGCATGAACAAGTATTACAAGATTTTATTGCTAATGGTATGGAAAGAATCAAATATGCTTCTATGATTTATGGAGTTAGTAATAATGGTAAAAGAGGCATAGGATTTGATGAATCTGTAACTCTAACTAAACCTATTTCCTCTTATGTTTTGTGTTCTGTTTGCACTAAGAAAGGTCACTCCAAATTGTCTTGTCCCATGATAAATACAAGGAAAGACAAGAAACCTTTCAAGACTATCAAACCTGGACCCAACCAGATTTGGGTACCAAAAGATAAAATTGTTTATGTTGCAGATGTTCTAAGCAACCAAATTGAAACACAAGTTGTGGTGCCCGGTCAATGGATGTTGGCAACATATGAAGGAAAAAGGTCTATGTTCCAACATCTGCTAAATAGAAGCAAAATGACTCTAGTGGAAGAAGAACTGGTTAACAAAATAACTATCAGAACCATAACCATATGAAGAATCAGAAATATAAAAGAAAGCACACATATCAACCAAATCAAAATAGGCAGAGGAATCACACATATCAACAAAACTGGAACTATTAGAAGAAATAGAATTACCATCAGTTCCAGAATTATCAGAGGAACCTGATATATCGGCAGAAAGTGAAGAATCAGAATCAGGAGATTTCTTCAAATACTCCAGTGAAATTCATCAAGACTACAAATCTAGAAGAGAATTCAAAACCCTTCATCCAGACCTTCCGATCATACAATATGCAGATTCAGAATCTAAAAACCAGAACCAAGAGGATTTTCTTAGTGAAATTGAAACTATTGACATAGAGGTTACATCTTGCTGTAAATACTATTATTATTTCGATATTACGTTTACTGTGATAACAAGTATATTGATCTTAAAATTCAAAGCTAGATAAGTATTCTGCAGATTCTCAAACTGTCAGAGGAATCAAGTGATCCACATAATATGAACACTTCAGCAGAAACAGCATTCCAGTGGTTTCAAAAACAAACATAAACCACCAAAAGCAGAACTGATGTTCTGGTTGGATTAATTTCACTCTTAAATTATATGATTTTTATTATGTTATATGACAAATAGCTTGACCTTGAAAAGTCAAGGCTAGATGATAACAATGCAGGTTTACCAGAACTAGAGGAAGCTGATGCAGATTTACCAGAAACAGACGCTGATGCAGATTTACCAGAACCATAAGCTGATGCAGATTTACTAGAACCAAAAGCTTATGCGGATTTACCAGAACCTGATGCAGGCAAAAGAACTTGAAAAAGCATAAGATACCAGCAAGCATATGACAAGTCTTTAGAGGATAAATCTTAAGATAAGTTACAAGAAAGATATAGATGGATCCGAACAATGCAAGAAGAGTTAAAAGAATGATGTTTGGGATCTAGTACCAAGATCATAAAGGAACATTATTGGAACCAAGTGGGTTTTCAGGAACAAACTAAATGAAAAAGGAGAAATTGTCAGAAATAAGGCACGACTTGTTGCCCAAGGATACAGTCAGCAAGAAGGTATTGACTACACTGAGACTTTTGCTCCAGTGGCCAGGTTAGAAGCTATTCGTATCCTACTTTCCTTTCCTGCTAATAATACCATTTCATTATTTCAAATGGATGTTAAAAGTGCATTTTTAAATGGTTATATAAGTGAAGAAGTCTAAGTTAAACAACCCCCAGGTTTTGAAAGTTCTGAATTTCCAAACCATGTTTTTAAAACTTAAAAAATCTTTGTATGGTTTAAAACAAGCACCTATAGCATGGTATGATAGACTTAGTAACTTCTTACTTAAAAATGACTTTGAAAGAGGACAAGTAGACAATACTCTGTTTATAAAATCAATAAAAGATGATATTCTAATTATTAAAGTTTATTTTGATGATATTATCTTTGGATCTACTAATGGCACTCTCTGCCAAGAATTTTCTAAATTGATGCAGCAGGAATTTCAAATGAGCATGATGGGAGAACTTAAGTTCTTTCTAGGGATTCAAATTCAGAAAAGTCAAAAAGGTATATACATTCATCAAACAAAATATACAAAAGAGCTTCTCAAGAAGTTTAAGATGAGTGATTGCAAACCTATGGCTACACCAATGGGCTAACATATTCACCAAACCACTACCTAAAGATACGGATACAAATCTTTGTATTCACCAAATCTCACCTTCAAATGGTATCAAGAAAACCTAAATATCTGACTGACATTGCAATCGCTTTAATGTAGTTTAGTTTCAAATTGGTTTTTTATGTTTTCTTGTATTACATTATATTCATGTTATTTTAAAAATAAAATTAAAAAATCAAAAAAAAATGGAGCAGAAGATGAAGAAAAACAAAACAAAAGATGAAAAAAAAACTCAAAGGATCTCCTTTATTCCTTCATTCCTTTTTGTCTGATTACAAAAGTGAAGGTGCAAACACGAGAAGGGGGGTTGAATTGTATTTGTATTACTTGAATTCTTTTTCTGTTTTTGATGATTATTTAAAATCTAATATAGAAACAAGCAGAGTTAGCAGTGGATAAAGTAAAATAATCAACACAAAGATTTATCCTGGTTCACCATTAACTAAGCTTCATCCAGTTCCTTCACCTTGAAGGATTTTTCCACTAATTCAAAAACTTTGAATTACAACAGCACTACTGACCCTCCAAGTCACTCTTCCCAAACAATCTAACAATCCTAGACTTTTGAGGAACACAACACCTTGACTTCACAAGTCAAGTCTTCTCCTACCAATTTGATAACCCCAAATTATAGAGGGGATTTCAACACCTTGAATCTAATTGCTAAGTCGCATGCTACTTCTTCTGACTCTTCAGATTGTAGACTCTACTTTAACAATATACATCTGACACAGGGGAACGAAAAACAAGGGTACTTGCTTTTGGAAAGCTGATACTCACAATTAACCTCACTAAAAACTCGAGTGTTTGCTTCTGATTTTCGATGCTAAGTCTTCTGCCTTGAGCCTCCTTTTATAGCTGAAAATTAGGGTTTCTTCCAAGATCAAATTCAAGCTGTATCTGTCCAAATTCTCTTGCAAAAATAACTTGCCCAATCGGGTTTCACTTAAATCAAAATCGTATCTTTTTAGCTCCAAATTGCATTTGAAAATTCTGTTGACCAATCTTGTTTCTTTTAATTTCAAACCATATCTTTTTAAGCTTCAGATTGCATTCGAATTTCATCAAGTCTTCAGTAATTTTTGTATCAAATCCCCTTAATACTTTGATCAAATTTCTATCAAAATTTAATCAAGTCTTCTTCGAATTTTAATCAAGTCTTCACTAATTTTCATCATGATTAAAATTTGGACCATATGATCTTTTGATCTCGACCACATCTGGACCATATAATATGATCTGCCCCAATTCAATGATCCTCTGATCTTGGCCAACACTGGACCACATGATCTGATCTTCTGATCTCGACCACATCTGGACCATATGATCTGATCTTCTGATCTCTGCCAACACTGGGCCATATGATATGATCTTCTGATCTCGGCCAACACTGGGCCATGATGCTTAAATCTGGACCATTGATCTGAACATTTTCCCTCTTATCTGGACCAATTCTGGACTGAGTATGGATTGAATTAAATCTAGACTAATGATATTTTAATCTGGACATTTACCTTCTGATCTGGATCAAGTTTGGATTAAATCTGGACACTCATTTCTTCTAATTTGGACTTAGTTTTATGCTCTGGACCATGCTATCTTCTGATCTAGACCAAGTCATTTTGTTCTGGACCAGTTATCTTCTCCTGTGAACCAAGTCTGGATTATGTCTGGACTGATTCTTAAAATCACTACCAGGCTATCTTCTGGTCATGATTAATTCTAGACCAAGTCTGACTTATAATTCCTTCTGGTCTGGACCAAGTCTCCCTCTGACAAGCTTCCTTCTGGTCTGGACCAGGTCTCCTTCTGGACTCTGCTTCCTTCTGATCTGGGCCAGGAAAGATATCCTCTGATAATGATATTTTACCTTTGATGACAGCCTCTTATATCCTCTGGAGGTGTATCATTTAGTGTCCTCTGCATACATCCTCTAGTACCCTTTGGATGCATTCTCTGGCTGAACCTTCTAATGGCATGTCTATCTTCTAGTTGCTTCCTCTGGATGTATCTTCTGGTGGTGTCATCCTCTAATTTTGCACAGCTTCTGATTTGTTCTTCTAAGTCAAAATAATATTTACATAAAATACTGTTGTTAATCATCAAAACTAAGTATAGAACCAACTTGGTTCCAACATTCTCCCCCTTTTTGATGATGACAAAACCTTGTATTTTTATGACTTATTTTGTTAGGCTCACCCTCGGATCAAGATTCTCCCCCTAAGTCTAATGCCCCAGACTTTTCCTCTCCTTTGCAACTCCTTTTTATTCTTTCTTTCTCTCCCCCTTTTTGTCATCAGCCAAAAAGGATTGATCTTCTTACCTTTTTTTTTATATCTTCTGGAGTACAAAAAAATAAATATTAATCAATAAAAAATAAAACTTTAAAAAATACTCCTCTTAAATGACTACTTGATCAGATATGGAGATGATGTTGAGATGCTTCTTGATGAGCTCAAATTGATCTTCAGGCAGTGGTTTGGTGAAGATATCAGCCCATTGATGATTTGTGTCTACAAACTGGATGCTTAGTGTTCCCTTTTGAACATGGTCTCTGATAAAGTGATGTTTGATTTCTATATGTTTGGCCCTAGAATGAAGGATAGGGTTTTTGGTTAGGTTGATAGCTGAAGTATTGTCACAGTATAATGGGATGTTGGTGTCAAAGATGTTGTAGTCTTCCAACTGATGTTTCATCCAGATTAAATGTGAACTGCATCCTGCTGCTGATATGTACTCAGCTTCTGCTGTGGACATGGCAATGGTGTTTTGTCTCTTGATTGACCAAGATATTAAATTGTCTCCTAAGAATGTGCAGTTTCAACTTGTACTCTTTCTTTCAAGTTTATATCCAGCATAATCAGAATCACAGTATCCACTCAGTTTGTATGTGGGAGTTTTCTTGTAGAGCAGGGTAAGATGTGTGGTTCCTTTTAGGTATCTAAGGATTCTTTTGAAAGCAGTTAAGTGGGATTCCCTAGGGTCAGCTTGAAAATGAGCACAGACACAAACACTAAACAAAATGTCACGTCTAGAAGCAGTTAGATAAAGAAGGGATCCAATCATACCTCTGTATGTTTTCTGGTCTACCTTTTGGCCGGATTCATCTTTTTCAAGTGAGCAGGTGGGGTGCATGGGGGTGGCCATAGGCATACAATCACTCATCTTGAACTTTTTGAGAAGTTCTTTAATGTACTTAGATTGGTGAATGAGTATACCTGTTTTGCCTTGCTGAATCTGAATTCCTAGGAAGAACTTAAGTTCTCCCATCATGCGCATCTAAAACTCTTGGTGCATCAAATCAGAAAACTCTTGGCAGGGAGTGCCATTAATTGATCCAAAAATAATATCATCAACATAAACTTGAATGATTAGAATATCATCTTTAATGGATTTTCTAAACAAAGTGTTATCTATTTGGCCTCTATCAAACTGATTTTTAAGTAAGAAATTGCTAAGTCTGTCATACCATGCCCTAGGTGCTTGTTTTAAACCATATAAAGAAAAACATGGTTTTGAAAATCAGAACTCTCAAAACCTGGGGGATGTTTGACATAGACTTCCTCACTTATATAACCATTTAAGAAAGCACTTTAGACATCCATTTTATACAAAGTAATATCATGCTTTGCAGCAAAAGAGAGTAGGATACGAATTACTTCTAACCTGGCCACTGGAGCAAAAGTCTCAGGGTAGTCAATACCTTTTTGCTAATTGTATCCTTGTGTAACACATCGTGCCTTGTTTCTGACAACTTCTCCTTTTTCATTCATCTTGTTTCTGAAAACCCACTTGGTTCCAATAACGTTCTTAGTCTTGGAACTAGATCTATAATATCATTCATTTAGCTCTTCTTGCATTGGTAGACTCCATCTATATCCTTCTTCTTCAGATTTGAAGATTTGTCGTATTCTTCCTTGAAGCTTCTGCTTTTTCAAGTTCTTTTGCCTACATCAGCTTCTGGTTCTGGTAAACCTGCATAGGTTTCCTCTGGTTCTAGTCAACCAGCTTCGGTTTCCTCTGGTTCTAGCAAACCAGCATCAGTTAACTCTGGTTATGGTTAACCTGCATAAGCTTCATCTTGCTTTGACTTTTTAGGTCAAGCTATTTGTCATATAACATAACACAACTTAAATAATTTAAAAGTGAAATTAATACAACCAGAACATCAGTTTTGCATCTGGTGGTCTCTGCTTGTTTTTGAAACCACTGGAATGATGTTTATGCTGAAGTGTTCATATTATATAGATCACTTGATTCCTCTGACAGTTTGAAAACCTGCAGAATACTTATCCAGCTTTGATTTTTAAGATCAAGCTTCTTGTTATCACTGTAAACATAAATATCAAACAATAATAGTATTTAAGGATAGATATAACCTATATGTCACAGTTTCAGTTTTATTCTAAAAATCCTCTTATTTCTGATTTTCAGATTCTGAGTTTGTATGTTTTGTGATTAGATGGTTTGGATGAAGGGCTTTGAATTCCCTCCCTGGTTCGAGGGCTTGATAAATTTCTCTGGAGTGTTTGAAGAACTCTCCTGATTCTGATTCTTCTCTTTCTGCTTCGGCTGATACACCATGTTCCTCTGGTGATTCTGGAACTTATGGTGATTCTGATTTTTCTGGTTCTGGAACTGATGGTAATTCTGATTCTTCTTGTAGTTCCAGTTTTGTTGATATGAGTGATTTCTCTGATATTTCCTGTTCCTCCTATGATTCTGGTTCTGATACGGGTTCTGGTTCTGGTTCTGATTCTAGTGTGAATTGTACTGACCAGACCTTCTTTCACTAGACTCATTTTGCCTCTGTCTGGTGGACGTTGGAACATACACCTTATGTTTGTGCATTGCCAGCATCCATTGACCAGGCACCATGATTGGTGTTTCCTTCTGGTTGCTCAGAACATCTGCAACATAAACAATTTTATGTTTTGGAACCCAAATCTGGTTGGGTCCAGGTTTGTCAGTCTTGAAAGGTTTCTTGTCTTTCCTTGATTTTATCATAGGACAAGACAATTTTGAATGACCTTTCTTAGCACAAACAGTATATGAAACATCAGAAGAAATAGGTTTAGTTACAGTTACAGTTTCATCAAATCCTATGCCTCTTTTGCCATTGTTACTAACTCCATAAATCATAGAAGCATACTAGCTTCTTTCCATACCATTTGCAATAAAGTATTGAAAAGCTTGTTCATGCATATCAGATTCACAAACAGTATTGGAAGTAGAGCAAATATTACTTTTGAGAGTTAGATTTTTATAAGTAGTTATTAATTCAGATCTAGTAAGATTCGAGAATACCTCTTGGTTTTCATCTTCTGAATAAGTTCCAAAGTCTGTGCTGGATCCATAACTTGAGTAAATATGTGCCATCAGAGCCAATACTGCTTCCTCTGATGTGCTTCCGGACTTGCCAGAATGAATGATTTGTTCATTCTTCTTACCTTCGGCTTTTCTTCCAGAGTCAGATTTTATGTTGGATCTAGAGGCAGAATATATGTAGGCCATCATTGCTAATTCAGCTTCTTCATCATCAGATGATTCATCAGAATCATCCCCTGTTGCCATCAGATTTTTCTTCTGGGGTCTGGAGTCTTTCTTCTGGTGGTTTCCTTTCTCTAGATTCGTGCATTCTAATTTGATGTGCCCAGGTTCATTGCATCCATAGCAGATAATGCTCTTCTTGTTAGTTTCTTTCTTTCCTCTGTTGGAGTATTTGCCATTTTTCCTGGGAGCTTTCTTCTTTCTGTTTTGCCACATCTTTGCAATCTGCTTGGTTATGTAAGCAAGATCATCGTCTTCACTATAACTATCCTCTGATTCTAATACAACCTTTGCAGCTTTCTTCTATTTTGACTTAAGGGCTAAGGTCTTCATCTTCTTTGGTTCATCTGCATTCAGCCTTATTTCATGAGACCTGAGGGAGCTGATCAGATCTTCAAGCTTCAAGGTCTTCATATCCCTAGATTCCTGTACTGCAGTAACCTTTGGTCTCCATTTGGCTGGTAAGCTTCTGAGGATCTTCTTTACATGATCTGCAGTGGTGTAGCTTTTCTTTAATTCTTTTAAACTTGATACCAGAATCTGGAATCTGCTGAACATTGCTTCAATGTCTTCATCCACTTCCATCTTGAACAGCTTATACTGTTTGACCAGTATGTATACCTTTTCCTCTTGAACCTGTTGACTTCCTTCATAGGTCAGAACTAAATTGTCATAGATGCTTTTTGCTGTTTCCTTATTGGTGCATCTATCAAATTCTTTAAATGTGATAGCACTGATCATGATGGTTCTGGACTTGTGATGCAGCTTGTATGACTTCTTCTGGTTGGGATTCATATCTTCTACATCCAGTTCTACATCTTCTAGTGTAGTGGGTGCAGTGTAGCCTTTGACTACCAAGGTCTAGAGATCAGGATCTTGGGAGATGAAGAAGCTTCTCATTCTGTCCTTCCAATATTCAAAGTGATCTCCATCAAACAGTGGTGGCCTATTGATGTTGCCTCCAAATTCTTCTTTGGATTTTGACATCTTGAACCAACCTTGAACCTTTCCTCAAACAATGTTAAGTGCTCAACCTTGAGACCGAGCTCAGATGCCAATTGAAGGTGCAAATACGAGAAGGGGGTCGAATTGTGTTTGTACTACTTGACTTTTTTTTCTGTTTTTGATGATTATTTGAAATCTGAAATATAATCAAGTAGAGTTAGCAGCGGATAAAGTAAAATAAACACACAAGGATTTATCCTGGTTCACCATTAACTAGGCTACATCCAGTCCCTTCACCTCGAAGGATTTTTCCACTAATTCAAAACCTTTGAATTACAACAACACTACTGACCCTCCAAGTCAGTCTTCCTAAACAGTCTAACAATCCTAGACTTTTGAGGAACACAGCATCTTGACTTCACAAGTCAAGTCTTCTCTTACCAATCTGACAACCCCAGATTGTAGAAGGAATTACAACACCTTGAATCTAATTGCTAAGTCACCTGCTACTTCTTCTGACTCTTCAGATTGTAAACTCTACTTCAACAATATAGATTTACCACAAGGGAACGAAAAACACGAGTACTTGCTTCTGGAAAGCTGAAACTCGCATTTAACCTCACTGAAAAATTGAGTGTTTGCTTCTGGAAGTTTATGACTCATTTACTGATTTTTTATGCTAAGTCTTCTTCCTTGAGCCTCCTTTTATAGATGAAGATTAGTGTCTCTTCCATGATTAAATTCGAGTTGTATCTTCTCTTGATTCTCTTGCAAAAATAACTTTGTCAATCGGGTTTCACTTAAATAAAAATCATATCTTTTTAGCTCCAGATTGCATTTGAAAATTCTGTTGACCAATCTTGTTTCTTTTAATTTCAAACCATATTTTTTTAAGCTTCAGATTGCATTCGAATTTCTCCAAGTCTACAGTAATTATTGAATCAAATACACTTAATCCTTTGATCAAATTTTTATCAAAATTTAATCAAGTCTTCTTCGAATTTTTAATCAAGTCATCACTGATTTTCATCATGATTAAACCTGGACCGTTTGATCTTCTGATCTCGACGACATCTGGACCAAATGATCTGATCTTCTAATCTCGGCCAACACTAGGCCATATGATCTGATCTTTTGTTCTCGGCCAACACTGGGCCATTATGCTTAAATCTGGACCATTAATCTGAACATTTTCCCTCTGATCTAGACCAATTCTGGACTAAGTATGGATTGAATTAAATCTGGACTAATGATATTTTAATTTGGACATTTACCTTCTGATCTGAGTCAAGTCTGGATTAAATCTGGACACTCTTTTATTCTGATTTGGACTTTGTTTTATGCTCTGAACCATGCTAACTTCTGGTGTGGACCAAGTCATTTGTTCTGGACCAGTTATCTTCTGCCCTGAACCAAGTCTGGATTATGTCTGGACTGATTCTTAAAATCACTACCAGGCTATCTTCTAGTCAAGATTAATTCTGGACCAAGTCTGACTTATGATTCCTTCTAGTCTGGACCAAGTCTCCTTCTGAAACTCTGCTTCCTTCTGATCTGGGCCAAGAAAGATATCCTCTGACGATGTTATTTTACCTTTGATGACATCCTCTGGAGGTGTATCGTTGGGTGTCCTCTAGATGCATTCTCTAGCTGAACCTTCTGGTGGCATTTCTATCTTCTGGTTGCTTCCTCTGGATGTATCTTCTGGTGGTGTCATCCTCTGATTTTGCACAGCTTCTGATTTGTTCTTCTAAGTAAAAATAACATATACATAAATGAAGGTGCAAACACGAGAAGGGGGGTTGAATTGTGTTTGACTTAACTTGAATACTTTTCCTGTTTTTATACTTTCAAAACAAAACTTGATGTATAATGAACAACAGAGTTAGCAGCGGATAAAAAGTAAAAATAAAACTCACAGGCTATCTTATTGTCTTGGTCACATCTGGATTAATTCTCTTGTTCTGGACCCTTAAACTTAACTTCTGGTTGAGTCTGGAACAAGTCTATGCAGTTTAATATTTCACTGTCAGGCCATATTCTGGTTAGAATAACTTCTGGAATAAAATTGATATTTGATTCCTTTTGGTCTGGAACAACTCTCCTCCTGGCAGGCTTTCCACTGGTATGATCCATGTTTCATTCTGATTTTTATTCCTTCTGATCTGGGCCATCAAAGATATCTTCTGGTCATATTTTTGACATTCCTGGATATCTTCTGGTCAATCCAGAATTCATTTTTCTGGAATCCTTTGATCTCTGCTTTTTTTTCCTTCAGTTTCTGGGCATTTAACTTAATAATTCAAAGTACAAAATAAGTTTTTATTGAGTACATTTGTAAGCATCAAAATCCTAAGTACTTAGAACCAACTTGGTTCCAACAATCTCCCCCTTTTTGATGATGACAAAACCTTAACTTATTTTGCTAACCTATGACTCGAAGACTTTGAATTACTCCCCCTCAGACCAATCTCTCCCCCTAAGTCTGATACTCTCCTTTTCAACTCTTTCTTTGTTCTCTCTTTCTTTTCTTCTCTTCTCCTCTCCTTTTCAACTCCTTCTTTTTGCTCTCTTTCTTTTTCTCTCTTCACATTTCCTCTCCTTTTCAACTCCTTCTGTTTTCACTCTTTCTTTTTCTTTCTTTGTTTTTCTCTCTCCCTGTCTCCTCTCCTTTTCAACTCCTTCTGTTTTCACTATTCCTTTTTCTTTCTTTGTTTTTCTCTCTCCCTGTTTCCTCTCCTTTTCAACTCCTTCTGTTTTCTCTCTTTCTTTTTCTCTCCTTCTTTCTTTTTATCTCTCCTTTTCAACTTATTTCTCCTTTCTTTCTCTCTCTCTCTTTCTCGCCCTTTTTGTCATCAGCCAAAAAGTGGTCCTACTATTTTTGTATTTTTTTGTTTTTCACTTTACAAATTACTGAAAGTAAAAACTGAAATTAAAAGACATAAAATAAAATTGCAAGAAATTTTAAAAACTCCTTAGATGACTACTTGGGCTAGTCAGATATGGAGGTCATGCTGAGATGTTTCTTAATGAACTCGAACCTATCTTTTGGTAATGCCTTGGTGAAGATATCAGCCCATTGATAATCAGTGTCGACAAACTGGATGCTCAAAGTCCCTTTTTGAACATGGTCCCTAATGAAATGGTGTTTTATTTCAATGTGTTTGGCTCTAGAGTGTAAGATAGGGTTCTTGGTTAGGTTTATGGCTGAAGTGTTATCACAGAACAAAGTGCAGTTGCCACTTATACTTTTCCTTTCCAGCTCTGTATGTTTTCTGGTCTGCCTTTTGGCTGGTTTCATCTTTCTCAAATGAGCAGGTTTGGTGCATGGGCGTGGCCATTAGCTTATAGTCACTCATCTTGAACTTTTTGAGAAGTTCTTTAGTATATTTTGATTGGTGAATGAGTATACCTGATTTGCCTTGATGAATCTGAATTCCCAGGAAGAACTTAAGTTCTCCCATCATGCTCATTTGGAACTCCTTCTGCATTAGGTCAGAAAACTCTTTGCACAAAGTGCCATTAGTTGATCCAAATATGATATCATCAAGATAGACTTGAATAATCAGAATATCATGTTTAATGGATTTTCTAAATAGTGTATTATCAATCTGGCCTCTATTAAATTCATTCTTAAGCAGAAAGTTACTAAGTCAGTCATACTATGCCCTTGGTGCTTGTTTTAAACCATATAAAGACTTTTTAAGTTTGAAAACATGGTCTGGAAAATCAGAATTTTCAAAACCAGGGGGCTGTTTGACATAGACTTCTTCAGTTATGTAGCCATTTAAGAATGCACTTTTGACATCCATTTGATACAGCATTATATCATGTTTAGCAGCAAATGATAAGAGAATTCTAAATGCTTCAAACCTAGCCACTGAAACAAAAGTCTCAGTGTAATTCATACCTTTCTGTTGACAGTATCCTTGAGCTACAACTTCACCCTTTTCATTGAATTTGTTTTCTGAATACCTACTTGGTTCCAATAATGCTTCTGTTTGGTCTGGATACCAGATCCCAAACATCATTCCTTTGAATTTCATTCAGCTCTTCTTGCATTGCAAGTATCCAACCTTCCTCTGACAAAACTTCATCAACAATGCTTGGTTCGCATCAACTTCTGGTTCTGTAACAGCTTCTGATTCTGATGAATCAGCTTCTGGTTCTGGTGAATCTGTAACAGCTTTAGATTTTGGTAAATATCCAGATTTCTCTTATGACTTATCTTGGTTGTTTCTGACTTGATCAGATTTATCTTTTGAAGATTTGTCATGTGTTGCTGACTTGCTTGTATCCTTTACCGTTCCAGATACTTCTGTTTCTTGTGCTTCTACTCCTTGTACTATTTTTATCTTGCTTTGATTTATTAAGATCAAGCAGTTTGTCATTTTACATAATGCAAATCAAATAAGTTAAAATTTAACTCAATACAGCCAAACCATTCATTCTGCTTCTGCTTCTGCTCCCTTTGGTTCTGATGAACCTGTACTATCTTTATCTTGCTTTGATTTGTCAAGCAGTTTGTCATATACCATAATATAAATCAATTAATTTAAAAATGAAATTAGTACAGCCAAACCATTAATTCTGCTTCTGTTGGTTTCTGTTTGTTTTTGAAACCACTGGAATGTTGTTTCTTCTGAGTGTTCAATTCGTGTGAATCACCTGGTTCCTCTGATGTTTTGAAAACCTGCAGAATACTTATCTAGCTTTGATTTGTTAAGATCAAGCTTCTTGTTATCACAGTAAATATTAAATAATAATAGTATTTACAGCAAGATGTAGCCTCAGGTTTACTCTGAAAATCCTCTTGCTTCTGATTTTCAGATTCCTAATCTATATGTTCTGAGATTACATGGTTTGGATAAGGGAATTTCAATTCCCTTCTAGGTTTGTAGTCTTGATGAATCTCACTGGAGAGTTTGAAGAACTCTCTTGATTCTGATTCTTTAATTTCTGTTTTGGCTCATACACCATATTCCTCTGGTGATTCTGGAACTTATGGTGATTCTGATAATCATTCTTATTTTGATAATTAAAGTAGTTCGGATGATCATACCTCAACATTTGATATTGATACCTGTTCAGGTTCTGGTTCTAGTTCTGGTTCTGGTATTGATTTTGATTCTGGTTCCACTGTTGATATCGGTTCCAGTTTCTGTGCCTCCAGTTCTGGTTCTCGTTCCAGTGTTGGTTCTGGTTCCAGTTTCTGTGCTTCTGGTACTGGTTCCAGTTCTGGTTCTGGTTCCAGTTCCTGTTCCTTTGATACAGGTTCCAGTTCTGATTCTGGTTCTAGTTCTTGTTCTGATACGAGTGATATCCATGATATTTCATGTTCCTCCTATAATTCTGGTTCTAGTTCTAATAGGTATTGTGTTGACCAGTTCTTCTTATACCAGAGTCACTTTGCTTCTGTTTGGTAGATGTTGGAACATAAACCTTCTTCTGCTTGTGCGTTGCCAACATCCGTTGTCTAGGCACCATTGTTGGTGTCTCCTTCTGGTTGCTCAGAATATCTGCAACATAGACAATTTGATCTTTTGGTACCCAGAACTGATTGGGTCCAGGTTTGTTAGTTGTAACAGCTCTCTGATCTTGTTCAGATTTTACCATTGGACAAGATAATTCAGAGTGACCTTTCTTGGCACAAACACTACATAAAACATCAGAATGAACAGCTTTATTTTCAGTAATTGTTTCTGTAAAACCAAGACCTCTTTTTCCAGAATTACTGTTTCCATAAATCATAGATGCATTTTTACTTCTTTCCATTCCATTGGAAATAAAGTTTTTAAAAACTTGCTCATGCATATCAGATTTACAAACAGTTTCAGAATTGAAACAATTATTACTTTTCAGAGTTTGGTTTTCAGATTTGAGTCTTGCAACATCAGTTTTAAAATTTTTGTTTTCAGTTGCATACTCAGAATTTCAATTCTTTAAAACTTGGACTTCTTTGGTTAGATTTTCCTTATCTTCCCTAAGAGTTTTCAGTTGTAAAGACCTTTTATTGTTTGCATTTAACAAGTCTTTTAAAGTCTCAATTAATTCAGATTTGCCAGAGCCTAAGCTATATTCAGAACTTGAGTTGGTATGAGCCATCAGAGACAGAATTGTTTACTCTGATGTGCTTCCAGATTTGCCAGAATGATTGCTTCAATCATTCTTCCTTATGCCTGTTTTCCTTCTGGAATTCGTGCCTTTATGAGGTCCAAAAGCAGACTTGATGTGAGCTATCTTTGCTGTTTCTGCCTCGTCTTCATCAGAAGATTCTTCCTCTGATTCTGATACATCCCAGGCAGCCATCAGACCTTTCTTTCTGTATCTGGAACTCTTCTTGTGCTGTTTTCCTTTTTGCCAGATTTGGACATTCTGACTTGATATGTCCAGGTTCATTGCATCCATAACATATGATGTTCTTCTTGTCAGATTCTTCCTTGCTGTTATGTTTCTTCTGGGAACCTCTCCTCTTTCGGTTTTCCCAGATCTTAACCATCTTTTTGGTTAAGTATGCCATATTATCACAGTCACTATCACTATCCTCTGATTCTGATTCTGCCTTTGCAGCTTTCTTCTGTTTCGATTTCAGAGCCAGATTCTTCTTCTTCTTAGGTTCATCTTCTTCCAGTTCTATTTCATGAGACCTGAGTGAGCTGATCAGATCTTCCAGCCTCAAGGTACTCAGATCCTTAGCTTCCTAAATTGCAGTAACCTTTGGTCTCCACCTTTTTGGTAGACTTCTCAGAATTTTCCAGACATGATCTTCAGTGGTATAGCTTTTATTTAATACTTTCAGTCCTGATACCAAAGTCTGGAATCTGCAGAACATTGTGTCAATGTCTTCATCCTCTTCCATCTTGAACAGCTCATACTTTCTGACCAATATGTTAGCCTTTGTTTGTTGAACCTGCTTGGTTCCTTCATAGGTCCGAACCAGACTATCGAATATACTCTTTGTTGTTTCTTTATTTGTGAATCTATCAAATTCCTTGAATGTGATTGCACTGACCATGATGGTCCTGGACTTGTGATGAAGTCTGTGTAGTCTGATCTGATCTGGTTTCATATCATCCAAGTCTAGTTTCTTAGTTGGATCTTCTGGATCAGTAGGTGCAATGTATCCTCTGACTATCATCTTCCATAATTCAGGATCTTGAGATATGACAAAACTTCTCAGTCTGTCCTTCCAATACTCAAACCTTTCTCCATCAAATATTGGTGGTCTGTTGATGTTGCCTCCCAATTCTTCTGACATATTGAACCCCTTGGACCTTTCCTCAAACACTGTTAAGTGCTCAGCCTTGAGACCGAGCTCTGATGCCAATTGAAGGTGCAAACACGAGAAGGGGGGGTTGAATTGTGTTTGACTTAACTTGAATACTTTTCCTGTTTTTATACATTCAAAACAAAACTTGATGTATAATTAAAAACAGAGTTAGCAGCGAATATAAAGTAAAAATAAAACTCACAGTTTTTATACTGGTTCACCGTTAACGAGGCTACGTCCAGTCCCTTCACCTTGAAGGATTTCACTAATTCAAACCTTGAATTAAAACCTTGCTACTGACCCTCCAAGTCAGTCTTCTCAAACAGTCTAACAATCCTAGACTTCTTTGAGGAATGCAGCTCCTGTCTTCAGCCAATCTGATAATCCCAGATTGTAGAAGAAATCATAACACTATAAATCTAATTGCCAAGTAACCTGCTACCCCTTCTGACTCCCTCAGATTGTAGACTCTACTTCAACAACTTAGATTTAACACACAACACTATGAATCTAATTGCCAAGTAACCTGCTACCCCTACTGATTCCCTCAGCTTGTAGACTCTACTTCAACAACTTAGATTTGACACCGTGGAACGAAAATAACAAGAGTACTTGCTTCTTGAAAGCTGAAACTCACAATTGACTTCTATGAAAATTTGGGTGTTTGCTTTTGGAAGTGTATGACTCTTTAGTGATTTTCGATGATGAGCATTCTGCCTTGAGCCTCCTTTTATAGATGCAGATTTGGGCCTCTTCCAATGCTTAAATTCGAGCTGAATATTGCTGGATTCTCTGAAAAAATAACTTGACCAATTGTGCTTCATATAAATAAAAAACATATCTTCATATTTTCTTTCAAAATAAGTGGCCAATTAAATCTGTTGGTTTTTCCCGCCAATGCTCCTGAATTCCACAACACCTCACTTTATTTTTGTAATAAATCTTTTTAATACTTTGATCAAAATAAATTGAAATCTCCATCGTTGATCAATTCTGGACCATCAGATTTTCCTGTGCTAGTCCACATTTGAACCAGACTAATTGCTATGCTGTGATCCTCTGAATTCGGCCATCCCTGGACCACACTCCCTGACCCTCTAATCTTCTGATTTCGGCCAACCTGGATGCGCGCCTAATATGCTATAATCCTCTTAACTCGGCCTTTGCTGAACTGCTCATCCTGTCCCTCTGATTTCGGCCAACACTGGGCCACGGTCTGATTTTCTGATCTGGACCATCACTGGACCAAATAATTAATTCTGAACCAATGATATGGACATCTACCCTCTGATCTGAACTAATTCTAGACTTTGGTCTGGATTAAATTAAAATTAAATATGGACAATATATATTTCAGACTTGGCATTTTACCTTTGATTTTATATCAGGTCTAGATCATTCTGGCCTGTTGATGTTGCCTCCAAATTCTTCTTTGGATTCTGACATGTTGAACCCCCTTGGACCTTTCCTCAAACACTGTTAAGTGCTCAGCCTTAAGACCGAGCTCTAATGCCAATTGAAGGTGCAAACACGAGAAGAGGGGTTGCATTGTGTTTGTATTACTTGAATTCTTTTTCTGTTTTTGATGATTATTTAAAATCTGATATATAAACAAGCAGAGTTAGCAACAGATAAAGTAAAATAATCAACACAAAGATTTATCCTGGTTCACCATTAACTAGGCTACATCCAGTCCCTTCACCTTGAAGGATTTTGCCACTAATTCAAAAACTTTGGATTACAACACCACTACTAACCCTCCAAGTCAATCTTCCCAAACAGTCTAACAATCCTAGCCTTTTGAGGAACACAGCACCTTGACTTCACAAGTCAAGTCTTCTCCTACAAATCTGACAACCCCAGATTGCATAAGGGATTTCAACACCTTGAATCTAATTGCTAAGTCACCTGCTACTTCTTCTAACTCTTCAGATTGTAGACTCTACTTCAACAATATAGATCTGACACAAGGGAACGAAAAACAAGAGTACTTGCTTCAGGAAAGTTGATACTCACAATTAACCTTACTGAAAACTCGAGTCTTTGCTTCTGGAAGTATATGACTCTTTTTCTGATTTTCGATGCTAAGTCTTTTCCCTTGAGCCTCCTTTTATAGATCAAAATTAGGGTTTCTTCCATGATCAAATTCGACTTGTATCTAACCAGAGTCTCTTGCAAAAATAACTTGGCCAATCGGGTTTCACTTAAATAAAAATCATATCTTTTTAGCTCCAGATTGCATTTGAAAATTCTTTTGACCAATCTTGTTTCTTTTAATTTCAAACCATATCTTTTTAAGCTTCAGATTGCATTCGAATGTCATCACGTCTTCAGTAATTTTTGAATCAAATCCCCTTAATACTTTGATCAAATTTCTATAAAAATTTAATCAAGTCTTCTTCGAATTTTAATCAAGTCTTCACTGATTTTCATCATGATTAAAATCTAGACCGTATGATCTTTTGATTTCGACCACATCAAGAACATAATTATGTGATCCTCTGATCTCGGCCAACACTGGACCACATGATATGATCTTCTGATCTCGGCCAACACTGGGCCATGATACTTAAATCTGGACCATTGATCTGAACATTTTCCCTCTGATCTGGACCAAGTCTTGACTGAGTCTGGATTGAATTTGAATTAAATCTGGACTTATTATTATTTTAATCTGGACATTTATCTTCGGATCTAAATCAAATCTAGATTAAATCTGGACAATCATTTCTTCTGATCTGGACTGAGTTATATGCTCTGGACCATGCTATCTTCTTGTCTGGACCAAGTCATTTGTTCTGGACCAGTTATCTTCTGCTTTGAACCATGTCAGGATTAAGCTTGGACTGATTCTTATAATCACTACCAAGCTATCTTCTGATCAGGATTAAGTCTGGACCAAGTCTGACTTATGATTCCTTTTAGTCTGGACCAAGTCTCCCTCTGACAAGCTTCCTTCTGGTTTGCACCAGGTCTCCTTTTGAACTCTACTTCCTTCTGATCTGGGCCAAGAAATATATCCTCTGATGATGTTATTTGACCTTTGATGACATCCTCTGATATCCTCTGGAGGTGTATCCTCTGGTGTCCTCTAGATGCATCCTCTGGTACCCTCTAAATGAATTCTCTGGCTGAACCTTCTGGTGACATTTCTATCTTTTGGTGGTGTCATCCTCTGTTTTTGCACAGATTCTGATTTGTTCTTCTAAGTCAAAATACTATTTACATAAAATACTTTTGTTAACATCAAAATTATAAGTATAGAACCAACTTGGTTCCAACAATCTCCCCCTTTTTGATGATGAGAAAACCTTGTATTTTTTATAACTATTTTTCTTTCTTTTGACTTTAACTCCCCCTAGGACTATGCTTTATTTGGACTTTTTCTCCCCCTAAGTCTAATGCTTCAGATTCTCTAACAAATCCATCTTCTCCCCCTTTGTCATTATACAAAAATGATTGAAGGAAGAAGGGATATCTTCTGACCTTTTTTTTTTCATCTTCTAGAGTACAAAAAAATTAAATGACAGGAAATAAAATACAAAAAAAAAATAAAAAGTACTCCTCTACCAAGACTACTAGGTCTAGTCAGATATGGAGATTATGTTGAGATGCTTCTTGATGAACTCGAATCGATCTTCAGGCAATGGTTTAGTGAATATGTCAGCCCATTGATGATCAGTGTCTACAAACTGGATGTTGAGTTTTCCTTTTTGAACATAATCTATGATGAAGTGGTGTTTGATTTCTATGTACTTGGCTCTAGAATGAAGGATAGGGTTCTTGGTTAGGTTGATGGCTGAAGTATTGTCATAGTATAAAGGGATGTTGGTTTCAAAGATGTTATAGTCTTCCAACTGATGTTTCATCCAGATTTAACTAAGAACTGCATCTTGCTGCTGATATGTATTCAGCTTCTGCTATTCACATGGCAATGGTGCTTTGTCTCTTGCTTGACCAAGAAATCAGATTATCACCTAGAAACGTACAGTTGCCACTTGTGCTTTTTCTCTCTAATTTGTCTCCAGCATAATCAGAATCACAGTACCCACTCATTTTGTATGTGGGAGTTTTCTTGTCGAGCAAGGTAAGATGTGTAGTTCATTTAAGATATCTAAGGATTCTTCTGACAGCAGTTAAGTGGGATTCCCTACGGTCAACTTGAAAACAAGCACAGACACAAACACTAAACAAAATGTCAGGTCTAGAAGCAGTTAGATAAAGAAAGGATCCAATCATACCTCTATATGTTTTCTGGTCTACCTTTTGGCCGGATTCATCTTTTTGAAGTGAGCAGGTGGGGTGCATATGGGTGGCCATAGGCTTACAATCACTCATCTTGAACTTTTTGAGAAGTTCTTTAGTGTACTTAGATTGGTGAATGAGTATACCTGTTTTGCCTTGCTGAATCTGAATTCCTAGGAAGAACTTAAGTTCTCCCATCATGCTAATCTAAAACTCTTATGGCATCAAATCAGAAAACATACAAACTGCCCTAGGTGCTTGTTTTAAACCATATAAAGAAAAAACATGGTTTCGAATATCAGAATTTTCAAAACCTGGGGGCTGTTTGACATAGACTTCCTCACTTATATAACCATTTAAGGAAGCACTTTAGACATCCATTTGATACAAAGTAATATCATGATTTGCAGCAAAAGAGAGTAGGATACGAATTGCTTCTAACCTGGCCACTGGAGAAAAAGTCTCAGTGTAATCAATGCCTTCTTGCTAACTATATCCTTGTGCCACAAGCCTAGCTTTATTCCTGACTACTTCACCTTTTTCATTGAGTTTTTTCCTGAACACCCACTTGGTTC
This sequence comes from Cicer cuneatum, assembly GCA_037974295.1. Classification (NCBI taxonomy): domain Eukaryota; kingdom Viridiplantae; phylum Streptophyta; class Magnoliopsida; order Fabales; family Fabaceae; genus Cicer; species Cicer cuneatum. Next base: position 57,971,582 of record JBBPBO010000001.1, read on the forward strand.
CAATGATATTTTTGTGTGGTCTGGACAACAGATCCCATACATCACTCCTTTCAAACTCATTCAGCTCTTGTTGCATTGGTAGACTCTGCTTTTTCAAATTCTTTTATCTGCATCAGCTTCCAATTAAGGTTTTAATGTTAACAAAAGTATTTTATGAAAATCACATTTTGTCTTAGAAGAAGACTGAAAAATTAGAGGATGACGTCACCAAAGGATACACCAGAGGATGACGTCACCAGAAGATACCTCCAAAAGGTACAAATCAGAAGATACAACCAGAAGATATCAACGTCAGCAGAAGATGTCATCAGGGGATGACGTCACCAGAAAATATAAATGTCACCAAAAGATACAACCAGAAGATATCACCAGAGGATACCAGATGATGTCATTAGAGGAAACCAGAAGATGTCACCATAGGATACCTCCAGCGGATACCAGAAGATACCTCTAGAGGATACCAGAAGATACCTCCAGAGGATATCACCAGAGGATCCCATCAGAAGCAAGAATCAGAGGATGTCATCAAAAGCAAAAATCGAAGGATATCATCAATCAGAGGATATCATCAAAAGCAAGAATCAATGACATCATCAGAGGATATCATTTGTGGTCCAGACCAGAAGGAAACTTGGTCCAGAAGAAGACTTGGTCCAGACCAGAAGGAAACTTTGTCAAGAAGCAGACGTGGCCCAGACCAGAAGGAAACCTTGTCCAAAAGAAAACATGGTCCAAATTAGAAGCAAACATGGTCCAGAAAGAGACTTGGTTCATATCAGAAGAATACTTGGTCTAGAAGGAGACATGGTCCAGACTAGAAGGAAACATTATCCAGAAGATAACTTGGTCCATAACAGAAGACATGGTCTAGACTTGGTCAACACTAGAAGATAACACGGTTCATATCAGAAGAATACTTGGTCCAGAAGGAGACATGGTCCAGACTAGAAGGAAACATTATCCATAAGATAACTTGGTCTAGAACAGAAGACATGGTCCGGACTTGGTCCAGACCAGAAGATAGCATGGTCCACAATAGAAGAATTGGTCCAGACTTGATCCAGATCAAAAGATCACATAGTCCAGATCAGAATATCACACTGTCCAAATCAAGAAATAGAATGATACAGATCAGATCACATGGTCCAGACTTGGTCCAGATCAGCAGATCATACGGTCCAAATTTTAAATCATGATGCAGATCAAGTGAAGACTTGATTAAAATTAGAAGAGGACTTGACTGAATTTTGAAAGAGCTCTGATCGTAGGCTTAAGAAGATTTAATTCAAAAATCAAAGAAGACCTAAAGGAAATACAAAGGAAATCTGAGCAAAGAATATATGGTTCGAAACTAAAAAGAAACAGTATTGGCCAACAGAATTTTCAAAGGAAATATGAGCAAGATTCATCTCGAAATTAAGCTTCGACAAAGCCCTAATAGCAGCAGAAAGCATTGAGAAATAGAAGAACTCAAGCATAAAATGCAGACTCATCTTAGAGTTCAAATCGATTGAAAAACACAAGAACTCAAGCTTCAATTCACAGTTATTCGAGAGAAACACAAGTGCGCAAGAGCAATATTTTCTAACTGTTTTCGAATGAGAAATTTAGTGCAGCAATCAGCTTTCCAGAAGCAACATTGCAGAATTCCAAACCCTTGTAATCAAACCCGATTGAGGTGTAGGTTCCTTCTTCAATCGGGGGTTGTTAGATTGGTAGAAGAAGACTTGACTTGTTGGGTCAAGGTGTGCAAGTTCCTTCTTCAATCTAAGGTTGTTAGATTGGTAGGAGAAGACTTGACTTGTAGGGTCAAGGTGTTGTTATCGTTCCTCAAAAGTATGGGGTTGTCAGACTGTTTGGGAAGACTGGCTTGGAGGGTCAGGTGCTGTAATTCAAAGTGTTTTGAATTAGTGGATTAAAGCCTTTCGAATGAAGGGACTGGATGTAGCCAAGTTAATGGTGAACCAGGATAAATCGTTGTGTTGTTATGCTATTATTATCTGCTGCTAAGTCTGGTTTTTTATTCATCAAGTAATTCACATCAACATTCATCAAAACAGCAAAAAGAATTTAAGTTTGGCAAAAACAATTTAACCCCCTTCTCGTGTTTGCATCTTCAGTCTCCACTACAAAAGTTGAATACGTATCAACTGCCCAATGTTGCTCCCAAATACTTTGGGTAATAAATCAACTGGAAGATTACTCATTAAGGTACGCAGAAATTCCCATCCTCTGTGACAACAGTAGTGCTATAAATCTTACCAAAAACCCAATTCAACACTCCGAATCTAAACATATTGAAATCAAACATCACTTCTTAAGAGATCATGTTCAAAAAGAAGATGTTGAATTAATCTTCATTGAAACATAAAATTAGCTTGCTAACATATTCACTAAACCTCTCCAGGACGATCGTTTCAAAAACATTTTAGAAAAACTTTCCATCATAAATTGTTTAAATTAGTTCATTTTTATGTTATATGAATTCGTCATAATTATATTTTCATATTTTTAAGCATGATTTGTTGTTTGTTTTAAAAATCATTAAATCTGAGGACGGATAACTCAGAAAAGCTCCTCTATCCTCCTCCAATGTTTGAAAATACAAAAGTCAGAATGAGGCAAGTCTATCATTGTTGATTGCCCTCCCTTTCTCTGCAAAACTCCTCGTTTTCCACTGCCAAAAACGGTCCAACGGCTAGTTCCCCGTGCGAACCCCTAGCTTGAAATGATTAACGCCTACAGCCTCTACCCTTCCTTCTTCCAACGGTAACTTATTTATAAGTTACTATTTGCTTCTTTCACCTTCATCCAGCCCTTTGCCTTCTTCACTCTTTTACTCTCAATAAAAACAAAACCCTCTGAAATCCCTCACTTTTTTCACTCATGGCTCGCACCAAAACCTCTGGAAAAAGGAAAATCTCTTCGAACCCAAATGAAGATCACTCTAAAGACTTCTCAAGTGACTCCTCTCAGCAAAATGATCCCACTCCTACCATTGCCTCACAAGAACCAATCAGCATTGTCCATCCTCCTCTATTCACGGCAACACCTCCAAACCTCTCATCTCCTCCTCACCTCTCTAGAACTAGAAAAACCTCTTCTAAAAAATCCTCATCATCAACACCTTCTCAATGTTCAGCATGCATTATGTCTGGTAAACTCTCATCTAGACAAACCACTCAAGACAACATTGTTCACTTCATTGACTCAAACGATTCTGAGGCAACAAAATCTGATTCCACAAAGTCTCCTTCATCCAAACCTACAAAACATACATCTTCCAAACCTGTAACTTCAAAAAAAAACAAGTGTCTCCAAAAAAATCCTCACACCCAGTTTCACCCGAAAAACCTAAATTTCTTTTTTTCGAATCCACGCTCCTGGAAACCAAATATGCAGAAAAACTGCAAGACAAGTCTGTCATAAATGGAAAAATCATTGACTTGAAAGGTCTAACACAAGAAGGAGTGAATGTGGAAGAACTATTTGATCAACTAGAATGGTCCTCCTTCCTACTTGTCAATGAGCCCCAATATCCAAAACTGGTCAGAGCTTTCTACGATGTTGCAGATGTGTCCCTGGGTAACACTTGCATTAGTGTTATTCTGAAAGGGGCACACATTGAGCTAACCCCTACCTCACTATGTCAAATTTTTTACATACGTGATGAAGGACCCTACCTGTTTTCTTAAGCTTGGTACTCATGTTACAAAATTACTCACTCCTCTGTCCTCGCTAATATTTGCATACATCCTCCTAAGCCCCAGGTTGCCTCCAACCTCCTTCCAATCTGTAGAGTGCTACACAACATCTGTGTACATTCTGTTGTCCCTAAGGCTGGCAGTTACGAAAAAATAACTAACTTGGACATCCTAATCATCCATCATCTCATCTCTGGATCTCCTCTTCACCTTGGAAACATCATTTTCAGTTTTATGTTGAACAATGCATGCCTTGGTAGATCAGCTCTTTATGGAATGATCCTCACCAAAATTTTCAAATTTTTCAAGGTACCTCTAGACGACGAGCAATTTATTGTTTTCAACAACACTTTTTCTGCCAGAAACGCCAATCAAATGCGCCTTGACCCCACGAAAAATCTCTCTCACAAAAAGGCCTCTTCCAAAAAGGTCTTCTCTCCTGGTTCTTCCAAGAAAAAATCAAAAAAGAACTCAACCTCAACTCCTTCACCTCAACCTCATGTCATATACACTGCTCCCTTTGACGTCAGCCCAAAAATTTTGTCTCCTCCACCTTCCACAAACGTCAACCTCCCTGAACGTGTTCCTTCTCCTCAACTTCATCTTTTCTCTTTTGCAGATCAAGTCCATCCTCCTAATGAGGATGAGTTACACAACTCACCTCCTCAACTTATGGAAGATGGTGCAGAACTCTACTTCGATCTCAATCTCACTGCCCATCAATTTTCACCACCACCAACTCCACCCCCATCTGATCCATAAGAAACATCCCAAAATCTACAAGAACCATTTCTCTTTCCTTATCCTCTTACAAGTCCATCTCAACCAGCTCAACTCTCCTATATTATGGCTTAAATTTTTTCCTCTTCTACTAAGGTTTGCACCACTCCTATCATCATTACTTCCTCTGTTCCTCCTATCATCAACGAACAAGCTACTGCACCTCTCCCTGAAGTCATAGGACGATTCAGTTCCCTTGAATCTTTCTTGGCAAAATTGGGAGAAAATTCATCTCAAAACAAAGGTATATGCTCTCAAATCAAAAGTACCAGCGTAAACGTTGATCCTATCCCTGTTGACTCCGTCCCTCCCACCTTTGATCCAAAAGCAGAAGAACACCGCTCTCAAAAAGAGCTACGTGCACCGAAGAAGATCTGTAAGGATCAGAAAAAACTTTTTACTAGCATGACCATATTTCATCACACCTTTGCGCACTTTAGCACACTCCTTGAATGGGTTACTACAAATTTGGTCAAGATTATTGCTCCAGATGCACAGCCTCATGTGCCTTCTGTTCAACCTCCTCCACCACTGCCTCGTCCTTCAACCTCCTCCTCATCTGATGATTCTTCCCCATCCAAATAGACTACCATACTCTGGACCCCACAACTTTTTGCTGTTGACAAACTTAGGGGAGAAAGATTACATTTAAATTGTCAATGATTAGGGTAGTTAGGAAAAAGGATGTTGTTTTGAAACTATCTTGTTCAAATCCTCTCTCTTTTTTTTCTTTTGAACCATTTTTTTGTATTATCTATATATTATCAATATGAAGTATTTTGATTGGTTCAAATGTTTTAAATTGTCTTATGCACTTTCTGAGGGGGAGCCCCATTCTTTCAAGCTCATACTAAGGGGGAGCTTTGAACTCAAAAAAAAAAGCACCTTTACAATTTTTTGTTCATAATCTAAAGAAATTTCGTCATCATCAAAAAGGAGAAGATTGATGAGAAAAAAAATCTCTTTCATTTATTTTAATGATAACAAAATTATCTCAAAAGATTATGATTATACTAATGTGTGCATTTCAGTGTTTTGCTAAGAAAGGAATAGGTTCATTCATTCAACAGTCCAAAGATTCAAGTCAGAAGATCTCAACCTCCCAGCAAGAGGATAGACTGTTGATAGAACCATATCAACCTCCTGTCCAGAGGATGAACTTTTATAAAGGCAAAATAATTATCATTGATCCAAGTCAAAAATAAGAGTAGATAAAATTCTGGACAAATAGCATAAAGATACAAAGTCATCAGAAAGAAGTTTCGGGCCAGAGGATGAACACTAGTGGATGACTATCTATTTCTTCGTCCTCCTGCATTGGAAATGACTAATAGTACCAAAGTACAAAAGGTTGCACTTCTCACAAAGAGTAAAGACCATACATGTCTTGGAAAAGAAAAAAGGAAAAATACTATCGAGTTTGAAACTTCTAGAAAGGTAGAACCTCCAAGACAGCTTCGTGAAAATCAACCTCCTAAATACAAGGCAAAATGAGGACAGCTTCAATGGCAATTTTGCAAATCAAGACAAACTTCAAGGATCATTACATCTTAAGATAACAGTCATAAAGGACAATTTTCTTGAAGAAAAAGTTTCCTTATCTCTATAAAATGAAGAGCAATTAGATACATATCAACAAAGCATAAAAAGAAAAAAGTTTAAGGCTATCAAGAGCATTATTATCCTCTCTTCATACTTTCTATAATCTTACACTAGATCATTGAAATATCTTTCTAGAAAGTGTTAACAAAGAGAAACAACCCAAATTACATCATATTATCTTGTAAATTCAAATGAGATTTGTTGGAACCAAGTTGGTTCTCACACATAAAGTTTTGATGTTAACAAAAGTATTTTATGAACATAACATATTTGACTTCGAAGAAGAATGCAAAAATCAGAGGATGACGTCACTACAGGATACCACCAGAGGATGACGTCACTAGAGGATGACGTCACCAGAAGATACCTCCAGAAGATGCCTCCAGAAGATACACCCAGAAGATGTCACCAGAGGATACCAGAAGATATCACCAGAGAGTACCAGAAGATATCACCAGAGGATACCTCCAAAGGATACCAGAAGATATCACCATAAGATACCTCTAGAGGATATCACCAGAGGATCCCATCAGAAGCAAGAATCAGAGGATATCATCAAAGGCAAAAATTAGAGGATATCATCAAAGGCAAAAATCAAAGGATATCATCAGAAGCAAAAATCAGAGGATATCATCAGAGGCAAAAATCAAATGACATCATCAGAGGATATCATTCATGGTCCAGATCAGAAGCAAACATGGTTCAGAAGAAGACATGGTCCAGATCAGAAGCAAACATGGTTCAGAAGAAGACATGGTCCAGATCAGAAGGAAACATGCTCCAGAAGAAGACATGGTCAAATTCAAAGTCATCCGAGTGTTCAAAAGAAAAAAACACTTGTGTGCAAGAGCAATATTATCTATGTGATTTTTCGAGAGTGAGAAGCAGTGTAACAATCAATAGAAGATGATATTCTTATTATTCAAGTTTATGTTGATGATATTATCTTTGGATCTACTAATGGCACTCTTTGCCAAGAATTTTCTAAATTGATGCAGCATGAATTTCAAATGAGCATCATGGGAGAACTTAAGTTCTTCCTAGGGATACAAATTCAGCAAAGTCAAAAAGGTATATACATTCATCAAACAAAATATACAAAAGAGCTTCTCAAGAAGTTTAAAATGAGTGATTGCAAACCTATGGATACCCTAATGCACCCTACCTGCTCACTAGAAAAGGATGATTTAGGCCAAAAAGTTGATCAAAAAACCTATAGAGGTATGATAGGATCTCAATTTTACCTCACTGCTTCTAGACCTTACATCATATTTAGTGTATGTGAAAGATTTCAATCTGAACCTAGGGAGTCCCATTTAACTGTTGTTAAGAGAATCCTTAGATACCTAAAAGGCACTACCAACCTTACCTTATTCTACAAGATTGTTGGAACCAAGTTGGTTCTAAGTACTTAGGATTTTGATGTTTACAAAAGCACTCCATGTAATCTTATTTTGTACCTTGAATTATTACATTAAATACCACCAGAAGATGAAGTTTCCAGAGGCAAAAGATGAAGACACCAGATAATGCATCCAAAAGGTACCAGAGGATATCTTTGCTGGCCCATATCAGAAGGAAGCAAAGTCAGAAGGAGACCTGGACCAGACCAGAAGGAAGCCTGCCAGAGGGAGACTTGATCCAGACCAGGAGGAATCATTAGTCAGACATAGTCCAGAAGTTATTCTGACCAGAAGATGGCCTGGCAGTGAAATGATAAATAGCCCAGACTTGATCCAGACTTAATCAGAGGATAAATTAATGGGTCCAGAACAAGAGATTCAATCCAGATTTGACCCAGACCAGAAGATATCATGGTTTAGGGTATGAAACTAAGTCCAGACCAGAAGAAATGATTTCCAGATATGATCCGGACCTAATCCAAATCAGAAGGTAAAATGTCCAGAATGAAATATTATTTGTCCAAATTTAAATTTCCGTTCAATCCAGACCCAGTTCAGAATTGGTCCAGATCAGAGGGAAGATATCAAGATCAATGGTTCAAATTTAAGTAGATGGCCCAGTGTTGGTCGAGATCAGAAGATCAGACCATGGCCCAGTGTTGGCCGAAATCAGAAGGTCAGAATGTGTGGTCCAGCATTGGCCGAGATCAGAGGATCACAGCAGATCAGTTTGCTAGACCAGGTTGGCCGAGATCTGAAGATTAGAAGATCAGAAAGTGTGGTCCAGGGTTGGCCGAAATCAGAGGATCACAGCAGATCACTTAGTATGGTCCAGATGTGGACTAATGTAGAAGATCAAACGGTCCAAATTAACAGTGGAGATTTAATTAAATTTGATCAAAGTATTAAAAGGATTTGATTCAAAAATAAAGTGAAGTCTTGTGGAATTCAGAAGCTGTTGGTGGGAAGAAACTAAAGACATGATTGGCCAGTTATTTTTGAAAGCAAATCTGAAGCAGAAAAAGATATGTTTTTTATTTAAATGAAACTCGATTGGTCAAGATATTTTTGCAAGAGAATCCAGCAAGATACAGCTCGAAATTAAGCTTTTAAGATACCCTAATCTGCATCTATAAAAGGAGGCTCAAGGCAGAATACTTAACATCGAAAATTACAAAAGAGTCATACACTTCCAAAAGCAAACACTCAAGTTTTCAGTGAGGTTGATTGTGAGTTCCAGCTTTTCCAAGAGCAAGCACTCGTGTTATTTTCTTTCCCTTGTGTTAGATCTAAGTTGTTGATGTAGAGTCTACAATCTGAGGGAGTCATAAGGGGTAGTAGATTACTTAGCAATTAGATTCAAGGAGTTGTAATTCCTTCTACAATCTGGGGTTGTCAGATTGGCAGGAGAAGACTTGACTTGAGAAGTCAAGGTGCTGCATTCCTCAAAAGTCCAGGATTGTTAGACTGTTTGAGAAGACTGACTTGGAGGGTCAGTGGAGTTGTTGTAATTCAAGGTATTGAATTAGTGAAATCCTTCAAAGTGAATGGACTGGACGTAGCCTCGTTAACGGTGAACTAGTATAAAATTTTGTGTTTTTATTTTTACTTGATATCCACTGCTAACTCTGTTTTATTCATACATCAAGTTTAATTTTAAAACTACAAAAACAGAAAAAGTATTCAAGTTAGTCAAACACAATTCAACACCCATTCTCGTGTTTGCACCTTCAGAAAACACCTACATACAAACTGAGTGGATAATGTGACTCTGACTGTGCTGGAGACAAACTTGAAAGAAAGAGCGCAAGTGGAAACCGCACCTTTCTAGGAGACAACTTAATATCCTGGTCAAGCAAGAGATAAAGCACAATTGTCATGTCAACAGCAGAGGTTGAATACATATCAATAGTCGGATGCAGTTCTCAACTCATTTGGATGAAACATCAGTTGGAAGACTACAAAATCATGGAAACCAACATTCCGTTATATTGTGACAACACTTCACCCATCAATCTAACCAAACACCCTATACTCCATTTTAGAGCCACACACGTAGAGATCAAACATCACTTCATCGAAGATTATGTTCAAAAAGGGATACTCATCATTTAGTTTGTAGACATTGACCACCAATGGGCTGACATATTCACCAAACCACTACCTGAAGATAGGTTTGACTTCATCAAGAAAAACCTTAACCTTACCTTCATCCCTGCCAAATAGCGTAGTTAGTTTTTTTGTTCTATTTGTTGGAACCAAGTTGGTTCTAAGTACTTAGGATTTTGATGCTTACAAATGTACTCAATGTAAACTTATTTTGTACTTTGAATTATTAAGTTAAATGCCCCAGAAACTGAAGGAAACAGAAGCAGAGATCAAAGGAAAATGAATTCTGGAATTTCCAGAAGATGTTCCAGGATGTCAAAACATCACCAGAGGATATGTTTGGTGGCCCAGAACAGAAGGAAGAAAAATCATAATGAAACATGGATCATACCATCGAAAAGCCTGCCAGAAGGAGAGTTGTTCTAGACAACCAGCAGTCAAATATCAATTTTATTCCAGAAGTTATTTTGACCAGAAGATGGCCTGGCAGTGAAAAATTACACAGTCCAGACTTGTTCCAGACTTGACCAAAAGGTATGTTTATGAGTCCAGAACAAAAGGATCAATTCAGATTTGGCCCAAATCATAAGATAGCATGATTCAGGTCATGGAACTAAGTCCAGACTAAAAGAAATGAGTTCTAGAATCAATCCAGACCTGGTCCAAAATTAAAGGTAAAATGTCCAGACTGAAATATTTTTTGTTCAAGTTAATTTCAGTTTGTTCAAGACCAAAGTCCAGAATCTGTCCAGATTAGAGTAAAAATTTCCAGATCAATGGTTCAGAAATAATTATTTGGTCCAGTGATGATCCAGATCAGAAAATCAGACCATGGCCCAGTGGTGGCCGAAATCAGAGGGACAGATTGTGCAGTCCAGCAAAGGCCGAAATCAGAGGATCACAGAATATCAAATAGGCTGGTCCAGATGTGGACTATCGCATGAAGATGCAATGGTGCAGATTTGATCATGAGGATTAAAGAATCTGAGAAAAATGCTCAAAACAGAAGCGGAGCAAAATGCTCAAAACAGATCAGTGAGCAAAAGGCTCAAAACAGAATCTGAGCAAAATACTCCAGAATATTTTCAAAACAGATTAATCTAAATATATTGCAGAAGTAAAGCATCAGTGAAGTTCTAAAGTTCAACTATAAATAGAGACTTAATGCTGAAGAATAAAGTATCGAAAATTACAAAAGAGTCATACACTTCCAAAGCAACAAACACCCAAATTTTCATAGAAGTCAATTGTGAGTTTTAGCTTTCAAGAAGCAAGTACTCATGTTATTTTCTTTCCACTGTGGCAAATCTAAGTTGTTGAAGTAGAGTCTATAATCTGAGGGAGTCAGTAGAGCTAGCAGGGTACTTGGCAATTAGATAGGGTTGTAACTAAGTTGTTGAAGTAGCGTCTACAAACTGAGGGATTCAGAAAGGGTAACAAGGTACTTAGCAATTAGATTCATAGTGTTGTGAATTCTTCTACAATCTGGGGTGTCAGATTGGCTGAAGAACAGGATTTGTTTTTCCTCAAAGAAGTCTAGGATTGTTAGACTATTTGAGAAGTCCATGCAATCACATTCAAGGAATTTGATAGATGCACAAATAAAGAAACAGCAAAGAATATATTCGATAGTCTGGTTCTGACCTATGAAGGGACCAAGCAGGTTCAACAAACAAAGGCTAACATATTGGTCAGAAAGTATGAGTTGTTCAAGATGGAAGAGGATGAAGACATTGACACAATGTTCTGCAGATTCCAAACTTTGGTATCAGGACTGAAAGTATTAAACAAAAGCTATACCACTGAAGATCATGTCTGGAAAATTCTGAGAAGTCTACCAAAAAGGTGGAGACCAAAGGTTACTGCAATACAGGAAGCTAAGGATCTGAGTACCTTGAGGCTGGAAGATCTAATCAGCTCACTCAGGTCTCATGAAATAGAACTGGAAGAAGATGAACCTAAGAAGAAGAAGAATCTGGCTCTGAAATCGAAACAGAAGAAAGCTGCAAAGGCAGAATCAGAATCAGAGGATAGTGATAGTGAATGTGATGATATGGCTTACTTAACCAAAAAGAAGGTTAAGATCTGGGAAAACAGAAAGAAAAGAAACTCCCAAAAGAAACATAACAGCGAGGAAGATTCTGACAAGTAGAACATCATCTGTTATGGATGCAATGAACCTGGAAATATCAAGTTAGAATGTCTAAATCTGGAAAAAGGAAAACAGCACAAGAAGAGTTCCAGACACAGAAAGAAAGGTCTGATGGCTGCCTGGGATGTATCAGAATTAGAAGAAGAATCGTCTGATGAAGAAGTGGCAGAAACAGCAAAGATGGCACACATCAGGTATGCTTCTGGTCCTCATAAAGGCATGATTTCAGGAAGGAAAGCAGGCAGAAGGAAGAATGAACGAAGCAGTCATTCAAGCAAATCTGGAAGCACATCAGAGGAAACAATTTTGTCTCTGATGGCTCATACAAATTCATGTTCTGGATACAGCTCTGGAACAGAATCAGAAGATGAAGACAGTGAGGTATTTTCTGACCTTTCTAAATCTGAATTAATTGAGACTTTAAAGGACTTGTTAAATGCAAATAATAAGATGTCTTTAAAACTAAAAACTCTTAAGGAAGATAAGAAAAATCTTACCAAAGAAGTCCAAGTTTTAAAGAAACGAATTTCTGAGTACGCAACTGAAATCCAAGATTTGAAAACTGAAGTTGCAAAACTCAAGTCTGAAAACCAAACTCTGAAAAGTAATAATTGTTCCACTTCTGAAACTGTTTGTACATCTGATATGCATGAGCAATTTTTTCAAAACTTTATTTCAAATGGAATGGAAAGAAGTAAGTATGCATCTATGATTTATGGAAACAATAACTCTGGAAAAAGAGGTCTTGGTTTTTCAGAAACAAGTACTGAAAATAAAGTTGTTTATTCTGATGTTTTATGTATTGTCTGTGCTAAGAAAGGTCACTCTGAATTATCTTGTCCAATGGTAAAATCTGAACAAGATCAGAGAGTTGTTAAGACTAACAAAACTGGACCCAATCAGTTTTGGGTACCAAAAGATAAAATTGTCTATGTTGCAGATGTTCTGAGCAACTAGGAGGAGACACCAACAATGGTGCCTGGAGAATGGATGTTAGCAATGCACAAGCAGAAGAAGGTCTATGTTCCTGCTACAACAAGACAAAAGCAAAGTGACTCTGGTAGAAGAAGAATTGGTCAACACAATACCTATCAGAACCAGAATTATAGGAGGAACAGGAAATATCATGGATATCACTCGTATCAGAACAAGAACTAGAACCAGTATCAGAGGTACAGGAACTGGAACCAGAACCAACACTGGAACCAAAACCAGAACTGGAGGCACAGAAACTGGAACCAGAATTAACACTGGAACCAGAATCAGAATCAATACCAGAACCAGAACCTGAACAGGTATCAATATCAAAGGTTGAGGTATGATCATCAGAACTACTTTAATTATCAAAATAAGTATGATTATCAGAATCACCATAAGTTCCAGAATCACCAGAGGAATATGGTGTATGAGCCAAAACAGAAATTAAAGAATTAGAATCAAGAGAGTTCTTCAAACTCTCCAGTGAGATTCATCAAGACTACAAACCTGGAAGGGAATTCAAATTCCCTCATCCAAACCATGTAATCTCAGAACATATAGATTAGGAATCTGAAAATCAGAAGCAAGAGGATTTTCAGAGTAAACCTGAGGCTACATCTTGCTGTAAATACTATTATTATTTAATATTTACTGTGATAACAAGAAGCTTGATCTTAACAAATCAAAGCTAGATAAGTATTCTGCAGGTTTTCAAAACATCATAGGAACCAGGTGATTCACACGAATTGAACACTCAGAAGAAACAGCATTCCAGTGGTTTCAAAACAAACAGAAACCACCAGAAGCAGAATTAATGGTTTGGCTGTACTAAGTTCGTTTTTAAATTAATTGATTTATGTTATGGTATATGACAAACTGCTTGACAAATCAAAGCAAGATAAAGATAGTACAGGTTCATCAGAACCAAAGGGAGCAGAAGCACAAGAAACAGAAATACCTGGAAAGGTAAAGGATACAAGCAAGTCAGCAACACATGACAAAACTTCAAAAGATAAATCTAATCAAGTCAGAAACAGCCAAGATAAGTCATAAGAGAAATCTGGATATTTACCAGAATCTAAAGTTGTTACAGATTCACCACAACCAGAAGCTGATTCATCAGAATCAGAAGCTGTTACATAACCAGAAGCTGATGCGAACCAAGCATTGTTGATGAAGTTTTGGCAGAGGAAGGTTGGATACTTGCAATGCAAGAAGAGCTGAATGAATTCCAAAGGAATGATGTTTGGGATCTGGTATCCAGACCAAACAAAACATTATTGGAACCAAGTAGGTGTTCAGAAACAAATTCAATGAAAAGGGTGAAGTTGTAGCTCAAGGATACAGTCAACAGAAAGAAGGAGTTCCAAATGAGCATGATGGGAGAACCTAAGTTCTTCCTGGGAATTCAAATTCATCAAGGTAAAACAGGCATACTCATTCACCAATCTAAATACACCAAAGAACTTCTTAAAAATTTCAAAATGAGTGACTGTAAGCCTATGGCCACCCTCATGCACCCAACCTGCTCACTTGAGAAAGATGAAACCATTAAAAAGGTAGACCAGAAAACATACAGAGGTATTATTGGATCCCTTCTATATTTAACTGCTTCTAGACCTGACATTATGTTTAGTGTTTGTGTCTGTGCCCGATTTCAAGCTGACCCTAGGGAATCCCATTTAACTGCTGTCAAACGAATTCTGAGATACCTTAAAGGAACCACCAACCTTACCTTGTTATACAAGAAAACCCCCACCTACAAACTCAAAGGTTTTTGTGATTCTGACTATGCTGGAGACAATTTGGAAAGGAAAAGTACCAATGGCAACTGCACATTTTGAGGTGAAAATTTGATCTCTTGGTCAAGCAAAAGACAAAGCACCATTGCCATGTCAACAGCAGAAGCTGAGTATATATCAGCAGCAGGATGCACTTCACAGTTACTCTGGATGAAACACCAACTTGAAGATTACAACATCTTTAAAAACAATATCCCTTTGTTCTGTGATAACACTTCAGCCATAAACCTAACCAAGAACCCTATCTTACACTCTAGAGCCAAACACATTGAAATAAAACACCATTTCATTAGGGACCATGTTCAAAAAGGGACTTTGAGCATCCAGTTTGTGGACACTGATCATCAATGGGCTGATATCTTCACCAAGGCATTACCAGAAGATAGGTTCGAGTTCATTAAGAAGCATCTCAACATGACCTCCATATCTGACTAGCTCAAGTAGTCATCTTAGGAGTTTTTAAAATTTCTTGCAATTTTATTTTATTCAGTTTTTACTTTCTGTAAATTTGTAAAGAGAAAAACAAAAAATACAAAAATAGTAGGACCACTTTTTGGCTGATGACAAAAAGGGGGAGAAAGAGAGAGAGGGAGAGAAAGAAAGGAGAAATAAGTAGAAAAGAAGAGATAAAAAGAAAGAAGGAGAGAAAAAGAAAGAGAGAAAACAGAAGGAGTTGAAAAGGAGAGGAAACAGGGAGAGAGAAAAACAAAGAAAGAAAAAGAAAGAGTGAAAATAGAAGGAGTTGAAAAGGAGAGGAGAAGAGAAGAAAAGAAATAGAGAACAAAGAAGGAGTTGAAAAGGAGAGTATCAGACTTAGGGGGAGAGATTGGTCTAAGGGGGAGTAATTCAAAGTTTTCGAGTCATAAGTTAGCAAAATAAGTTAAGGTTTTTTCATCATCAAAAAGGGGGAGATTGTTGGAACCAAGTTGGTTCTAAGTACTTAGGATTTTGATGCTTACAAATGTACTCAATGTAAACTTATTTTATACTTTGAATTATTAAGTTAAATGCCCCAGAAACTGAAGGAAACAGAAGCAGAAATCAAAGGAAAATGAATTCTGGAATTTCCAGAAGATGTTCCAGGATGTCAAAACATCACAAGAGGATATGTTTGGTGGCCCATAACAGAAGGAAGAAAAATCATAATGAAACATGGATCATACCATTGGAAAGCCTGCCAGAAGGAGAGTTGTTCCAGACAAACAGTAGTCAAATATCAATTTTATTCCAGAAGTTATTCTGACCAGAAGATGGCCTGGTAGTGAAAAATTACACAGTCCAGACTTGTTCCAGACTTGACCAGAAGGTATGTTTATGAGTCCAGAACAAAAGGATCAATTCAGATTTGGCCCAGATCATAAGATTCAGGTCATGGAACTAAGTCCAGACCAAAAGAAATGACTTCCAGAATCAATCTTGACCTGGTCCAAAATTAAAGGTAAAATGTCCAGACTGAAATATTTTTTGTTCAAGTTAATTTTAGTTTGTTCCAGACCAATGTCCAGAATCTGTCCAGATCAGAGTAAAAATTTCCAGATCAATGGTTCAGAAATAATTATTTGGTCCAGTGATGGTCCAGATCAGAAAATCAGACCATGGCCCAGTGGTGGCCGAAATCAGAGGGACAGACTGTGCAGTCCAGCAAAGGCCGAAATCAGAGGATCACAGAATATCAAATAGGCTGGTCCAGATGTGGACTATCGCATGAAGATCCAATGGTGCAGATTTGATCATGAGGATGAAAGAATCTGAGAAAAATGCTCAAAACAGAAGCGGAGCAAAATGCTCAAAACATATCAGTGAGCAAAAGGCTCAAAACAGAATCTGAGCAAAATACTCCAGAATATTTTCAAAACAGATTAATCTAAATATACTGCAGAAGTAAAGCATCAGTGAAGTTCCAAAGTTCAACTATAAATAGAGACTTAATGCTGAAGAATAAAGTATTGAAAATCACAAAAGAGTCATACACTTCCAAAGCAACCACTCTCAAATTTTCATATAAGTCAATTGTGAGTTTCAGCTTTCAAGAAGCAAGTACTCGGTTATTTTCTTTCCACTGTGGCAAATCTAAGTTGTTGAAGTAGAGTCTACAATCTGAGGGAGTCAGTAGAGGTAGCAGGTTACTTGGCAATTAGATAGGGTTGTATCTAAGTTGTTGAAGTAGAGTCTACAAACTGATGGATTCAGAAAGGGTAGCAAGTACTTAGAAATTAGATTCGTAGTGTTGTGAATTCTTCTACAATCTGGGGTGTCAGATTGGCTAAAGAACAGGATTTGTTTTTCCTCAAAGAAGTCTAGGATTGTTAGACTATTTGAGAAGACTGACTTGGAGGGTCAGTAGCAAGGTTGTAATTCAAGGTTGAATTAGTGAAATCCTTTAAGGCGAAGGGACTGGATGTAGCCTCGTTAACGGTGAACCAGTATAAAATCTGAGTTTTATTTTTATTTTTATCCGCTGCTAACTCTGTTTTTAATTATACATTAAGTTTTGTTTTGAAAGTATAATAACAGAAAAAGATTCAAGTTATGTCAAACACAATTCAACCGCCCCTTCTCGTGTTTGCACCTTCGCTATTTATTTTATTTTCTTGTAATATACTACTCATGTTATTCAAAATAAAAAAAAAGGTGGAACGAAAAAAATGGATCTCCTTCATTCCTTTTTGTCTGATGACAAAACGGGGAGAAGATATATTTGATAAAGAGAAGATAAATTGGGGCATTAGACCTAGAGGGAGAAAAATACAAAGTGAAGCTTAGTCTTAAGGGGAGTCAAAGAAATAAAAAGAAAAATAGCTATCAAAAATACAAAGTTTTGTCATCATCAAAAAGGGGGAGATTGTTGGACCCAAGTTGGTTCTCACACTTAATGTTTTGATGTTAACAAAAGTATTTTATGAAAATAACATATTTGACTTTGAAGAAGAATGCAAAAATCAGAGGATGACGTCACCTGAGGATACCACCAGAGGATGACGTCACTAGAGGATGTCACCAAAGGATGACGTCACCAGAAGATACCTCTAGAAGATATAGCCAGAAGATGTCACAAGAGGATACCAGAAGATATCACCAGAGGATACCAGAAGATATCACCAGAGGATACCTCTAGAGGATACCATAAGATATCACAAGAGGATACCTCCAAAGGATACCTGAAGATATCACCAGAGGATACCTCCAGAGGACATAACCAGAAGATATCACCAGAGGATCCCATCAGAAGCAAGAATTAGAGGATGTCATCAAAGGCAAAAATCAGAGGATATCATCAAAGGCAAAAATCAGAGGATATCATCAGAAGCAAAAATCAGAGGATAACATGGTCGAGATTAGAAGATAACATGGTCCAGATCAGAAGACATGGTCCAGACTTGGTCCAGATCTGAAGAATGCATGGTCTAGATTTAAAACGTTATTCAAATTCGTAGAAGACTTGATTCAAATTCGAAGAAGACTTGATTGGAATTTTGAAAGAGATCTGATCGAAGTTTCAAGAAGATTTGATTCAAAAATCAAAGAAGGCCTGATGGAAATTCGAAGGAGATCTGAGCAAAGAAGATTTGTTTTGAAATTAAGCAGAAACATAATTAGTCAAAAGAATTTTCAAAGGAAATCTAAGCAAGATACATCTCGAAATTAAGCTTGGACAAAGCCCATATCTCATCTATAAAAGGAGGTTTCAGGCCGTAGAAGAAAGTATCGAAAAACACAAGAACTCAAGCTTCAAATTCAAAGTCATCCGAGAGTTCAAAAGAGTGAAACACTTGTGTGCAAGAGCAATATTTTTTAAGTGATTTTTTTAGAGTGAGAATCAGTGCAACAATCAACTTTCCAAAATTCACATCAATATTTTTCTTATGATGTTATTATCCGCTGCTGAGTTTGATTGTTCTATCTCCAACTAATTCACATCAACATTCATCAAAACAGCAAAAAGAATTCAATTTTTGCAAACACATGTCAACTCCCCATTCTCGTGTTTGCACCTTCAATTCACTTGAGAGAAGTTGGAATCTGAGAGAAAATATTGTAATCTTGGTGAAGCTCTAGAATACACAAAGTGTAACCAACCTCAGTGAGAGGTTAATCATTTTTTATTCTGAGTGAAATCTCACAAGTGTGTGAGGACTGGATGTAAACTATATTGGGTGAACCAGTAGAAATTTGAGTGTGTCATTCTCTTCTCTCTATCCTTTTATCTTTTGGTAAATCTCTACGCTTTAATTTACAATTGTTGTTATTCATCCTCTTGAAGAGGATAAAGCTTTAAAACTCAAAAGAAATTTTAAAACCTCAAATATCTCTATTCAACCCCCCCCCCTTCTAGTGATATACTAGCTACTTCATTTAGTACTGAAATTGTGTTAAAAAAATTAGTTTTGTTAATTGTTGGTTTTATTTTAAAAAAATAAAAGAAATGAATAAAATGTGTTTTATGGATTAGGCCCATATGCAAGTAAAACCTAATTTATTAAAACTAAATATACATATATAAGGAAGGATGGTGGAGAAGTAGGAACATGAAATACAACGTAGGATTAATCGTTTCGCACCAGTGATTGATAACTGTTCTAGAAAACTAACTCCGTTTTCGTCTAAATTTCAGTATGTTGTTTCATTCATTTAGTTAGTCAATTAAACACACTTTCTTATATTCTTAACCATCTCAATTTCTTTCTAAAATACTTGACTTTACCATTTATGAAATTCTTTATTATGCACCGTTCTTCTTTACCGTAAGTCTGATTCGGGTGAAACCAACCCCAAAATGACCATGTGAACGGTGGCTATATTATACTCTAATTATTTTCCGATTTAATGTAAGTTTAGTTGATCAAATTTCGAAAATTGAACGCTTTTGGAGTGTGCTTTCATAATTTATCATTGCCAATTACCCATAAATTGTCGAGTTAGATCTATTGAAGGATAAGGAGTCAAAGAACAAAGCTTTTTTCTTGTAGACTCATATTCGCGTGTGAAAGCATCGAAATAAGGTAAGGGGTAAGAGAGCGTTTGATTTCATGAGTAAATTATAATGTGAGATGAACGGGAAAACCATATTTTCCAACAATTCATTCGGGGTTCGCTACGCACGGGGTAGCCCTATTTAGTAATAATGGAATTAATATGACTAATTAGCGTTTGTAGGATTAAAATATGGATTAGAAACTTTTAATAGGTGTTGTTTGATTTAAATTCTGCAACTGTGTGGTATATGTGAAGAAAGTTTATGTTTTGATATTTAATGTGTTGAAAGTCTTATTTATGAAATGTGTGATAAAATTTGAATTCATGTGTGGCATTTATGAAAGTTTTAATTTCTATATGTATGTGATGAAATTTTAAATTTTTATGATGTAATAGATTAAAGTTTTGATTTTTATGATACTTTTATGAATATATGATTTCTTGATATGTGTAGTGGAAGCTTTGATCTTTGTGATAGTTGCTTATGAATAAATTATCTTCATGATATGTAGGGTGGAAGCTTTGTTTTTTATGGTGGTTGTTTATGAATATTTGATTTTCATGATAAGAACATGTGATGTATGATCTTAGTGATATTTGAATAAGGTGATGATTTCGTATAAGTTATTTTTGAATCATTTGACCTAATCTTAGTGGGCTATGTGGGAATGTTTGATTTTGATAATACATCATCATGTCATGGCTTATGCATCATAGTGGGCTGTGTGATAATATTTTATTTTTATAATGCACCATCATGTCATGACATATGCATCTTCGTGGAAGTTGCTTTTGTGGCAGGTTTATTTTTCACCATTGGTATGGTTGATTTTCTATGTGGAAGTTGCCTTACTGGCGGGTATAATATTCGGATCATATAGTTATCAGGATCACGCATTATATTGCACCATCTTGTGATTGTTTTGTTGTGGTTAATGGGTATCTAATGTGATAATAATTTATCTTAGATGATTTGAATTATAATGAGATATTGATTTTCCTTGAGTGATTTTGACTTTATAATATGATTTTTCCTTGAAATGCTTTGATATATTGTGATGTGTTTGATATGAATATGTGATGATTATTTGCATGTTCTTCTTACTTATATTATACTATCAACATAATTATAAAACTCACCTCCTTCTTTGTTTGTGTTTGACTGGCTTGACTCTTCGTTTGCGAAATCGTAGTTATTACAAGTTAATGATTCTTGAAGTTTAAGTTTGGGAGAAACTCCGCTCTATTAGGTGATATTGGGAATGAGAGTTAAGATTAGTATTTTACTTATTTAATTAGAAAATACTTTTTCTATGAAAACCATACAAGTACTACTAAGTTTTTGGAATTAAAATTAACAGATTATAGTTAATTCAAATTGCACTATTCTATAGGTGGAAAAAGTCTGAAGTATTCCATTTATATTTTGAGAAACATGATATCCTAATAACTCATAAAAAATTTCTTTTATTTTGAAAGAGTTTCTATTAATCCGCTGTGAATTTAAGTAAAAATATGATATAAATTATTATGTATACAATTTTGGGGTTTAGGGTTTACTAATTATTTAAATGAATAGTAGTTTAGGTATTCTTAATTAAAATAAATTGCCGTAATTTTTCTAAGCAATAAGTATTTTTATGTAATGCTTTGGATAAAATTTTCAGGGCGTTACATTATGGTATTAGAGCAGGTCTATCCAATCAGGCCGAGTGGGTCAAGTGTCGGTTTAGTGTTAGTAAGATGTCAATTGTGGTTGCTTGTGAATTGTGTTCATTATTTGATTTTTACTTAATACTATTGGGTTATGTGTCATATGTTTTTCCATGAACGTACAAGTATCGTGAATTGATTGCCACCTATTTTTTGCATTTGTTACTTCCTTATTAATTTTCCTTGAGTGATTTTGACTTTATAATATGATTTTTCCTTGAAATGCTTTGATATATTGTGATGTGTTTGATATGAATATGTGTTGATTATTTGGGTTTCATCTAGCAAATGTGCATAAGCGTGGATTCTTGACTCTGGTTGTTCCTACCACATGGCGTCCCACATGGAGTGGTTTAACACATTCAAGTTAGGCAGTTTTGGCTTTGTTTAGTTGGGTGATGATAAAGAAAGTGATATCACTGGAATGGGACAAATTAAAATTGATATGGACGATGGTGGCATGCCAATGTTGAATGATGTCAGATATATTCAAGAATTGGGAAAGAATTGAATCTCTCTGGTAACAATTTATGTTGAAACAGATGAAATAGATGTGTCCACATCGAAGAGAGAAACAATCAGTTGAAAAAAATGTCTCCACATTAGAGAGAGAGAGAAAAAAAAGTATCCAACAATAAGGTTATTTAGGTCAATGGTGAGCCATTACTAGTAAGAAATTCTTATATAGTGCGCGAATCACAATCCAAACGACACTCTGAAATTGATATACTTATTATCCTAAAATATTAAGGTGGAGTACAAGATTACTCTTTTTTATGTGACCGAGAGCACCGTCAGATCATGCCACTAGAAAGATATAGGTATGAAGACTTGGTAGTTTATGCACTTCTTACTAGTTCTAGAGATTTTCCTCTTTTCGAGAGGCTATAGTTAGCAAGGAGAAAGATAAGTGAATGGGTGCTAGGGTGGATGGGATAGACTCCTTAAAGAAAAATAAGACATGGGAGCTTGTTTAGCTTTTAAAACAAATGGATATTAGTTATAAATGGTTGTACAAAAGAAAACTCGTAGTAATTGAAAAAGAAGGGGAAAAGTTCAAGGCTAGTCTTATACCAAAAGGGTATTCACAATAGATGGGGATTGACTATGATGATATTTTTCTCTTATTCTATCAGTGCAATGTTAGCCTTGGTAGCCAGTCGAGACATGCATTTAGAGCTGATCGATGTGAAGACAATAATCTTTCTCAGTAACGTAGATAAGCAAATTTAGAAGGAGCTGCCATAGGGTTTTAGTGATATTGGATGTGGTAGATTAGTTTGTAAATTGCAGAGGTCACTATATTTTCTGAAGAAGTCTCCAAGGTAGTGGTACAAGCATTTTGATTCCTACATGCTTCAGATTGGCTACAAGAGGTGTGAGTAAGATTGTTGTATTCATGTTTGGAGCTTTGATGATGATCTTTTATTTTACTGTTACTTTTGGGAAAGAAGTTTAACATGAAGGACTTAGGTGTTTCTAAGAAGATTCTTGGGATGGAAATTCACAAGGATAAGAGTGCTAGAAAAATATCGCTCTCTCAAAAAATCTATTTTGAAAAGGTAATAGACAGATTTTTATGAACTTTAATGACTTAGGAAATTTTGTGCTTTTGAGTTCTCTTATTTTCATCTTCAGCCTTGAGTATCTATTTATAGAATAGGTTAAGGTTTCTCCTTTGTCCTTGCAAAATCTGAATCATATATTTGCAAATAATAAATGTATCTTCTTGTGAGTGTTTCGTCTTGTAAACAATTCTAGATCATATCTGTTTGTAAATAATTCATATCTTCTTGTAGATTCTGATCAACTCTTTTTGTAAATAATTCATATCTTCTTGTAGATAAATCTTGATCAAATCTTCTTGTAAATAATTCATATCTTCTTGTCATAAATCTTGATCAAATCTTCTTCTAAATAATTCATATCTTGTTGTAGATAAATCTTAATCAAATCTTCTTGTAAGTAATTCATATATTCTTGTGATAAATCTTGATCAAATCTAATTTTTTTTCCTGTGATAAATCTTGATCAAAACATGTAAGTAACTCATGTACCTTTCTTTTTTCTTACCTTTGGTAATGCTCTTTTCATGTAAGAACCCGCTCATCTTGATTTCTTTCTTGATTTATCTCCTTACCAGTCCTAAGGGTGACAACTTTTCAGTGCTCATATCTTTCTATTGGGTTAGGTTCAGTCTATGTTGGTAGTGAACCTCGAGGCCTTTGAGATAGCAAAATGAGGATATTTGAGATATCACCCTCAAAGGTTCCAAATTTTTCATTTGACTTCTCCATAAACTTGGCCAACACATCATTGGTATCCAATTTCTTTCCCTTGTGTCTCTGCATATATGGGGGCTTATATGAATTATAGTTCTGCCTTTTTCGTCGTAATCCCCAAGAAAAATTAGAATGAGTTTTCCAACCTTGGTTGTACGTGCTTGAATAACGATCATTCTTTTTTCAATTGGGATTATGAATATAATTGGCCTCGTTGGTGGATGGGGAAGGCTTACCCTATGCTTTTATAAGCTCTTTAATGAATTGTAGTCTTTCATCAGTCTTATTCGTGTAATTTTCTAAAACACCTATGCATGGATGTTTAACCTTTTCCATGTACCTGACTAAAGAAGCTTGTATGTCAAGCCTCAAGTCACTTTTCTTTTGGCCAAGAAAGTTAGCATCTTTAGTTAGGTTGGCCCAACTGGTGCGAGCATTATCATCAATGGAATGGACTATGGGAGATGGTTGAGCTTGAGCTTTCAACAAAGTTTCAAAGTTTCATGAAAAAATTGTAAAAGAACACAAACTAGAAAGTACATTTAAAGAATGGAAGGCAACATTTACCTTAATCTGAATAAGTTTGGCTTCTAATGTCAAAAATTCTAATAGATCAATCTGAAAAGCCAGCTACACAGAACCACAAAATGATCAAACCAAAAAAATATTGAAGAAAAACAATTGAAGTCAATTAAAATTCAAGCAGAAAACAGTGAATAATTAGGTAAAAAATTCTTTGTTATGACCAAATTCTTTGTTCTGACCAAGTATGCCAAATTCTCCCAAATTATGTAAACAAATATAAACATGCTAAATGTAAACAAATATATAGTTCTGCCACTGAAATATGTAAACCAACATGCTATGCTTGATAACTTGACATTACAATCAACTTCAAATTTAAATCAATTTCATATCTAACATGCTTACTTTCATGGCTCAAAATTTCAATTCATCATCCATCAAGTCATGATTTGAAAGGATAAAAACTTGAAAATGTCCCTATTACAGTAAGAATATAGACTCTACTTATTAATATCCATTGTTCAATCTATATTGAAGTCCCTGCAAGCTAGTGAACCAAACTATGAATAACAATACTAATAAATAACAATATTTATTTTTTTAGTGCATTAGCCTCAATATTTATTGTTGTTTCATTCAAATAGCAAGAACTCAAAACCATAAATCAATCGGCCAACCAAGAAACAAAATTTGTTCAAAATAAATCTAAAGTATTCTTAATTCAAAATAAATCTGGAAGTTGTTTTGAAGAAAATGTAGTGGAACTTTATACATCCAAGTATTCTATGTTGTGCTGTGATGATACATATCTTCAGGCATTTAACAACTGTTGAACATAAATTATTGGAACTAAAGATGCGGCAACGAGTTGTTACTTGAGAACTAAGAGATATTTGAATTCACAACGAGCAACAACATGTGCGCATCAGCAACCTTCAATGTTTGTGTCGCAATGACACTCAACTTGTGCGCAACTATAAGCTTCAAATTAACCCGAGCACAATAGATTCTATGGGATACAATAAATTTTAGGTTTTTGAGTTCTGAAATTTTATGGGAAAGGAATTTGAATACTAAGATTTTAATACAAGTTTCAACATGTACGTCGCAACGAGAGATTTGAACCTGTGCGTAAGAATCATATCATTGAAATTAAAAACAGTTCAAAACATTCAAAATCATCATTGTAGAGGAAGATTCAAAACACTCAACTTAATCATTGTACAATACAAGTTAAAAGGGCTCAAAAGAAAAGAACAATCAGAACGTTGAAATCAGAACGGTGAAAAATAAAAAACGTGAGCATTAAAAACATTTGCCATAAAAGAGAAATTAACCTAAGGCACCAGAAAATGCGTGTGGACAGTTGCTGGGAAAAGAAGCAGGATCGTCGCCAGAAAACGGGAGCAAAACGGAGGCCGGAAAATGCAAGCAGAACGTGATGGAACCAAGTTGGTTCTAAGTACTTAGGATTTTGATATTTACAAAATTCCACCAGAAGATGAAGTTACCAGAGGCAGAAGATGAAGTCACCAGAGGCAGAAGATGAATTACCAGAGGATACAATCAGACCAGAGGATACACCTCCAAAAGATACCAGATAATGCATCCAGAACGTACCAAAGGATGCATCCTTAAGGCATCAGAGGATATACCACGATGTCAAAACACCATCAGAGGATATCTTTCCTGGCCCAGATCAGAAGGAAGTAGAGTCCAAAAGGAGACCTGGACCAGACCAGAAGGAAGCCTGCCAGAGGGAGACTTGTTCCAGAAAAGAAGAAATCATAAGTCAGACTTGATCCAGAATTAATTCTGACCAGAAGATAGCCTGGTCGTGAAATGATAATCAGTCCAAACATGATCCAGACTTAATCAGAGCATAAAAGAATTGGTCCAGAATAGGAGATTTAATCCAGATTTGGCCCAGACCAGAAGATAGCATGGTTCACAGTATGAAACTAAGTCCAGACCAGAAGAAATGATTGTCCAGATTTAATCCAGACCTGATACAGATCAGAAGGTAATTGTCCAGACTAAAATATCATAAGTCCAGATTTAATTTCAGTTCAATCCAGACCCAGTACAGAATTGGTCCATATCAGAGGGAAGATATTCAGATCAATGGTCCAGATTTAAGCATCATGGCCCAGTGTTGGCCGAGATCAGAAGATCAGAACATGTGGTCCAGTGTTGGCCGAAATCAGAGGATCACAGCAGATCAGATTATATGTTCCAGTGATTGGCCAAGATCAGAAGACCAGAACGTGTGGTCCAGTGTTGGCCGAGATCAGAGGATCACAACAGATCAGTTTGTATGGTCCAGATGTGGATGAGAGCAGAAGATCAAACGGTCCAGATTTAATCATGTTGATAATTAGTGGAGACTTGATTAAATTTGATCAAAGTATTAAAAGGATTTGATACAAAAA
This sequence comes from Cicer cuneatum, assembly GCA_037974295.1. Classification (NCBI taxonomy): domain Eukaryota; kingdom Viridiplantae; phylum Streptophyta; class Magnoliopsida; order Fabales; family Fabaceae; genus Cicer; species Cicer cuneatum. Next base: position 57,998,038 of record JBBPBO010000001.1, read on the forward strand.
TAAATTGAAGTCTTGTGGGAATTCAGAAGCTATGGGCGGGAAGAAAGATTTGGTCTAGAATTAACTAAGAACAGGATTGGCCAAAGTTATTTTTGAAAGCAAATTTGGAGCTAAAAAGATATGTTTTTTATTTAAGTGAAACCCGATTGGCCAAGTTATTTTTGCAAGAGAATCTGGCAAGATACAGCTCGAACTTAAGCATGGAAGAAACCCTAATCTTCATCTATAAAAGGAGGCTCAAGGCAGAAGACTCAACATCGAAAATACTTGAGAGTCATACACTTCCAAAAGCAAAATACTTGAGTTTTCAGTGAGGTCAATTGCGCGTATCCGCTTTCCAGAAGCAAGCACTCTAATTTTTTCCTTCCCTTGTATTAGATCTAAGTTGTTGAAGTAGAGTCTACAATCTGAAGGAGTCAGAAGGAGTAGTAGACTACATAGCAGTTAGATTCAAGGTTCTTTTCCTCAAAAGTCTAGGATTGTTAGACTGTTTGAGAAGACTGACTTGGAGGGTCAGTGGTATTGTTGTAATTCAAGGTTTTTGAATTAGTGAAATCCTTCAAACTGAAGGGACTGGACGTAGCCTAGTTAATGGTGAACCAGTATAAAATCATGTGTTTTATATTTACTTTATATCCGCTGCTAACTATGTTTTATTCATAATCAAGTTTTGTTATAACTGCTATATATGTTTTATTCATACATCAGGTTTTGTTATAAAACTGCAAAAACAGAAAAAGTAATCAAGTTAGTCAAACACAATTCAACCCCCTTCTCACGTTTGCACCTTCAATTGGCATCAGAGCTCGGTCACAAGGCTGAGCACTTAACTAGTTTTTGAGGAAAGGACCAAGGGGTCAACAACATGGCAGAATCCAAAGACGATTTTGGAGGCAACATCAACAGACCACCACTGTTTGATGGAGACATGTTTGAGTATTGGAAGGATAGAATGAGAAGTTTCTACATATCTCAAGATCCTGAATTATGAAAGCTGGTAGTCAAAGGATACACTGCATCTACTGTTCCAAGAGATCCAACTAAAGAACTGGACATGGAAGATATGAAACCAGATCAGAGCAAGTTATACAAACTGCATCACAAGTCCAGAACCATCATGATCAGTGTCATCACATTCAAGGAATTTGACAAATGCACAGATAAAGAAACAGAAAGAGCATATTTGACAGTCTGGTTCTGACCTATGAGGAAGCCAGCAGGTTCAAGAAGCAAGGGCTAACATACTGGTCAAACAGTATGAGATGTTCAAGATGGAAGATGATGAAGACATTGATGGAATGTTCTGTAGATTCTAGACTCTGATATCTGGATTGAAGGTCTTAAAGAAAAGCTACACAACAACAGATCATGTCTAGAAGATTCGAAGAAGCTTACCAACCAAGTGGAGACCAATGGTTACTGCAGTTCAGCAAGCCAGAGATCTGAATAACTTAAGACTTGAAGATCTGATCAGCTCACTCAAGTCTCATGAAATAGAACTAGAAGCAGATGAACCAAAGAAGAAGAAGAATCTGGCCTTGAAGTCGAAACAGAAGAAAGTTGCAAGGGCAGCACCAAAATCAGAGGATAACGACACTAACTGTGATGATATGGCTTACTTAACCAAACAGATGGTTAAGATATAGGAAAATAGGAAGAGGAGAGGCTCCAAGAAGAAACATAACAGAAAAGGAAACGAAGAATCTGACAAGAAAAGCATCATCTATTATGGATGCAATGAACCTAGACATATCAAGTTGGAATGTCCAAATCTGGAAAAAGGCAAACAGCACAAGAAGAGTTCCAGATTCAAAAAGAAAGGTCTGATGACAGCCTCGGATGTATCAAAATCAGAAGAAGAATCGTCTAATGAAGAAGAGGCAGAAACAGCAACGATGGCACACATCAGGTTTGCCTCTGGACTTCATAAAGGCACAGTTTCAGGAAGGAAAACGGACAAAAGGAAGAATGATCAAAGCAGTCATTCAAGCAAGTCTGGAAGCACATCAGAGGAAGCAACTCTGGCTCTAATGGCTCATACCAACTCAAGTTCTGGATACAGATTAGGCTCTGGAACAGATTCAGAAGATGAAGACAATGAGGTATTTTCTGATCTCACTAAATCTGAATTAATTGATGCTGTAAAAGATTTTTTAAATGCAAACAATAAGATGTCTTTAAAACTGAAAACTCTTAGGGAAGATAAGAAAAATCTGACCAAAGAAGTTCAAGTTTTAAAGAATCAAAATTCTGAGTATGCAACTGAAAACAAGGATTTTAAAACTGAAGTTGCAAGACTCAAATCTGAAAACCAAACTCTCAAAATTAATATTTGTTCCACTTCCAAAACTATTTGTCAATCTGATATGCATGAGCAATTTTTTCAAAACTTTATTTCTAATGGAATGGAAAGAATTAAATATGCATCTATGATTTATGGAAACAGTAACATCGGAAATAGAGGTCTTGGTTTTACAGAAACTATTGCTAAAACTAAAATTGTTCATTCTGATGTTTTATGCATTGTTTGTGCTAAGAAAGGTCACTCTGAATTATCCTGTCCAATGGTAAAATCTGAACAAGATCAGAGAGCTGCTAAAACTAACAAACCTGGACCCAATCAGTTCTGGATACCAAAAGATCAAATTGTCTATGTTGCAGATATTCTGAGCAAGCAGAAGGAGACACCAACAATGGTGCCTGGACAATGGATGTTGGCAATGCACAAGCAGAAGAAGGTTTATGTTCCTGCTACAACCAGACAGGGGCAATTTGAGCCTGATGGAAGAAGGTCTGGTCAACTCAACCAGAATCAGAACCAAAACTGAAACCAGAATCAGAATAGGAACTGGAACCAGAACCAGAACTGGAACCCGTATCAGAAGTATAGGAACTGGAACCAGAATCATAATCAGTACTGGAACTAGAACCAGATCCGGAACAGGAATTATCAAAAGCATCAGAATCACCAGATTCATCAGAACCACCAAAATCACCAGATTCATTTAAATCACCAAAATCATCAAGGTTATCAGAATCACCAGATTCACCAAAGTTACCAGAACCAAAACATGTTCCAGAATCATCAGAGGAACATGGTTTATCAACCAAAGCAGAATCAAGGAAACTGCTCAAATAGGCCAGAAGCAGAACTGGCTCTGATGGCTCGAACAGAAGCTGAGTCTGAGTCTGACTCTAACTCTGATTCTGACAGAGAAAAAGCAAGGTCTGATCAGCAACACAAAGCTTGGTATCTTGACAGTGGATGCTCCAAACACATGACAGGAGACAAATCCATGTTTCTGAATCTGACTATGAAGAATGGAGGCAAAGTTTCCTTTGGAGGAAACCAGAAAGGTCAGATTATTGGTACAGGATCGATTGGTAACAAATCTTCTTCCCTTTCTATTAAAAATGTTCTGTTAGTAAAAGGTCTGAAGCATAATCTTTTGAGCATAAGTCAACTAAGTGATTGTAAACATGATGTCATCTTTAACCAGAAAACATGCAAAGCTATTAGTCATTGATAAATCTGTTCTGTTTATTGGCATTAGGAAAGATAATGTTTATAAGATTGATTTGTTTAGTCTTGCTAAGTTTGATGATAAACAGCTTGACTCTGAAAAAGTCAAAGCAAGATGAGGAAATTGCAGGTGAACTAGAGGCACAGAAACCAGAAGTTGGACCAGCAGCAGAACCTGAGAAAGATAAAGATGAAAGCAAGGAAGAAGAACATGCTGACTCTAAAGACAAGTCAGAGGGAAAGAATAGGTGGAAGTACAAGTCTTCACATCCAGAATCTCTCATTATTGGCAGTGCAGTAGAACCTTTAAAGACCAGATCATCAAATAGAGAAACCAGTCTGTTTGGTTTACTCTCAACAATTGAACCAAGCAATGTTGATGAAGCTTTGGCATAGGAAGGTTGGATACTTGCAATGCAAGAAGAGCTGAATGAATTTCAAGGAATGATGTTTGGGATCTGGTATCTAGACCAAACAAAAACATTATTGGAACCAAGTGGGTATTCAGGAATAAACTCAACGAAAAAGGTGAAGTGGTAAGGAACAAAGCCGGACTTGTAGCTCAAGGATACAGTCAACAGGAAGATATTGATTACACTGAGGCTTTTGCTCCAGTGGCCAGGTTAGAAGCAATTAGAATTCTTTTATCATTTGCTGCTAATCATGATATAATTCTGCCTCAAATGGATGTTAAAAGTGCATTCTTAAATGGCTATATAAGTGAGGAAGTCTATGTCAAACAGCCCCCTGGATTTGAAAATTCTGATTTTCCAAACCATGTTTTTAAACTTAAAAAATATTTATATGGTTTAAAACAAGCACCAAGGGCATGGTATGACAGACTTAGTAACTTTCTACTTAAGAATAAATTTGATAAAGGCCAGATTGATAATACTCTATTTAGGAAATCCATTAAAAATGATATTTTGATTATTCAAGTTGATGTTGATGATATCATCTTTGGATCCACTAATGGCACTTTGTGCAAGGAGTTTTCTGACCTAATGCAGAAAAAGTTCCAAACGAGCATGATGGGAGAACTTAAGTTCTTCCTGAGAATTCAGATTCACCAAGGTAAATCAGGTATACTCATTCACCAATCTAAATACACTAAAGAACTTCTCAAAAAGTTCAAGATGAGTGACTGTAAGTCTATGGCCACCCCCATGCACCCAACCTGCTCACATGAGAAAGATGAAACCTGCCAAAAGGTAGACAAGAAAACATACAGATGTATGATTGGATCACTTCTTTACCTAACTGCTTCTAGACCTGACATTTTGTTTAATGTTTGTGTTTGTGCCCGTTTTCAAGCTGACCCTAGGGAATCCCATTTAATAGTTGTCAAAAGAATATCGAGATACCTTAAAGGAACCACCAACCTTACCTTATTATACAAGAAAACCCCCACCTACAAACTAAGAGGTTTTTGTGATTCTGATTATGCTGGAGACAAGTTGGAAAGGAAAAGTACAAGCGGCAACTGCACTTTCTTAGGTGATAATTTGATCTCTTGGTCAAGCAAAAGACAAAGCACCATTGCCATGTCAACAGCTGAAGCTGAGTATATATCAACAGCAGGATGCAGCTCACAATTAATTTGGATGAAACACCAACTTGAAGATTACAACATCTTTGAAACCAATATTCCTTTGTTCTGTGATAACACTTCAGCCATAAACCTAACCAAGAACCCTATCTTACACTCTAGAGCCAAACACATTGAAATAAAACACCATTTCATTAGGGACCATGTTCAAAAAGGGACTTTAAGCATCCAGTTTGTGGACACTGATCATCAATGGGCTGATATCTTCACCAAAGCATTACCTGAAGATAGGTTCGAGTTCATCAAGAAGCATCTCAACATTATCTCCATATCTGACTAGTTCAAGTAGTCATCTTAGGAGTTTTTAATTTTCTTGTAATTTTACTTTATGTTTTTTATTTTTCTGTTTTTACTTTATGTACTTTGTAAAGAGAAAAACAAAAATACAAAAATAGTAGGACCTCGTTTTTGGCTGATGACAAAAAGGGGGAGAGAGAGAGAGAGAGAGAGAGAGAAAGGAGAAATAAGTAGAAAATGAGAGATAAAAAGAAAGGAGGAGCGAAAAAGAAAGAGATGAAAAGAGAAGGAGTTGAAAAGGAGAAGAAACAGGGAGATAGAAAAATAAAGAGAGAATAGAAGGAGAAGAAAAGGAGAGGATGTCAAAACACCATCAGAGGATATCTTTCCTAGCCTAGATCAGAAGGAAGCAGAGTCCAGAAGGAGACCTGGACCAGACCAGAAGGAAGCCTGCCAGAGGGAGACTTGTTCCAGACCAGAAGGTATCATAAGTCAGACTTGGTCCAGAATTAATTCTGACCAGAAGATAGCCTGGTCGTGAAAAGATAATTAGTCCATACATGATCCAGACTTAATCAGAGCATAAAAGAATTGGTCCAGAACAAGATATTTAATTTAGATTTGACCCAGACCAGAAGATAGCATGGTTTAGAGTATGAAACTAAGTCCAGACTAGAAGAAATGATTGTCCAGATTTAATCCATACCTGACCCAGATCAGAAGGTAATTGTCCAGACTAAAATATCATAAGTCCAGATTTAATTTTAGTTCAATCCAGACCCAGTCCAGAATTGGTCCAGATCAGAGGGAAGATATTCAGATCAATGGTCCAGATTTAAGCATCATGGCCCAGTGTTGGCCGAGATCAGAACATGTGGTCCAGTGTTGGCCGAAATCAGAGGATCACAGCAGATCAGATTATATGTTCCAATGATTGGCCAAGATCAGAAGACCAGAACGTGTGGTCCAGTGTTGGCCGAGATCAGAGGATCAAAGCAGATCAGTTTGTATGGTCCAGATGTGGACGAGAGCAGAAGATCAAACGGTCCAGATTTAATCATGATGGTAATCAGTGGAGACTTGATTAAATTTGATCAAAGTATTAAAAGGATTTGATACAAAAATAAATTGAAGTCTTGTGGGAATTCAGAAGGTATTGGCGAGAAGAAATATTTGGTCTAGAATTAACTAAGAACAGGATTGGCCAAAGTTATTTTTGAAAACAAATTTGGAGCTAAAAAGATATGTTTTTTATTTAAGTGAAACCCGATTGGACAAGTTATTTTTGCAAGAGTATCTAGCAAGATACAGCTCGAACTTAAGCATGGAAGAAACCCTAATCTTCATCTATAAAAGGAGGCTCAAGGCAAAGGACTCAGCATCGAAAATACTTGAGAGTCATACACTACCAAAAGCAAAATACTTGAGTTTTCAGTGAGGTCAATTGTGAGTATCCGCTTTCTAGAAGCAAGCACTCTAAGTTTTTCCTTCCCTTGTGTTAGATCTAAGTTGTTGAAGTAGAGTCTACAATCTGAAGGAGTCAGAAGGAGTAGCAGACTTCTTAGCAGTTAGATTCAAGGTTCTTTTCCTCAAAAGTCTAGGATTGTTAGACTGTTTGAGAAGACTGACTTGGAGGGTCAGTGGTATTGTTGTAATTCAAGGTTTTTTAATTAGTGAAATCCTTCAAAGTGAAGGGACTGGACGTAGCCTAGTTAATGGTGAACCAGTATAAAATCCTGTGTTTTATATTTACTTTATATCCGCTGCTAACTCTGTTTTATTCATACATCAGGTTTTGTTATAAAACTGCAAAAACAGAAAAAGTAATCAAGTTAGTCAAACCCAATTCAATCCCCCCTTCTCGTGTTTGCACCTTCAAAACGGAGGCTGAAAAAGGTGAGCAGAATGGAGGCCGGATAATGCGAGCAAAATGGAGGCCGGAAACGCGAGCAAAACGGAGGCCGGAAAATGCAAGCAGAACAGAGGCCAGAAAATGCAAGCAGAAATGAGGCCGAAAAACTCTACCACGAAGTGGAAACTGAACAATGTGGAGGGAGAAGCGAACGGTATGGCACAAAATTTTAGTTCTAAAATTTTACGGTAAAAGGGTTTTTAGTTTTGAGACCTGAGAGAGAAGATTTGAGGGGGAAAAGAACTAACATGGGATGTCAAAATGGTTAGGGTGTTTCTAATTTCCAACAAAATATGGCGACAGTTGCGAAAAAACGCGCAAGAACCGTCGCAGTGTATGAACGCATGCAGTTTTCTAAAAACCGTCACATAGCATGTGACGCAATATTTCCATTTTTTTGTAGTGCTTGTTCATATATTAAGCGAAAAATAAATCTTTCAAAAATGGTTTAGCCGATTTATTTCTGACATTTCAAAATCATTTAGTCAATGTATTTTGACATTTCATATTCTTTGTAATTAATATATTTTCGATATTTTAGCTTGACATTGGTTACTTAATTTACACTAACTAATTATTTTACAATAATGAGTTGGTTATGTAATTCCGTCTTTGTAATACTTGATATAATTAATTATCTATATTATCAATATTATTCAACTTATTCTTTTTCTATTTTTCTCTTATCAGCTTAAATAAATAATCCTAATAATAATACTCAATATTCTCGATAGAATCCCAACCTAGGATGAAGGTTTGGTTTCCATTCCCGCACCCAGGAGATAATGATCATATATAAGCCATGGCCCCTTTGTGAGTGCCCTGTGCTTATCCTCCTTATGGGTAAAGGTGACAAAATAATTAGTCTTGACCCAAATCAACGATACTTATCACGCCCCACATTTGTTGCAAACGATTTTCCAGCGCCTTCTTCTTGGGAACCAACAGTTCCTTCATCTTTTTTCACACTTTCTTTGGGACAAGACGGCTCGCTCATGAATCCATTCTCTACCCCTTTAACCTTCTTTGTGTTACATTCCTTGATAACCTCTTCATCTTTGTTGGAAATTAAATCAAGAAATATTCAGAAGAATTTAGAAGCATTCTATAATACTACTACAACACTAAGTATAGTATTGGACCCAAAAAATTAGAGGCACTGTCTATGTGTTGCTTTACAAGCTGTGTGCCTTTTTGCCTTAGACATTAAGAATTCATTACTTCAATATTAAGTATATAAGCCTATATAAAAGGCATCGAGAAATCAGATATATTGTGTTTACTTCTCGTCCTCCTAATTCTGTGTCTTCTCTTCTAGATATAAGGAAGTGCCACATGATAGTCATATGCAAGGAGCCAAAAGGATTCTTCAATCTATAAAAGGTACTCTGACCAAGGAATTTTTTATGATGATAATAATGATGTAAAGCTTGTTGGATACACATATGGTAATTGTGCTGGAGATAGAGAAACAAGAAAAAGCTTGTTATTTGGATACTGGTGCAATATCAGTCTTTAAAGAAACAATTGTTGTCCTTGCACGTTCTACAACAGAAGTAGAATATATAGCGGTAACCAGCTCTGCTACTCAAATAATATGGCTAATAAATTTTTTATAAGTGATGCACTAGCTAAAAGCAAAATAGTCCTACAGTGATATATTGCGATAACAAGTCGGTTATTGCGCTATCCAAGAATCATGTGTTTCATGGACGTTCCAAGCATATTGATATTCGGTTTCACAAGATACGAGACTTAGTTGCTGAGAATGAAGTGGTGATCGAGTATTGTCCTATTGAAGAGCAAGTTGCAAATACTTTTACAAAGTCATTTATGATTGAATTATTTTACAAGTTGAAGAAAATGCATGGAATGATAAATTTGAAAGCTTGATTTGAGGGAAGCAATGTTGGAAATTAAATCAAGAAATAATTAAAAGAATTTAGAAGCATTCTAAAACACTACTTCACCATTAAAGTACTATAGTGTTGGATCGGAAGAAAAAAAATTAGAGGCACCTCATATGTGTTGTTGTACCACCGTTTGCCTTTTTGCCTTATATATTGAGAATTCATTACTTCAATATATTAAGGATGTAAGCCTATATAAAGGCATGGATTCTATGATTGGACTATCGATATTTGTGAATCAAATCTATGTAAAATCTAAGTGTTTACTTCTTTTCCTTCAAATTATCTCTATTTCAGTGTATGTATTTTTAATTAATCTCCCACTCATATCAATCTTTATGGCTCCACTGATTCTAATTGGTTGTTGGATATCGTCACAAAAACCCTAGCATTGTTCTCTTTTATTGCAAAATCCTAGTAGAGTTCTCCTTTAGTATTTGAACTTCATAATAATTATCTAATTTAAATATATATATATATATATATATATTTATATATATAAGGAATTGTAAATAAATCTAAATATGAATATAAATTTTAATTAATTATATATGATAATTTCTACAATCATATCAATATTGTACATGTAATATATATCATTTCCACTTAATACAAAATAATTAAAAACAAATAAAATTTCAATCAAATTATTATTAATTAATATAGAACACTAATGATTTAAACTTTATTTCTTTAAGTTAAAAAGTCAAACTCTGACCACTAAATTATGCATAATGGACTAAGTTTAATATAAATAAAAATATTAATATTTTTTATTTCATTTAAAAATTATTGTTAGCGTTATTCTTTTTCCAAATCAATTTTATTGTTAGCGTTATTTATTATTTTGATTATAAAATATATATCCAATCATATTTTTAGACTTTAACTAAACAAGTACTTTTTAATAGTAATAACTTATATTTTTTCAAAAGAAAAAATTATCTTTTATATTCAGAAAAGGAATGTAACAATTTTAAAAAATTCAAACATTATTACATTTGTTTTTTTAATCAAAAGAAGGAACGTAATAGTTATAATTGGATTGAAAGTACGTAATCAATGGAGATTCAAAAATTCAAATACAAATTTAGTCAATACAAAAACTTAAATACTAATTCACATATTGTATTTTGAAGTTTTTGATTTAATATAAACCCTTATTTATATATTATTTTTAAATGGAGTCTTTTTTATTTAAATTTTCTCAAAATTAAAATTAAAATTGTTTTTTTGGGTGGAAGTAATGGTATGTAATCAATGGAGATTTTGATTCTCTAATCAATGAAAGGAATGTAATAATAATGGAAATTATATTTTGATCATTTAGATATTTTTAATTTATAAATTTTTTTAAATAGTTTAATATAAATTTTGAAATTTAACATAAATTAAACTATATTATTAATATGTTTTTAATAATAATCTTATTTTTCAATTATTATAAGTTAAATATAAATTAAAATGTATGTAATATTTTTTAATTTCTTTCAAAAATAAAGTTTTATTGTTAAGAAACAAAGTTTAAATCATTAGTGCCTTTATTAATTAATAAAAAATTTCCGGCTTCAAATTTTGTTTAAAAACAGTTTATTTAAATATTAATGATCAAGAGCCGTCATCGGATTTTAAATACATGAATCTGGTTATTGAAACTCAATGGTTGAAGTCGACATATTGAAGGATTTCCTTAACATATTCCACGATATGTTGTCATACTTCACCCACACATTATATAAGTTTAATGTGTGACAATCACTAGATCAACGCTGACGCGTGTGATGCTTGTGTCTTGACTCCAATCAAATTTCACATGTTTAGTTGGGGTGTATATGACTACCGATAAATCCATGAATTCAATTATTCAATTTAATTCAACTCGCATTTTGACTCAACTCATATAAGTTTGAGTTTAATCTGAATCAATCAATTGAAATCTAATTATGTTTGGTTCGGATATCGGATTTAAATTTTTGAAATCAACCCATTGACGTGACATATATATTTTTATTTTTTTTTACTTTTGATGTATAGTTAAAATTTAGTTGTTGAACTATGATTGAGAATTTGTTACTAATTTAATTAATTTAAATGTTTTGTTGTGTTTATGGATATATTTAAAGTATTAAATGATATGTTGCGGTATAGTTTTTTTTTATTTTTTAAATGTTCAAGTATTTAAAGTTAATTACATTTTTTTTAAATAAAAAACAAATATTTTTTTTATCACCCGTGAACCCAACTTAACCCAACTCGTTCATAATTAGGTTGATTTAGTTCCGGTTTGATGAAAAATTATGGGTTGAGAGTTTAATCAAACTCAAATAAAATTGATAGATTCGGATATCGAATTTGGCAAAAAACGGCTCATCCAACACCTATAGTCCTTCCTATTTAGCGTCATTGTGACAAAATCTTAAAATCTCCAAATAAATAGTGGTGATATCACAAATAATTGTTGGAATTCTTTTTTTAAATTGTATGTTTGGTTTAAGAATAGAATTGGTAAAATTATGGATCCACTACAACTTTTGTAAAATCATAATAATTTACCATAATTTTATTACTTTTACCATGTTTTTACTTTCTTTTTATATTTCCGTGTTGATATAGATTTTAAAATCTTCAATATTTTTTTTAGAATACCTTTTGTTCTTAAAAAATTAATAAATAATTTTGTAAAATTGATAAAGATATTTTTTGCCCATGTTTGGCACATGTTATTACCCTAGTACATAGAATAGATTTAGAGGCAAGCAAAGTCCAACGAAGCATTTTAGAAAGTTTTTATTAGCAAAATTTAAAAAGTAGTAATTTTATTTTATTTTATTTCTAAAGATTGTTTTTACTATATTGTGATTATATATATATTAATTTAGGATATCATACATGCTCATTGATTAAAAAATTATTTTTTAGAAACCGAAGGAGGAAAAAAGTTTAATCGTATCACATATAATATAAAATAATTAAAATCGTATCAATTTAATATTATTTTTTTGACAGAAAAATCTTATCACTTAGAACGCACAATTAATGAATTGATGTGTACTATATAGTCTATGTATACACAGGGTAATATACAAACAATTCGCACACTTGTTTCAAATTCTCAATTTTCAATTCTCAGTTCTCAATGGTTTCGTTGAAATTTTTCCTTGCAGCCATGCTTATAGCTATTTTCGTACTTGGTATGTTGGCAAAAATAAGAGGAAAATTAATTTTTAATTCGTGTTTTTAATTACTATTATTATTATTTGGTCTGTATTATTATTATTATTATTATTATTATTATTATTATTATTATATTATATTATATTATATTATATTATATTATATTATATTATATTATATTATATTATATTATATTGTTGAAAAGATTGTTATACAGGTGTGAGTAGCATACAATTCTGTCCAGGAACGTGCGAAGAGTTTCCTCAGTGTGAAAGCTATTGCAAGGGTATAGGCTATCAGATCGGAGAATGCGTTCCACCTGAAAATTACTTCTGTTGTTGTGCTACCTGGAATATGGGAATCAACTAATTATTGTAACTAAGTGCTTTTTATCTTATGAGGAGATGCAAGCAATTACTGCTTTATTTATATGAAAATATTTGGTTGGACACAATTAGCTAAATACATCGTTTAGATACCAATACAAAAATATATATTATTTATTTATTTTAAAAATATATTATTTAAATTTATTTCTATTTTTATTAAATGTGTGTCTAAATTTGTGATTAATAATAAGCGTCATTGGTAACATAAAAAATAATAGAGAATTATATGACGTGGAGAAATAAAACTTTTTGATGAAGTTAAATCAATAATCAATAGTTGATTGTCATCTTATTTAATGAAATAATGTTACAAGAAAATTGGTGATTAGCCATAGTCACCGTAAAAGTGTCTAATTTAATAAATTTGTCACGGTTAAAGTGTAGCTAACATTATAATAAATATGTGTTGTTTTTCCTCTTAATCAGTCTATATCGTTTTTCATTTTTCCTCTTTTCCCAGATTTCCTCTTTTCCATGATTATCTCAAAATCCTTGAAAATCTTTAAATCAACTGTCACCACCGTTTCTAGTCCTTCCACCCTAATGCTACCATACGCCATCAAGACATCACAAATCTCTTTTATTTGATTCACCCAGTCGTGAGTGTCTCCAAACTAAACCACAAAACTTCTTAAAGTCATCGCTCTTTACAACCATCTCAACATCAAGTCGTACAACATTTTCTTCGACTCTGGTGAATCCTACATCGCTTGTTTCTTTATCTTCTCTCTAAAATGGTTGTGTTCTCTTCAATTTCTCTAATTTCAGTTTTGACTTTTTTAGATTTTAATATTTGTAGCTTCTTCTCCAGATTATGTTCTTTACAAGATTATTTGTTGATTCTATTCTTTAGGGTGTGTCTCTTTATTGTTGTTGTTGGAAAATTTTGATTTATTTTAGAGTCGGTGATTGTTGAGTTTGTAGTTGATCTTTATTTCATATGAATTTTTTTGGAAAATTTGTGGGTGTCAACAAAAAAGGCAACAAGATCATCGGAAAATGAGGATTTTTTGTTGTTAATTATCTTTGTAATTGTAATTGACAAAATTCATTTTGTTTTCTCTTTTAAAAAGATGAATCAATTATTTGAAATTTTTCCTGACCAATGATGTTCAGACAACATGTCCCATTGTTGTGCAACGATCAACAGCAGTGCAAGTGTATATGAATGAAAAAAGCTTCGGTTTGAGGCAGAGCATAACCAAATGAATGAAATGGACTCACACTTGATGGGAAGATTGTTGTGTAGCAACACACACTTGAGGGGGAGACTGTTGCGTAGCAAAGCAAGTGTGAACTAGAAGTCTCACATTACTTAGAAAAAGGTTGAGTAGCACATAAGTGAGAGAACTCGTAAACCCATTGGCTTAAGGTTTTGACTTAAGATGTGATGTTCAATTCACTTATGTGGTTGCTCTTGACCCAATATTGATGATCTCTGGGCTCCCCTAATGACATAACCTAAACACATAGTAAAGACAAAAAAATTAGTGAATCAATGAAATACATGCACTAATAGAAAAACAACAAACTTATAATATGTGTTGCTTTATAAAGAACACATGCACTATTTGAGACCTTGACATATTTAACTAAAAGAAAAATCTCATGCTTGTGTAACTTGTGCATAATAATTGACGTAAATCGTATGTTGGTCCATCTAAAATATTAAATTTAGAAATACATTGTATTTTAACAAAATGAAGATGAATCTAACAATCTTCTTCATATATTCTCTTATTTCCTTCTTTCATGCATCCGTAGTATATTTTTTATGTGCCAGATTACACAGGCTCTAAATAAGCATAATTTTCTTTCAAGGCGCCAACAAATGTCACTGTTTATGACTTTGTTTACCATGACCTAAGCTTGAGTGGTAACACCACAAACATTATAAAAGCTTATGTTTCCCCTCCATTTGATGCATAATTCTAGTCTACAAATTTTGGATTTTACTTTGTTTAAAAGGGATTTCCCAACTGAATTTGTAACTGCAACTACTTTTCTTGATGTTGGTCTAGTGAAGAAGCTTACGAATATTCTGTGACTGTGTTCTATAAGATGCTTCAATTTAGTTTTTGAGATCACTTGTTCACCATTCTTCACATGTCAATGTACAAAAATGCAATAAGCTAAATATCACAAAATTAAACAAATAAAAGGAAAACATTATGTATGATATGAATCTCATTAAAACTTGAAGGATGACATTGAATTTTCAATACATCAAATGAAAATATCACATAATTAAACAAATAAAAGGAAAACATTATGTATGATATGAATCTCATTAAAACTTGAAGGATGACATTGAATTTTCAATACATCAAATGGCTGAAAATATACCTTAAGAATTGGGATCAAATTTGAAAAAACACTATTTTAAAACTTTATTATTTCTCACAACTCACATACAATATCAAAATGTTTCGTTGTGCAAATTTATTTCAATATCAATATTAGGAACCTAATGAAGCAATGTAAGTAACAACAATCTATTTATAAGCAATGACAGGCCTTTGGTTTTATAATTTAGACTCTTTAAGTAAATTTTTTTATCCTAGCAAACCAAGACATCAACAAATGAAAAACATGAGTTTAGAGAGTTTAACAGTTGTTTGAATTATGCATATTACAACATCAAGCCTACCATGAATGCAATAATATAAAAGCACATTATTTTCGCACAATGAAACAACAATGAAAACTAAAGACCAAAAAGAGATAGAGTAAATGTTAAAGCCACTTACTTGGCTTCCCTCCATTCAAGTAGCACTTTCATCTTGTTCTACACCATATATCCAAAGAAAAAGTTGCATAAGTAGTAAAGTAACACTAAAAGAAAAAAAAAATTGCGGCGGTTTTGAAGGTTGTTTGCGGCGGTTACAACCGCCTCAAATGGAAGATTGTGACGGTTTGTCAACTGTCGCAGATTCGTGCATCGCGAGGCGTTTTTGCGACGGTTCTGAAAACCGTCGTTTCAACCGTCGCCAACTTTGCAACGGTTCCTAACCGCCTCAATTTACCTTTTTTTGCGACGGTTCGAACCATCGCAAAACACATTAAAATTTTTTTTGAAGCATCGCGACAGTTATCAACCGTTGCTATATTCATTTTGAATAATTTGATCCAAAACATTGCGACAGTTGTCAACCGTCGCAATCCTAATAATTTAAATTAAAAAATTATTATACAATTTTATCTGATTTTTTATTAATTAAAATAAAAAATATTTATAAATTAATATCATCCACATAATTTAAATACACAATTAAATAACTATTGTAGCTAAATTCAATTTATATAATTTTTTCAAAATAAATAACACCAATTCATACATTGAACTTAACTAAAATAATAAATAAAGTAATTTAAATATTCAAAACATTAGTGGAGTGGCTAAACATATAAAACAACTCCATGAAACATAAAAGTTTATCAAAATATCTAATCAGTCCCTAATGATGTTGCTCAGGTTTTTGGCTTTTCTCCATTCCTCAAAAGAATCAATGAACCATGCCTCAGTTTCTGCAAGATCAACAACAGAGTTTATGTAGCTGTTACAGTAACTTTCAAGTTGAGCAACAAAGTAAAATTTTAAACTTCCAAATCAACTGCAGCACCACATTCTGTTTGGTGACAATGTAAGCATGACTTTTAACTAACCTTCAGTACTTCTGCATGTGAAATCAGGCCGGCTTGATCCTCCCCAACTGCCAAAAATATAGGTTTACGGGCCGAGTAAGTAAAATAGATACCAAAATATACATGCCTCAATTTGATAATGCCTCATCCCTCAAAATGGAGAACCCCTTAAAGGACTTAAACAACATACCTAGTAAAGTACCTAACTAAGCTCAATAAGCACTCTGTTTCAAAACAAGCTCAATAAGCACTCACTCATTTCAGTTTCCTTGAAACATAAGGTGTATATTTCAATCTTTAAATAAAATTAACTGAAATTCCACAAATTGTTAAACAAATTGTTCTTATATATCCAATTCACTAGTCTTCTCCTACAACAAAATGGAGCACAAGAGCAGGTAAAGAGTATGATACAACAGCTCATAAAAGTACTAGGATTTAGGATCATAATAACTCACCCAAGTTGATCAACAGCAATGATTCGGAAACGAGAGGCAAGAGCATCAAAATTGCGAAAGAAGAAACCCTGTGAAGCAGCATATCAACGGATTAATTGTCGTTGGATCACTGTATTTTTGTGCTTATTAGTTGCAGGATTTGCATCCTTGCTGGTCAAACTTGTTATGCATATAAGCATAACTAGGAACAATCCAATTAAAGTCTTGAATGTGACAGCAGCAACAAACCATATATTATTCATCACAATATACTTTGAACCAATCCTGATAAATTACTAGATCATATTTTCATTAGCACACATAAGAGATTGATTTCACCTGTATCGCATTTTCATTAGCTATGATGATATGTAAATTTATTGGTATAAATGTCTCTAATATAGAATCTAATATCAATTCAATTCCACTATAGCTCTTTGGTCTATCTTTGAATTTTAATCATATACCTTACTGTGCATGTACTGCTGCAATAGTAATTATCAATTGGATAATGATATGATTTTCCATGTGAAAGAAATTTAGGTTGAAATACAAGTCAAGTCACACAGAGTTATCTAACATTTCAGCATATATACAATGCATTGTCTTATTCATTTTGCTTCTTTTATTCCATTTTATTTTTCAACAAAAGTGGTCTAAAACAAGCGCATCAAAAGTCATAATTCAAAACAACCATATTATAAATTCAATTCAATTCAACCCCAAAAGAACACAACTACATTCTCCATTAACCTAAAGGATTCAACCCAATCATCATGCCATTCTGCTATGCAAAGAAATGTTAAAAAAATACCAAAGTTCAGCAAACCAGAAACCATCCCTGTAACACTGCAGAAACCATCCCTGTGGCTAAGATTAAGGGATATGAGAAAGTACCTGTTAATAGTGAGGATGCACTTCTCAAAGCTATTGCTTACCAACCAGTATCAGTTTCTATTGCTTCTAAGGAAGGTGAGAAAGGATACATAAGAATGCAAAGAGAGTTAAAAAAAATACCTAAGCAAACCAGGCAGAAACAGAGGCAAAAACAAAGCGTGTCAACAACAAAGAAGAAGAGAGTTTTACCTTATATAGCACAGCAAGATCAGAGACGAAGGGAGGCCACAAACAGAGACGAAGGGAGGATGGAGCAAACAGAGACGAAGGAAAGATTTATCTGAAAAAAGCAAACAACAAATGAAACCTCGTCAAGTAGTATTATAATATTCCACCATCCAAAGAAAAATAACCACTCAGTGTCCTTGCATCCATTCTTCACAAGCGTGGTCATGTTAAAGTCTCAAAGACATAAATAAAGCTATTCTAAAGCTGTTGTGAGATAAATTGATTGAAGTTAAAAAAGACGAATCTATTTTAGAGGAAACTTCAAGTAAATTGATTAGACCTCTTTATTTGGAGGAACATAACCATTGAGTTTTGCTGCACTGAAAAACTCTGGATGACTCACATCGATCTCTTCATGGCTGCACAAGATGGATATATGAGATTTAAAGGCTAAAATTATTCATCTATAAGAGTTTTTGAAGTTCATGACAAGTGACAACTATAAAAATGCTTTCGAACTAGGTAAAAATAATTCTAAAAGCTAATACAAAGCAGTGCAGCCTCAATGAATAAGTTTCATATAATGCATATAGTTGCATCAAAATAAAATAAAACAAAAATCTTAGTGATCCTCTCAAACTGTTAGATTTCTGTTTTCTTGATGGCATGACTAGTAACAAACAGATGCATCCAACAACTGAGCAAGCTCATATCTAGAATTTCATAACTAGATATTATTAAATGACAAAAGAATGCATAAATAAAAGTAAGATGCCAAACAAATTGGACATAACTAATTAATACTATATGCCAAAACCAAAAGAAAAATGGATATTAGCCACCTGACATTCAGATCCCCACACCATATTAAAGGCTTGTCTGAATTTTGGTGGACAAATTCCAGGATCCTTTTGTCCCATTTTCTTCTCCTTTGAAATGAGTTTGCCTCCTCTTTCCACCCATTATTTGGAACATATGTATTCAATAAACGAAGTGTTTCAAATTCAGCTAAGATTACTCGGCCATCTGGTTCATGTTTTGAAGCTAACAACAAAAACAAGAATGAGGATCCATTAGCAGTAAACCAGAGATTGAATATAATCTAATGCAAATATGTTATCAAATTATTATTTCAGTAAAAATAGCTAAGCTGCTTGCCTTTAGGACATACAAAATTAATTTAAAAAGTTAAACTGCAATTTTGCATAGATATACAATCAACTTTTAGCAGCAAGAAAATTTC
The DNA here is from genome assembly GCA_037974295.1 of Cicer cuneatum. Taxonomy (NCBI): domain Eukaryota; kingdom Viridiplantae; phylum Streptophyta; class Magnoliopsida; order Fabales; family Fabaceae; genus Cicer; species Cicer cuneatum. The sequence goes on from JBBPBO010000001.1 coordinate 58,017,182, forward strand.
AACAACCAAAATATTTTAATTATATTTAGGAGTATTCTGAATAATGAAAATATATACTGTAATGATAAGATTGTGATTCTTTTAAAGTTACACACAAGCATGATCAAAACGCCAAGGATTATAAATTAAGATCAATAATTTTCATATTCTTTTTAGTAAAAAAACATTAATATCTGAAAAGAATTAAATGTAAATGTAAATAAATAAAACATCTAATGCCATAAATACTATAATAAATTATGTGAAGCAGAATACCTGTTTTATCAAGATTGAAAACAACACTTTTTGGCTTGAAACATTTTTTCACAAATAGTGTTGTCCCTGCATACTTCGAATCTGCAGTGACCACCAAACACGATAGTTCCCAAACGGTGGATTTGAAAGAGCACGCATCAATATCTGTAAGTTTGACCAAACAAGCATTCTAAAATATTAGAAACGAATACGACGATTATATCAATTTAGCAACAATATTGCTTTGTTCACTTTCAGTGTTGAAGTAATGTCAAGGCATATTAGAGAGGCCATAAAGCCATTCACGAACCTTCAGCTAATAATAGCTAAGTTTTTTCAATAGTTGGCCAGTGACACAGTATCAAAGTCTCCATGGCTAAGTAGTGCAGACTCTGATCTTTGCCAGTTGCCACCCTTATTCTTCTTAATAGAAAACTTTCATTTGATTTGAAGGCTTAAAGAGTTCAAAAGTTCATATTTCAAGTAACCTGATCATGCATTTGTAGCTCTTCTTATTATTTATAAATTAGAGAAATGAACTTGTCCAGCATATTCAAATAGTTTTAATGTCATCAAACACAATGACTTTGGACTAATACGGTTGACCCGGTAGGGACAAGCTAGCATAAGGCCATTCAAGATAATGCTAAGTCTAAAGTCATAGTATTTGGCTGATCGACCAAATGAAGTTATCTTGTTTCCCTCACATATGTACAAGTCAGACAAGGAACAGAGCTAGGAATTCCAATAATTGGTACGACCAACCAAGTTGGGGCAAGTCAGCAAAGGGCCATTCAGGAGTTGGTCGACCGAGTACCGAAAGCTGTCTTTCACCTTTCCTACACAAACTAGTCGAACGAGCACCAGAAGACCTGACGTGGCACACTCCCACACGTCTATTCCTAAATTATATTATGCTCTAGTTCAAACACACTCTTTATTAAATAAAAATGAATAAGAAATGATACAAGCATGCAATGATGATTATAAAATAAGAGGAGAGAAAATGTAGTAGTCCAAATCCAAACCTGGTAGATCCCATGGAGCATACTTGTAAATGTCAAGTTCGGCAATGACATCATAAGGGAATTTTCTACCCATAACCTTCCTCTTCAGAAAATACATAACCAGCTCAACGTCAGTGGGATGAAACCAAAACCCTGGAATCAACTTTGTTTCCGGCATCGAAAAATCAAAAAAGAAAAGAAGAAAAAAAAAGAAACCCAAACAGAAATTGCTTCAGAAACTAACAACAACCTTAAACTACACCCCCTAAATCGAAGAAACAAAGAAACTCTTGTTCAGAAAGCGCAACAAGAATTAAAAATAAGAATAACTAAAACTAAACTTGAAAATAAAAAAGAGGGAGATAATTAACTTAATAGAGATGATTGATTAACCCTAATAATAGTGAAACCTTGAAGGCCATGAATAACCACCATGCCGTTGTTGAAGAGATCAGGTTGCGTGATCTCCACCCCTCCGATGAAGACCTTAGCACTAGCAGTTGTGCTGGTCTTTCTATTGACCGAATCAGAGGTGAGGGTGATGCAACGGCCTGGACTCAAGGTCTCGATCTTGGTACCAAAAGCAAGTCTCCGCATATAATCAATTGTGAAGAGACCAGGAAGTGCTCACGAAGGAGGTTAGAGAAAGAGCAAGAGAAGCAGGTGCAGAGGGAGGCATCTGATGGAGCGAAGATCGTAGAAGGACCGGTCCAGGAAGAGGTTGCGGTGGCCGCGGAGTCAGAGAGTGAAGGAGCCGCCGTGGCTAGCTCGTGGAAGCCGAGATGGGACAAGATCGGAGGGAGGAGTGCTGTGTGAGAGAAGAACGAGTGTTCTTGGAGTTGTGGAGTCGACGGTGTAGTTGCCGTTGTGGAAGGTGTGAAGCTTGCTTCCAGTCCTTCAATGGCGGTCACCCTCGGGTTGCAGAGCATTGCGAGGATCGAGATTGCGAAGAGCATTGTGAATCGCAAAGAGATGTCCATGGCGGAGAGAGAAGAGTGAGAAGGCCAGTAAGAGGGAAAACGCAATTTTGGGAACCTGAAACACGTTTTGGAGGATAAGGGTTTTGGGGCGGTGGCGGTTGACAAAAACCGCGGCGTCACGATTTGGTGATTAGACAGTTAGTCAGGAACCGTCGCAAAACTGAAATTTTCTTGTTATGAATAAATATTATGAAAATTTGTTTGTACATCATCAACTAAGGCTTTAAAGTTCAAACGCGGTTCACTCTTCTCTCCATTTTTCTCTAACCTACAAGTTACAACACTTCAAAAATGCAAAAAATTGGATAGTATTTACATGAAATGGTTTGCTTTTTATAAATTTTTTATTGATGAGTACACTAAATTGACAATCTAAACAGTGAGAGTGGGGGGAATTTGAAGGACACAATATCTAAACTGTTGTGGACACTCAAAAACATATGCATTCTCCTTTAGTATTGCCAACACATGAACTATAACTTTTAAGCACAAACCCAAATTCACATAGATCAATTCACAAATATCATTTATAAATTAAGCTTCAAAACAAAAGGGACAAGTCTTTAAAAAAAAGCTCTCTCTAATATTTCTCACTCTAATTTATCCTTCTTCCCAAATTTACACAAATTACTTTTAAGAACCACACAAATGATTTTAGAGGTTTTTCATTGTTCACAACTAATTAACTATAACCTAAAAATTGAACTTTTCTTGCAGAGGTTATTTTTGGAATAAAGAAGGAAGTAGAAGCATGGATTAAGTAAGTCTACTATAAATACAAATATGCAGTAAGTTAATATTTAATTTTCTTTATGTTCATATATACTATAAAACTCGGTGCATGGGTTTCGTCAGGTGACGTTGAGAGTTTGAGTGGTGGCTTGTAGTAGAAGTTAGTTAGTTGTAGATAAAAGTCTAATTTATATGGATTTTTGGATTCATATGATTTACGACTTACTTCAAAGAATTATTTTGTTGAGGATGATCTCTACGAGTAAGTATAATTTGTGATTCTCTTATTAATATTGATGATATTTTCCTTACTAATTGTTCTTCTATTGTTGCATGCAGACGTTATTGGCAATTGATAATAGTTTGTCTTTGTTGAGACAAAAAATTCTATTTTAAGTGTTTTAATGATAAACAAAAATCAAGTTAGTTAATCGGTTAATTATGATTCTAATCATAAAGTATTTAACATATTTTTTTGAGTGTTTTGTAAATCTAAGATAGGTTTCAAATACAACGAATTAAAGTGAAGAATCAAAAAAGGATCCACTGCTGTAAATCAAGAAACAACCCAAATCAAGACTGTTGCAATTTTGATAAAGACAAAATATGTGAAGCTTGTGCAAAAGGAAAACAAACTAAAGGTAGCTTTCATTCAAAAGATTTAATCTCTACAAACATAATACTTGAACTGCTTCACATTGATATGTTTGGACCTATAAAAACAACAAGCTTAGGAGGTATGAAATATGGTTTTGTCATAGTTAATGACTTTTTCAGATATACATGGGTACTTTTCTTAAAACAGGAGGATGATGCTTTTGAAGCCTTCAAAATATTTTCCAAGAAAGTTCAAAATGAAAAAGACTCTCACATCATTTCTGTACGGAGTGATCAAAGAGGAGAATTCATAAACGCCTCCTTCAAAGCATTCTTTGATGAACTTGGCATTTCCCACAATCTGTCATGTGCAAGAACTCCTCAACAAAATGGGGTTGTTGAGCGCAAAAACAGAACATTGTAGGAAATGGCAAGAACAATCTTGGAAGAATCAAATGTTGAAATACTTTTGGGAAGAAGCCATAAACACTTCATGTTATATTCTTAATCGTGTATCTATCAGGAAAATCATCAACAAAACACCCTATGAAATTTGGAAAGTTTGACGCAAAATCAGACAAGGCTATTTTTCTGGGTTACTCAACTGATTCCAAAGGTTGTCACATATTTAATTTAAGAACCAAAACTGTTGAAATTAGTATGCATATATTATTTGATGAATTTGATGGTCTTGATCTAAGTAAAAAGGATTATGAGGAAGAAATTCAGACTGAACAACAACAGCAAGTGACATCTCTGAAAAACGAGATTGATAAACAATCTCCTTTTCATACTCCTCCTAGAAGTTGGAAAACAATAAGAGATCATCCTCAAGATCAAATTATTGGAAATATATCAAGTGGAATCAGGACAAGAAGGTCAGTCAAATATGATATTGACAACAATATGGCAATGATATCTCAAGTCGAACCAAAGTTAATTAAAGAAGCTATAGAAGATCAATCTTGGATAGACGCTATGAAGGAAGAATTGCTGCAATTCGAAAAGAATGAACTATGGACCCTAGTACCAGATCCTCAGGATCAAACAATTATTGGTACACGATGGATGTTCAGGAACAAGCTGAACGAAGAAGGAAAAGTTATAAGAAACAAAGCAAGATTGGTAGCACAAGGGTATAATCAACAGGAAGGTATAGATTATGATGAGACTTTTGCTCTCGTTGCAAGGTTAGAGGCTATCATAATGCTACTTGCATATGCATCCCATAAACATATTAAACTTTTTCAAATGGATGTTAAAAGTGCATTTTTAAATGGTTTTCTAAATGAGCAAGTGTATGTTCGTCAACCCCCTGGTTTTGAAGATCAATCTAAACCAAACTATGTTTTTAAACTCACCAAGGCTTTATACGGATTAAAACAAGCTCCTAGAGCTTGGTATGAAAGATTGAGCTCCTTTTTAATCAAAAACAATTTTACCAAAGGGAAGATCGATACAACACTTTTCAAGAAATTAAATGGAGAGGATTTACTAATCGTACAAGTATACGTTGACAACATCATCTTTGGATCCACAAATGAAAAAATGTGCAAAGACTTTTCGAATCATCTGCAAAGTGAATTCGAAATGAGTATGATGGGAGAATTAAGATATTTTCTTGGCTTGCAAATTAAACAACATAAAGATGGCATCTTCATATGTCAAGAAAAGTACACAAAAGATCTTTTAATAAAATACAAAATGAATGAAGTCAAGATCATGTCAACTCCCATGCATCCTTCTTCCTCATTAGACAAGGATGAAGATGGTAAATCAATCTCCAAAAAAAAGAGTATAGGGGGATGATTGATTCTCTACTCTATTTAACTTCAAGTAGGCCAGATATCGTCTTTGCAGTAGGACTATGTGCAAGATTTTAATCTTCACCAAAAGAATCTCATTTGACTGCTGTTAAAAGAATCTTTCGTTATCTTGTCGGTACTACTAATCTTGGCGTTTGGTATAGCAAAGGTTCTCACTTTAATCATGTAGCTTATTGTGATGCAGACTATGCTGGAGACAAAATTGAAAGAAAAAACACTAGTGGAGCATGTCAGTTCCTTGAAGAGGCATTAATCAGTTGGTCTTGCAGAAAGCATAACACAATTGCATTATCAACTACATAGGCTGAATATGTCTCAGCTGCAAATTGTTGTTCTCAAGTTCTATGGATTAAAAACCAACTTGAAGACTTCTTAGTAAGTTATCCCAGTATTCCAATATTTTGTGATAATACTAGTGCTATCAATCTTTCAAAAAATCCCATTTAGCACTCAAGGTCTAAACACATTGAGATAAAACACCATTTTATTAGAGACCATGTGAACCAAAAGGAAATCGAATTAATCTTTGTTGATTCAAAAAATCAACTTGCTGATATATTTACCAAGCCGTTAGTTGAAGAAGATTTTAATTCCTTATAAGAAAAATTAAAAATCGTAAAAAATCCTGTTGAAATTCATTAATCTGTGTTTTAAACAAATCAAGAACGTTCTTGGTTAGCAGCAAACGTTCTTCGTTTCATTCTTCTATCAGCATTAAATGCATGCGTCCTTCCTTGTCCTAGAAAGCAACACACACTACAAGAAAAAAAAATTACGGCGGTTTTGAAGGCTTTTTGTGGCGGTTACAACTAGAGCTATCAAAAAAGCCCCCAATCTCAAAGCCCCATTTGATAAATTTCTTATTAGGCCCCAAATTTTAAGCCCCTCTTAATAAAAAAATTTCTCTGGCCCCAGCCCCCTATTTTTTAATTTTTGGGGGCTTGGGCCGGGGGGCCTATGGCCTATTTCATTTTTAAAAAATTATTGAATTTGTTAATTTTATTCAGAACATAAAAAAAAAATCGACAATTTCTAAATCAAATAAAATTCGGAAAAAAATTCAAAATTGAAAAATTATTGAATTTGTTAATTTTATTCATAACATCAAAAAATAAATCGACAATTTCTAAATCGAACAAAATTCGAAAAAAAAATCGAAATTAAAAAATTATTGAATTTGTTAATTTTATTTAGAACATAAAAAAAATCGACAATTTCTAAATCAAATAAAATTCGAAAAAAAAACTGAAATTGAAAAATTATTGAATTTGTTAATTTTATTCAAAACATCAAAAAATAAATCAAAAATTTCTAAATCAAACAAAATTCGAAAAAAAAATCGAAATTGAAAAATTATTGAATATGTTAATTTTATTCAGAACATAAAAAAAAACAAAAAAAATCGAAAAAAAAATCGAAAAAAAATTCAGAAAAAAAAAATCGAAAAAAAAGTTGAAATACTTTTTATTTCAAAAAAATAATTGATTTTTTAATGGGCCTATGGGCCCTCTAAGCCCACATAATTTTGGGGACTTTTTTACATTGGGGGCTTTCTTTTAATAGGCCTTTATATTATATGATTTTTTGGCCCCCTCCAATATGTGGGCCCTCTCTAATACTTGATAGTGTATGATAGTTTAATAGTTCAATAATTCTTGTGTATGTGTATGACACTTGTGAATTCTTGTGTAGTTTGAATTCTTGTGTATGTGAAAAAATTTAAAATAATTAAACAAATTTGTACTAATGAAATTAAACTACCGCACACATGATAAATATAATAAATTAATTATGAAATTATGATACATTAATTATGATTTATTTTAGATATTATTAGAGCTGTCAATTTGTCGGGGGTCAAAAAATCTTATAATATAAAGGCCCATTAAAAGAAAGCCCCCAATGTAAAAAAGCCCCCAAAATTATGTGGGCTTAGAGGGCCCATAGGCCCATTAAAAAATCAATTATTTTTTTGAAATAAAAAGTATTTCAACTTTTTTTTCGATTTTTTTTTTGAATTTTGTTCGATTTAGAAATTTTTGATTTATTTTTTGATGTTTTGAATAAAATTAACAAATTCAATAATTTTTCAATTTCGGTTTTTTTTTTCGAATTTTATTTGATTTAGAAATTGTCGATTTTTTTATGTTCTGAATAAAATTAACAAATTCAATAATTTTTTAATTTCGATTTTTTTTTCGAATTTTGTTCGATTTAGAAATTGTCGATTTATTTTTTGATGTTATGAATAAAATTAACAAATTCAATAATTTTTCAATTTTGAATTTTTTTTCGAATTTTATTTGATTTAGAAATTGTCGATTTTTTTTATGTTCTGAATAAAATTAACAAATTCAATAATTTTTAAAAATGAAATAGGCCCTAGGCCCCCCGGCCCAAGCCCCCAAAAATTAAAAAAATAGGGGGCTGGGGCCAAAAAATTTTTTTTAGTAAGAGGGGCTTAAAATTTGGGGCCTAATAAAAAATTTATCAAATGGGACTTTGAGATTGGGAGCTTTTTTGACAGCTCTAAATATTATACGCAAAACACATATCAAACCGCAAAATAACCTATACATGTGTGTCGGGTGTGAATACACAAATATTTTGCAACTTATCACACAAGAAAATAACGTTACAAACAATAATTATAAAAACAAAACATTAATTTTTTTAAATATTTTTTTCATAAATATCATTCATCACCCACAAATAAAGACGTTTCTGTGGTTAGCCGAGTAAGAGGGGTCCGATAATAGACCTTACCACTCCTCGTGGGCCACCAAATATAGTATTTATGACATGTTTGTTAAATTAATTATATAATTATAAATAAACAGCCGATTATTAAATGAAATTTTTCCAAAACAAATCTCACGATATCAGAGAAAATTGCAACATTGTTGGAAATATAAACACTCTAATATACATGCCTTTATCTAAATGTTGTTGATGTTTTTAAAACTTCAAGTAAAAAATACTCGAATTTATAGTTTTTAAAAAGTTATAGAAATTACAATATTCTATATAATTACATAAAAAAAATTTAATTATTTGATCCAGTAAAAAATAGTTCAAATGAAGATAAATTGGAATTCAAATTTAATTATTAATTTCCAAGACATATATGTAAAATACCAAACAAAAATTTGAGAATATAAGAACTACAATATGACAAATTAAAGAGTAAAACTCAACTTCTTCAAATATAATATTTTTTTTATTTCCTGCTAACAGAGCTTAATTATTTAAAAAAGATTCTGTTTTCTTCCAAATCTAGAAGGAAATCTCTGAGTCTCAATATTCGCTGTTACGTTGGCACAGCAGCAGAAGTGATTCTCAGGTGGTATGCATTCCCCTATCTTATAGCCTGCCTCTTTGCATGTTTTATTACAATGTGGAAAATCTTGGCACAGGCCTAGGCAGTGCTGGGTTCCCATAACTAGTGAAAATAGTAATATTAATTGCTTTAAATAAAATGAAAAAATAAATGAAAGATTAAAATTCTGTTTGTTAGCTGTCTACATACCGACTGAGAATAGAAGAACAAAGATGACGGCTGCCATGACAAACTTCTGTGCCTGAGCCATTGCCTTTTGCTCTTCACTGATTCTCTATATTTAATCAAAGAAGTGTACTTTTTAATACATAACTAGCAATTTTATAGTGTTTATTGTTCAATATTCATTTATTTCTCAGTCAAAGTTTCCCTTTTTGTTTTTTACTATAAAATAAAAGTTTCCGTTTTTTAGATTAAATATATTTAGTTACTTTTGATTAAAATATATTTTCATTAAGTTTGTCTTTTGTATCTGTTATTTTTTCCTTTTGACTAGGATATATATATATTTATGGCAAGGATTAAGTCACATAGGAGTATAGTTGCCCTCTTAAAAACTCATTATTAATATTAAATTTTACAATTAAACCATTAAAGTTAAAAGTTTTTTTATTCCGACAAAATTAAAAATTCTTAAATAGATTAGTTCAACAAATTTTTAAAATTGTTTAATACAATTTCATATATTTTATCAATTAACTTTAAATTAAGTTATTGAATAAATAAATTTTTTTAATATATATATATATATATATATATATATTAGTTAAACATTGGTTGTCAGATTACATAACTATAAATATGATTTTATGAAATTTTTATTTTTGATAAATAATATATATGACAATAATCAATAGTTATATTAGTAAAAACTAGTATGTAAGAAAATTAGATACCTTATTTATGGATGAGGAACATAAAATAAAAATAAGTTGGAAAATAGTAGACTATCAGAGGAGAGTGTAATATGAAAGGAAATTGTATTTTTCAAAGCTTGGTTCCAACTGAGGCATTTTAGTGCCTTATATAGAAAACTAAGACTTACTATTTAAGCCGGTAAAAAGGCTAACATGACATTTGGTAGCCGGTTACAAAGATCAATAATTGATGCCAGGTGCACTTTGTGAGCCCCATCGTCACATCAAATAATGACACATATTAAAAGCAACATTATTGCTTTCTTACATCAAATAATGACACGAAAAAGCAAAATTAAAAATATTAAAAGCAACATTATTGCTTTCTTTTTGACTTAAAAGAGATTCCTTTTATTATGGCCGACAGCATAATGTCTGGGTATTTGGCCTGTTGTGAATTATTGGCACGATTACGTCATTGCTTGCATCTTATTATTGTCCTTTTCCTTTTTTACTTTGTTGAGTCATTGTTTCTATCATTGCATCCCAAATGTCTTCGGGACTAGGTTCTTCATCTTCTTGAGATTCCCCAGCTAAGCAATCAAAAGCATTGGAATCCATTGATCCTTGTGAACTGGTTTCCATAAAAACATTTTTATTTTTTCCTGGGAAAGTTTTGAAAAATTGATTTTTTATATGATCAAGAACTCTGATCATAATTTGTTCTTCAGATTCATTAGGATGAATTTTTTGAAAGTAATCTTTTAGATTATTCATGGAAATTTCTTGAGAACCTTGTTCTTTTCTCTTTGATTGGTCATCAACAATAGTTGTTTTAATCTTGGCTTCCATACACTGGAGATCTTCATTAGACATTCTATTCCACCATTTGTAGAAGAAATTTCTTCTAAGAACAGGAATATGAATTTTACCCTGAGCTATTGTCACAGTCCACCTCCATATCCATGGAATTTGAAATTTAATAAAGAATAAACTTGGACCTTGTCCAAATATTAATTTTGATGAATTTTTTAAAATTAAAGGGCAAAAATTGCACCACGAATTGTATAAGTCTAGAATATTTTATGGTATAATTTCTAAAGAAGGACCAAATTTAATCCACCAATTAAAAAACCAATTTGGTATAGGTTTCTCAGCTATATCTGGATTGATGCTAAAAAACCAAGAATGTTTATTCTTTGGATTTTGATAATAAAAGGCTAGTGTAAAAGCTTGGACATAATCCCAGTAATTAAAATAAATAATTTTATCTTCAGCAATTTTAATTGCCTTTTCACCATTAGGATTTAATCCCCATTCTTTGGGAGTTAATATCTTATTGATATGACTTTTACTAAAGTTTATAAAACTTCCTGGATTGTTATTCTGATAATGGTGAGTGATAGTCATTGATTCAGTGATTTGTAATAAGACTTCCAAATTAGGTCTAGACTTACCATAAAGTCCAGGATATCCTTTTGATTCGAGGTATCTTGTTTTGATTGACCATCCATCATTAGGTGACAATTTTACATCTTCTTCTTCAACATTCATTATGTCTTCTGTAACAGGGTTCTCAAAATACTCTGTTACTTCTTGTTGGGTTTCATTAACCGCATCCTCTTTGTAAGATGATGTCTTACTTGCTGAGGACGAAGGAATATCTTCTTTCTTTGGTGGTGCAGGTAATTGCTGCAAATTTCTATTCCTATGGACTGTAGTCCAGTCCCCTATTAGAGGAATATTTGATTCTTGATAGGGTAACAAATTGTTACTTCTTCTTCCACCACGACCTCGGCTATTATAGCCTCGGCCTCTTTCCTTGATTGGGGTCGCCATTCTTTCTGGGTTTTTCCCCAAGATGATTGCTTAATTTCCCTGCAAAAATTCACGAGTTAGATAGTCTACAAGAGAATTATTTTCTCCTTTAATATATTGAATATCAAATTCAAATACTGATAATTGAGCTTGCCAATTAGCAAAAATTTGTTTTGAAACAAGATTTTTGACATCTTTTTCAATAATTGATTTACCTGAGCTACAATCAATTCTTAACAAAAATTTTTGGTTTAATAAATCATCTTGGAATTTAGAAATACATTTAATAATAGAAAGCATTTCTTTCTTAATGGTCGAATAATTAGACTGCGTTGGATTCCATTTTCCAGAAGTAAATCTTATTAAGATTTCTTTATTGGTGTCTGGATTAATCTGTTTTAAGATTCCTCCATAACCAATATTTGAAGCATCAGTTTCAACAATTTTAAAAAACTTAGGATTTGCTAAATTCAAACAAGGCAAACATTTAACTTTGTTTTTAATTCTTTGGACAGCTAAAGAATGTTCATTTGTCCATGGTCCTGGATTTTTTCTAAGTCTCTTATAAAGAATAGCTGTATCTTGAGAAAGATTTTCATAGTAATCTGAAATATAATTTAAGCTTCCCAAAAATCTTTGGAGCTGTTTCTTATCAGTAATAATATCAGGAAATCTTGAAGCAAATTCAATGCTTATAGGAACAATTGTTCCTTGGTCTATTTCATGACCCAAAAATCTAATTTTTGTTTGGAATAATTTCATTTTGGGAGCAGACAAAACTAGACCATTATGTCTGACTAAATTTTTAAAAATCTTTAAATGCTTTATGTGTTGATCAATAGTTTTTGAAAACACTAAAACATCATCAATATAAACTATCATAAAATCAGAATAGGGATTAAAAATATCATTCATAATATTCTGAAATTCAGAAGGGGCATTTTTTAGCCCAAATGGAAGGACGTTCCATTCAAAGGTCCAAAGGGGATAGTAAAGGTTGTTTTGTATTTATCAGATTCATTAATCTGAATTTTCTAATAGCCTGATTTCATATCGAATTTTGAAAAAATTAAGGCATCATTAAGTCTATCTAATAAATCTTTTTTATTAGGAATTGGATAAGATGAGAGAATTCCAATAGGAATTGGATACCTTATCCATTTCAGAACTTTATTAAGATATTTATAATTAATAACTAATCTAGGAACACCTCGTTCCTGTTCAGCATTTTTATTTACATAAAAAGCTGTACAACTCCATGGTGATTTGGATTTTCTAATTAATCCTTTTTCTAAAAGATTATTAATCTCTTTTTTGCAAAGATCAAGATATTCTTGATTCATTTGATCTGGCCTGGCCTTAGTTGGAATTTGACTTTCTTTAAAGTCATCAATGTAGGGTAAAGAAATGATGTGTTGTTTTCTATTCCAGAAAGCGTTTGGTAAATCATTACACACTTCTGTTTTGAACTGTTGTTCAATAGTTCTAATTTGTCTCTTAGTATCATCTTTATTAAGATGATCGTTAATATTAAAAATATTTATTTCATTTTTAAGAAAACATAATTGTTTTTCTTTACTAATAAGAATGTCTTTGACCTCGTTTAACATTCTAGTTTGTGGATCAGTAATAAATTCAAAAATAATTTGCTTATTGTCAATAATGGTAGTAATACCATTTTGATCAATGTTTATTATAGGCATAATATTATGCAAAAAAGGAGTTCCTAGTATAATTCTATGAGTTAAATTTTTAACTAGAATAAAAGATGTTGGTAAACAAACATTTTTATTACAAATATATGCATTTGAAAGTTTATAATTAACTTGTAATTTGTCTCCACCAGCTTGAGTAAGGGCCTGTGTGGTTTTTGAAAAATATTTAGTAGGGATAATTCCCTCTTGAATACAATTAAGATCAGCCCCACTATCGACTAGAGCTATTTCATTTTCCAAAATAAAATTTCTACTAATGACTAAAGTAATTTTAACAAACAATTTTTGTGAAGTGACTTTGTCCAGAATAGATAAATAATTATTAGAAGTAGTTTCTTTATTATTGGAAGTACTGGCTTCTAAATGTTTCGGAATCTCTAACATAGAAATTGTTTGGGATAAAATATTATTATCTTTTTTAATCTGAGTAATTTCAGATTTTAAGAGATTTATTTCTCTTTTTAAATCCATAGTGGAAACAGGGGTTCCATTGGTCTGTCTAAATCTTGATAATACCTCACTAATTTGATAAGGGGCTTCTATAATTAAAGGAGCTTCTTTAACAGTTTCCTTCATTAGAAAATTGATCATTTTTTTCTTTAAATTACTATCTGAAATAGTTTCTAAAACCTTTAAGGCTTCATCTTGTTCTGTAGTGAGAACATTTAATCCATTCATATCCACAATGGATTTCCAATAATTTATTTCATTGCATTGGCAGCTATTGTTTCCAGAAGATGATGAATCAGTAGAAGTATCATTGATATCTTCTATATCTTCATTTGAAGATTCTAGTTCTGATTCAGAACTAATTATCAAAACTTTTTCTAATTGGGTCCTTAACTGGTTGTCCTCAATCTCATTTAATTCTTTTTTGGTCCAACACCTGTTGGCATAGTGTCCTATTTTGCCACATTTATGACAAGTAATGTCTAAATTTTTGGCTTTCCTTTTGCCTTTATTATGGAAAGGTTTTTCTTTAGGTCTTTCTTTATAATTTTTGCTGTATCTCTTCTTGCGAGGAGATTTATAAAAATTATTAGATTTGTTTTTATTCTTATTATAAGGTTTAATAACCTTAGGCTTTTTATTCAGGCCAGGTGGCTTGTCAATGTCAAAAGCAAATTATTCACAGAATTCTCCTAATTGATGTTTTTCTGATCAAATAATCAATCCTCAAATTTATTCCTTAATTCTTCCTTTTGTGGTTCAACAAAGAAATGATCATAAAAATAAGAAATTAATCTATAATTGTGTCAACAAATTTTATTTTTAGTTATATCTCTAATGATGTTGAGTAGTCACTAAAATGCTCTTGCAACCCATAATTGAAATTTGTGTTATATCCTCATCACATGTTTTGCTAAAATCACCAACAAGCATTGAGGATGACATATTCAACAACATTGATGAAACATCCATTGTAGATTTTGAAATATTAATATTAGTGTTGGATGTTTCAAGTGGAAATGATGAGACTATCAAAAAAACTTTTGGGAACCATTGCCACTGATCTGAAGTGTTACCTTGGAATATAAATACTCCAAAAGCATCAGATTTACTTAGAATTTTCGACTTACTTTTTAGAATCAATTTTCTGAAATTTCAAACACTTCAAAAAATTAATTTTCATATTTTCAAGTACATGCTTTTCATTTTCATATCATTAAGAAAGGTTCTCAGTTGTACTTGGAAGTGTGATTGATTAAGTATCAAATACTTAGTATTATTACCTTGTTCTTAGTTAAGAACATCATTACAAAATCAATCAAAGTCATTGTATCACTTGAAGAATTTAGTGTAGATTCTTCAAGTTTTGTTAACTGAGATAGTGGTGTACTATCTTCTGTTAAGTGTTAAAAGAATCTGTAACTTAAGTCTTAGGGTTAGACTTGTAACATATTCGAACAAAGTGGAAAATCTCTTGTGGTGTGCAAGAGGATTGGATGTACCCTTGGTTGTAAGGGGAACCAGGATAAATTTATGTGTGTTTTTACCTTCTGTCATTTACAGCTTTCATTCACTAACACAGCAAAATTAAACAAACTTAAAACAGTCACTTAAACAGTCTCACAAAACTCTAAAAACAGAAAAATTGTTTAACACCTAATTCACCCCCCCTCTTAGGTGCAACTCTGTTCTTACAATTGGCATCAGAGTAGGTTTTTGGTAATTTTCTCCTAGATTCATGGCTTTCGCACAACCTGTTTTTAGAGATTGTGGTAGCAGTAACAAACTGTTGAGACAAAATCTCTCTCATATGGTTTTAATGATAACAAAATTGATTGATTATGACTCTTGTTATATCTAATCTGTGCTCTTGAGTGTTTTATAATTAGAAAACAGGTTATTCTTCAAATAAGATAAAAACTTTGTAAATCAACAAGGTTTCAAACAAGAGGATGGACCAGAGGATGAACTCCTCAAAGAGGATGAACCAACTTTGTCCAGAATCACGTTATCTGTATTTTTCCTTCCATGTGCAAAGTCAATTCAGTAATTAAAGTTTGGAAGACAAACAAGTCAACTGAAGCAAAGGAAAGCAGAGGATGAGCGCAAAATATTTGGAACATAGTAGGACTGACCTCTAGCTCTAATACATAGGGTTATGATAAAAATGGTTATACCTTTTCACCTACACATAAAGGATAAACTAAACATAGCCTAAAATAGAACCTGGCATGCCTTGGTGAGAGAGAAAGAGAAAGGACAGCCCAGACACGGACATCAAAAAGGGCTTGTATCTGCCATACGAGGATGAACGGTACTCTCATCCTCCTGCAATCAAACAAGTCAAAAGACATCTGGATGGCATTCTTGTAATTCAAACTTTGACCTTTTTGATCACTGTGCCCAACGGTTATGAAGCATCAAGAACCATTGTTAGTCTATCTTCAACTCTATAAAAGGATTGATGCACTTCTTCATTAGATACACAACTACAGCAATCAAAGATAAAAAGGCAAAGAGCTATCAAGTGTCATTCTCATCCTCTCTTCACACTTTCTATTGTATTACACTAGATTTTGAATCAGCCTCTTAGAAAGTGCTAGTTAAGAGAAACATCAAAACACCTTCAAACGTACAGTAATTTCTAAGTGAGTTACACTTAGAAGTAGTAGAAATTCATGAGAAGATATTGTAAGCTTGGTGAAGCTTGAAAACACAAAGGCTGTAACTAACCTCTGATAGAGGTTGACTGTTTTTTAGTGAATTCTCACAAGTGTGTGAGGACTGGACGTAACCCTTTTGGGTGAACCAGTATAAAGCTGTGTGTGTCAATATCCAATCACTCTCTCTCTTTTACAATTAATCTGTTTATTCACTTAACTTGAATTTCTAACCTCTTACCTTCATCCTCTAGAAGAGGATAAAGTTTTAAAACTTAAAAGAAAATTTTAAACGCCAAATATCCCTATTCAACCCCCTTCTAGTGATATTCTAGTCATTAGAATCAACAACACAGATTCATCCTCCGATGAAAAACCTCAAGCACAATGGACAGCCGAAGAAAATGCTAAGGTACTTTTAAACTCTAAAGCTCATTTATTTCTAACGTGTGCCTTGAGCAGGGAAGAATATGACAGAGTTGAAGAGTGCCAAAGTGCTGAAGAACTATGGGACACTTTGAAAATCCATCATGAAGGATCAAGTCATGTTAAAGAGGCAAGGATTGACATGGGTGTTAGAGAATTTGAATTATTCGAAATGAAGGAAGAAGAAACCATTAATGAAATGTTCTCAAGGCTAACAATCATTTTAAATAACTTAAGATCTCTTGGAAAGGAATATTCTGTACAAGAGAGGATAAGGAAAATTCTGAGGAGTCTACCAAAAGAATGGAGACCAATGGTGACGGCCATCACAGAAGCAAGAAACTTGGCCACCATGAGGTTAGAAGATTTGGTTGGAACTCTTAGAGCTCATGAACCGTTGCTACTTGCTGATAAACCAACCAAAAAGGGAAAAATGATTGCGTTAAAATCTAGCCAAACTGAAAGTACTTCCTCCAAAAAGAATGAAGACATCATAAAAAGGGAAAACTCAGAATATCCTCTATCTGATGAGAGGATGATCATGAGAAGAGGACAAGAAAAAAGGTCTCCTCAAAAAGAAAAAACTGACAAAATTCAGATAACATGTTTTGGGTGCAACAAAACGGGACATTACAAAACTGAATGTCCTCTAAACAAAAGAAACACAAGAAGATTTCAAAATAAAAATAAAACTATGATGGCCATCTAGGATGACAGCGATGGATCATCCTCCGAGCAAGATAAGGAAGAAGAAGCTAACCTCTGCCTTATGGCAAACTCAGATACTGATGAGGTAACCATTACTGATCTATGTCCCTCTTGTGAAAAACTAAAAATTGAATTTGACAATCTCTTAAATGACTCAAACACTTTATCTCATAAATGTGGTTTTCTTAAGAACCAACTTTATGAAATAAAGAAGTTAAATGAGGAACTCCAAGCTAAGAATGATAAATATCAAAAAATCATTCTTGACTTGCAGGCATCTCATAGAAAACTATTAGAACAACAAAAAGTTCTGAACAAGAAGATTGTCAACGTTCATCCTCCAGAAGAGGATACTGAAAAGAGTGTTCTAAAAGAAAAGGTAGAAGAACTAAAAAAAGACATTACCAAATTTGTTAAATCCACTGAATCTTTCCAAAAAATTATGGGATCTCAATTTGGAATTTTTGACAAAGCTGGTATTGGATTTAAAAGTTCTCAAAAACAAAAATTATATGAAAACTTCTTTCTACCAAATAAACAAGAGGACAGGCCTAAATGCACCTTTTGCAAAAAAATGGACATACTAACAAAGTATGTCACGCTAAGAAAAGGGCTGAAATTAACAAGAGGAAATGTTCATTTTGTGGCAAGTATGGACACCATGATTCCATTTGCTACCACAAAAAGAAAATCCTTACAAGAGGACGAACTAACTCCCAAGGACCCAATTCTATATGGGTACCTAAGTCACCACTAAACTTTGACACAGGCATATCCTCTGATCAACAAAAGAAAGCCATGGTTCTTGGACAGTGGCTGCTCAAGGCATATGACAGGGGATAAGCATTGTTTCATCTCACTAGAAACAAAGGATGGAGGATCAGTCACATTTGGAAACAATGACAAAGCTCAAATAAAGGGTACATGTATTATTGGTAAAAATAATTCTGCAAAAATTGAAAATGTTCAGTATGTAGATGGTTTAAAACATAACTTACTAAGCATCAGCCAACTGTGTGATAGTGGATTTGAAGTTATCTTTAAACCCACTCTATGGGAGGTTAAACACTCATCATCGGGTAGAGTTTTCTTTTCTGGTGTGCGTAAAAAGAATTTATATGTTCTATATCTTGATGATTTTCCTACTGAATCTTGTTTTATTTCTCTTGAAAAAGATAAATGGATTTGGCACAAACGAGCTGGGCACACAAGTTTAAACACCATTCCAAACTATCAAAATTGGAACTAGTCAAAGGTCTTCCAAAAATTAATTTTGAAAAAGACAAAGTGTGTGAGGCATGTGCCAAAGGAAAACAAGTCAAAAGCAGTTTTGACTCAAAAAATATTGTTTCAACAAATCATCCTCTTGAACTTATTCATATTGACCTCTTTGGTCCCATTAAAACTCCTAGTCTTAGTGGAAAAAGATATGGATTTGTGATAGTTGATGACTTCTCATGTTTTACATGGGTCTTATTTTTAAAGCACAAACATGAAGCTTTTGAAGCATTTCAATATTTTTGTAAAAGAATTCAAAATGAAAAAACAACTAAAATTATCTATGTGAGAAGTGACCATAGAGGTGAGTTTGAAAATGAATCATTCAAGATATTCTTTGATGAAAACGGTATTTCTCATAATTTTTCTTGTCCAAGAACTCCTCAACAAAATAGGGTTGTTGAAAGAAAAAATAGAACTCTACAAGAAATGGCTAGAACTATTATGAATGAAGCCAACATTGAAAAATACTTTTGGGCTGAAGCCATTAACACAGCATGCTATGTTTTAAACCGTGTGTCCATCAGAAAAATTTTAAATAAAACTCCTTATGAACTTTGGAAAGGTAGAAAACCAAATATTTCATACTTCCATATCTTTGGCTGTTATTGCTACATATTAAATAATAAAGAAAATTTGGGAATGTTTGATCCAAAATCTGATAAAGGTATATTTTTAGGATACTCCACATCGTCAAAAGGTTATAGAGTTTATAATCTTAAGACTCAAACTGTGGAGGAATCCATGCATGTTATTTTTGATGAGTTTGATGACTTGTGTCCAGAAAATTTGGATAAAATAGAAGAAGAGGATCTTTCATCCTAAAAAATACAGAGTCCAAATGAAGAGAATGACTCTGATCCATCCTCACAGCAGCCTCCAAGAGGATGGAAGATAGCAACGTATCATCCTCTTGATCTGGTTATTGGAGATACGGCAGATGGTGTGAGGACCAGAAAGTCTTTTGCAAATAACATGGCCATGATATCACAAGTTGAACCAAAAAATATTGATCAAGCAATTTGTGACAAGTCATGGGTTGAAGCAATGATGGAGGAACTTTCACAGTTTGAAAGAAATAAAGTATGGGATCTTGTACCCCATCCTCTGGATAAATCCATCATTGGAACAAAATGGATCTTTAGAAACAAATTAAATGAAGACGGATAGGTCACTAGAAATAAAGCAAGACTAGTGGCTCAAGGGTATAACCAACAAGAAGGAATCGATTATGATGAAACATTTGCTCCGGTTGCTAGACTTGAAGCCATTAGAATCCTCCTAGCTTATGCCACTCATAATGGCATCAAACTATTTCAAATGGATGTCAAAAGTGCCTTTCTGAATGGCTTCTTAAATGAATAGGTATATGTTCACCAACCTCCTGGATTTGTAGATGAAAAAAAACCTGATCATGTTTTCAAACTCTCTAAGGCTCTTTATGGATTAAAACAAGCTCCTCGAGCTTGGTATGAGAGGTTAAGTTCATTTTTAAAAGAAAATGGTTTTTCAAGAGGACAGATTGACACCACACTCTTTAAGAAAACTCTTAAAGAGGATCTGTTAATTGTGCAAATATATGTTGATGATATAATATTTGGGTCTACAAATGAAAAAATGTGTGAAGATTTTTCTAATCTCATGCAAAGCGAGTTTGAGATGAGCATGATGGGGGAATTAAAATTTTTTCTTGGATTATAAATTAAACAAATGAAGTCTGGCATCTTTATTTCCCAAGAAAAGTACACCAAAGATCTTCTAAAGAAATACAACATGGATTCAGCAAAACCCATGGGAACTCCTATGCATCCATCCTCCATATTACACAAAGATGATGAAGGAACCTCCATCTCTGAAAAGGAGTACCGAGGGATGATTGGTTCCTTACTATACTTAACTGCTAGCAGACCTGACATTGTGTTTGCTGTTGCACTTTGTGCAAGATTTCAATCATCTCCAAAGGAATCTCATCGTACAGCTGTTAAAAGAATCCTCAGATACCTAATTGGTACAACTGATGTTGGAATTTGGTATAAAAAGAATTCAAACCTTGACCTCTTAGCATACTGTGATGCAGACTATGCAGGAGATAAAGTTGAACGAAAGAGTACAAGTGGAACTTGTCAATTTCTTGGGGAGTCTCTCATAAGTTGGTCATGCAAAAAACAAAGCACAATTGCTTTGTCAACTACTGAAGCAGAATATATATCAGCTGCCCAATGCTGTTCACAAATCCTTTGGGTAAGAAATCAACTGGAGGACTATTCACTAAGGTACGAAAAAATTCCCATCCTCTGTGATAATACAAGTGCCATAAATCTTTCAAAAAATCCCATACAATATTCTCGTTCCAAGCATATCGAAATCAAACATCATTTCATACGAGATCATGTTCAAAAGGGTGATATTGAACTAATTTTCATTGAAACTGAAAATCAATTAGCTGATGCTTTTACCAAGCCTCTTCAGGAGGACAAATTCGAAAACATTTTGGTAAACCTCTCTGTCATAAGTCTGTCCAAAATTCATTAAAAAAAACATGCTATTTATTGTTTATGTTGTGTTAATCTTCTTGGAAAAATATCCCTGTGAAGTCTAAGAGGTATCAAGAGGTTCTTTCACCAATTTAGGCTGTAAGCTTGTCCTCCTAAAACTCCTCATTATTTAAAACCAAATGTGTGGTTCAAAACGTGTCTTAATTTGCCCAATTTGATTATGATAGTTTCAAAGTATAAAAGTGTTTGATCCTTTTTAGTGAAACAGACCAGAATCAACAACTGCCAAAGCACGCTTCTCCCTACGTGCAGTTTTTCTAGCCAAACTCCTTGGCTTCCATCATGCATTAAATGCTGACGGCTGAAAAAGTAACTGTTCCTGCCACGCGCTGCCTAGCCTCAAGCCTATCCCATCATTCCCCTCACGTCCAATCCTCAACTGCCGTAACCTCTCTCTTCCAAAATCCCTTTCGTTTCCTTTTCACCAATTCGTAAAAAATCCTCTCTCTTTAAAAATTCCTTCATCCTTTTTCTCTCAAAAATCCCTTCATCTTTTGTCTTTCAAAAATCTTTTCATCCTTCTCTCTCTCAACTTAGCAAAATTTCTCATGGCCCGCACCAAGTTCACTGCAAAACGAAAAGTTTTTGAACAACACTCTGAAGATGAATACGATAAGTATTCAAGTACGAACGAAGAGGATGAAGAAATTCTTCAACCTGAACCTATGTCTACCATTCATCCTCCTCTTCATACAGCCACTATCCCTAACCTTGCTTCTACTCCTCCTCACCTCAAACGAACCCACTCTTCTTCATCCAAGAATTCCATTCCTGCTCCTGTACGACGATCCTCCAGAATCATGTCTGGAATCCTATCATCCAAAAAACCAACTCAACAGGACGACACTGTTCATGTTATTGACTCTGATGATTCAGAGAAAACTCCTTCTGCTGACTCCATTCCACAACCTCCCCTCAGCAATACTTCCTCTACTTCACCTAAAAAATCATCCATTAAAAAACCCACTTCCAAACCTAAATCTACTTCCTCTGATTCTTTGTTTGAAACTCCTGCCTTAGAGAAAGTGTATCTTTCTAAATGGATTGACAAATCGGTTGTGAACGGGAAGTTCATTGATTTCTCTGACCTTAGGAAAGGAGGATTTAATATTGAAGATATTTTTGATCAACTTGGCTGGACTTCTGTGTTAAAAATCAATGAACCTCAATATCCTCGCCTTGTGCGAGCGTTCCACGCTGCAGCTTCTGGGTCAAAAGGAGATTCTGGGTTCAGCATTGTACTTCAAGGTGTGCATATGGAGATTAACCCTATCTCCTTATGTCACATTCTGGACATTCCAGATGAAGGCTCCCTATGTTTTTCTGAAAAATGGTACTCCCAGTGCCAAGTCTCCAGAACTGAGGTGCTTCAAAACACACTCCTTAACTCACCTAAGCCTCAAGTCGCCTCTAACCTTCAACCTTTATGCAGAATTCTCCATAACATTTGTGTCCATTCTATTGTCCCAAGAGCAGGCAGCTTTGAAAAGGTTACTGAACTTGACCTCCTCCTCATTCATCATCTCACCACAGGTACTCCTCTTCACTTGGGGAATATCATTTTCAATTTCATGTTAAATGCTGTTGTTTTGGGAAGGTCTGCCCCCTATGGGATGCTCTTGACCAAAATTTTTAAATTTTTTAAATTACCTCTTGAGGACGAACCTTCTGTCTTCTTTAACAACTGGTTTTCCATGCGTAACATCAAACAAATGAGACTCAAACCTCTCGATATATCTTCCTCCATCAAAACATCCATTACGAAAATCATCCAAAACTCCACCAGCCAAAAAGTCGAAAAAACTCAAAAAATCCACTCCTGCCACTTCACCACCCTCATTAGAAAAAATAAATCCTACCACTGATGAGACTCCAGTTCCTAATCTGGAACCCTTGGTCAATCCTGAAACAACTCCATCTCCTCCACGAGATTCTGACATTCCATGTCCTACCTATTCTTCACCACTAGCTATAATTCCATCTACATT
This sequence comes from Cicer cuneatum, assembly GCA_037974295.1. NCBI lineage: Eukaryota > Viridiplantae > Streptophyta > Magnoliopsida > Fabales > Fabaceae > Cicer > Cicer cuneatum. Next base: position 58,040,353 of record JBBPBO010000001.1, read on the forward strand.
CATCTATGGCACTACAACTCCTGAACCATCCGAAGATGTTCCTCTTCAACTTATGGAGGATGGGGCTGAACTTTATCATGATCTTGCAAAATCATACGTTCTCCCCACGAGTTCCTGGTGACAAAGACTCTGCTGGCATGAATCTATCTGAACCAGTCACACTTGACTTATCTTCTCCTCTGCCGCTTCATGAAGAATTGACCACACGTACTCCGTCTGTTCCTAATCCTCACACTTTTTGTTCATCATCTTTTAATCCTCTTGCTGGTGAGTCCTCCAAACCTCCTCCCGAGGTACCAGGGCAGGTTGATTCCACTCATCCCTTCATGGATACCGCTGATGACCCCAAAGAAGATGGCTCTAACCACTCGAAGAAAGAGCACAAAGAACTGAGAATGCTGAAAAAGATTCGTAAGGACCAGAAGAAAATGTTGGAAAGCTTCAACAATTTTCAACATCAACTGAATCATTTTGGGCTCTTTCTCAATTGGATCACCAATCACTTCATTCCTACCATTCTCCCTGGAGACCGCCCTCCAGTTCCCCAAGCTCAACCACCGCCGCATGATGCATCTCTACCTTCTCACTCCTCTGATGACTCATCATCCTCGTCGTAATCCTTCTCCATTCATCTGACCTCTTCTTTTTGCTGCTGCCTCAATTCAGGGGGAGTAAGATTATGAAGACTATTTTGAAGATTGTTTAATGTGTCTTATTTGCAATTTCTTTATTTTGTTAAAAACATTCTGCTTATGGTATGTAATATTATTACTCTACGGTTGTTATTACTCTACGGCTTATTACTTACATTTGTCTTTTTATTATCAAAAACTTCAAAGTTTTATTTAAGAAAAATATTTGAAAAAAATATTGTTTTAAAAAAAAACATTTCTGATAATATTGAGGGGGAGCTTATACTCTGTTCTCTCAATATCCATCATAATCTAAAAAGAATTTTGTCATCATCAAAAAGGCGGAGATTGTTGAGACAAAATCTCTCTCATATGGTTTTAATGATAACAAAATTGATTGATTATGACTCTTGTTATATCTAATCTGTGCTCTTGAGTGTTTTATAATTAGAAAACAGGTTATTCTTCAAATAAGATAAAAACTTTGTAAATCAACAAGGTTTCAAACAAGAGGATGGACCAGAGGATGAACTCCTCAAAGAGGATGAACCAACTTTGTCCAGAATCACGTGATCTGTATTTTTCCTTCCATGTGCAAAGTCAATTTAGTAATTAAGGTTTGGAAGACAAACAAGTCAACTGAAGCAAAGGAAGGCAGAGGATGAGCTTAGAATATTTGGAACATAGTAGGACTGACCTCTAGCTCTAATACATAGGCTGATGATAAAAATGGTTATACCTTTTCACCTACACATAAAGGATAAACTAAACATAGCCTAAAATAGAACCTGGCATGCCTTGGTGAGAGAGAAAGAGAAAGGACAGCCCAGACACGGACATCAAAAAGGGCTTGCATCCCGCATCCTCCTGCAATCAAACAAGTCAAAAGACAGCTGGATGGCATTCTTGTAATTCAAACTTTGACCTTTTTGATCACTGTGCCCAACGGTTATGAAGCATCAAGAACCATTGTTAGTCTATCTTCAACTCTATAAAAGGATTGATGCACTTCTTCATTAGATACACAACTACAGCAATCAAAGATAAAAAGGCAAAGAGCTATCAAGTGTCATTCTCATCCTCTCTTCACACTTTCTATTGTATTACACTAGATTTTGAATCATCCTCTTAGAAAGTGCTAGTTAAGAGAAACATCAAAACACCTTCAAACGTACAGTAATTTCTAAGTGAGTTACACTTAGAAATAGTAGAAATTCGTGAAAAGATATTGTATGCTTGGTGAAGCTTGAAAACACAAAGGCTGTAACTAACCTCTGATAGAGGTTGACTTTTTTTTAGTGAATTCTCACAAGTGTGTGAGGACTGGACGTAACCCTTTTGGGTGAACCAGTATAAAGCTGTGTGTGTCAATCTCCAATCACTCTCTCTCTTTTACAATTAATCTGTTTATTCACTTAACTTGAATTTCTAACCTCTTACCTTCATCCTCTAGAAGAGGATAAAGTTTTAAAACTTAAAAGAAAATTTTAAACGCCAAATATCCCTATTCAACCCCCTTCTAGTGATATTCTAGTCATTTCACAAACCACCTTGCTTTGTCAGTGAACATTATGATTTTTGGAAAATACGTATGCAAGTATACCTTGAGGCTCAAGGAGATGACATATGGGAGGCTGTAGAAAATGGTCCATATATTCCAACAACAGTCATCAACAATAAAGAAGAAATAAAAATAAAAGCATCATGAACAGATGATGAAAAGAGAAAAGTACTGTTTGACAAGAAAGCCAAAAATATGTTACAATCAGCATTAGGAATGGATGAATTCTTTCGTATATCCCACTGCAAAACAGCAAAAGAGATATGGGATACTCTTGAAGTAACCCGTGAAGGAACAATTGAGGTAAAACGTTCAAAACTGAACACTTTGTCTCAAGAATATGAAATGTTTCGAATGCAACTAGGAGAAGCAATCCTGGACATGCAGAAACGATTTTCTCATTTAACAAACCACTTGACAGCACTTGGCAAAAGCTTTACTAATGATGAATTGAACCTAATGGTTTTGAGATCATTAACTAGAGCATGGCAGCCTAAAGTGACAGCAATTTCTGATAAGAAAAGTTTGTCAAAAATGTCACTCTCAGCACTTTTTGGAAAGTTATAAGAGCATGAAATAGAATTAGAAAGATTGGAAAAGAATTAGAGTTTAGAAAAGAAAACAAAGAATATAGCATTAAGAATAGAATCAAAAGAATTGATGAATGAAGAAGATTCAGATGAAGAGCAAAACATCACCCTTCTTGTCAAAAAGTTCGGTAAATTTCTTCAAAACGATAAAACGTTTACAAGAAAGAAAAACTTCAGGAAGAAAGATGCTTCTACTACAAATCAGATTTTTACTTGTTTTGAGTGTGGGAAACCAGGACATATGAAAGCATAATGTCCTAACATCGTCAAGAAAAATACTACTAAAAGAAAAGAGTTCAAAAAGGCGTACATAGCATGGGAAGATAATGAAGTAAGTTCTTCATCAAATTTAGATAATGACGAATGCGCTAATGTTGCTTTGATGGCATCTCATCATTCTGATAATGAAGAAGAGGTTAGTAGTAATTCTATTTGCTATGATAATAATGATTCTTGTGTTGAAGATAATGATGCACAACAAGCCATTAAAGAACTACTTAATGAATGTAAAAATCTGTACAAAGTAGTGTCAAATCAAAAGAAACAGATTTTATCTCTAAATAAAAAGGTTGACACTATGGAACAAAATTCTGAAAAACAAAAACAGATTTCTACATGCATTAAATGTGATTCACTTTCTTTTAAAATTGTCCAAATGAATAGAGTTATAGAAAGGTACGAAAAGGGAAAATTTGGATTGGAAAATATACTTAGCATGCAAAGATATTCAAATGACAAAAGTGGACTTGGTTACTCAAAATTTGATAAACCAAGTATTGGTAAAACTATCTTTGTAAAAGCAAGTAACCGATCCAAAAATGAGAAAGTAATAGTTGTTCAAAAGAATCATCTTTGTTCTAAGAAAAGTATTATTCAAAAGAAACCATGCTTTCCTAAAAAGAGTCCAAAATGTTTCTATTGTGGTCTTAATGGTCACACACCTAATGCTTGTCATGTTAGGAACGTTGGTGTTCCACAAGGGCATTATGTGTGGGTCAAGAAAGGTACTAATCTTCAAGGACCCAAAACACTTTGGGTACCTAATAAACTATAAATCTTGTTTTGTAGGAATACACACAAAGTACATCAAATATGTGGTACTTGGATAGTGGATGTTCAAAGCACATGACCGATGACAAAACAAAATGTTCAGCACTAACTCTTGAGTCAAAAGGTTATGTGATCTATGGAGATAACAACAAAGAAAAATTTTGGGCATTGGAAAGGTTGGCATTGCTCCATCTCCTTCAATTGAAGATGTACTCTATGTTGAAGGGTTAAAACACAATCTCATAAGCATAAGCCAACTTTGTGACAAAGTTTACAAAATCACTTTCAACAAAGATGATTGCATTATCCAAAATGAGGTAACAAATGAAATTCATTGGTAAGCGTTTCAAAAATATTTTTACAATTAATCTTGATGATTTATCCTTAAAAATGAAATGTCTTATGGTAAGTGACAACAATGATGCTTGGCTATGGCATAAAAGATTTGCACATATCCATATGGATCACTTAAACAAGTTAGTCAAGCATGAACTTGTTGTAGGCTTACCAAAAATGAAATTAATTAAGGATAAATTATGTGACGCTTGTCAAAAAGGTAAACAAACTAAAGTTTCCTTTAAACCCAAAAATATCATATCAACTTCAAGACCACTTCAATTAATACATATGGATTTGTTTGGACCATCAAGAACTAAAAGTCTTGGTGGAAATTCATATGGACTAGTAATAGTTGATGATTTTTCAAGGTTCACATGGACCTTATTTTTGGCAAATAAAAATGAAGCTTTTAAAGCCTTTAAGAAATATGCCAAACTAGTCCAAAATGAACAAGCAACCAAAATTGTATCAATTAGAAGTGATCATGGAGGAGAATTTCAAAATGCTTCTTTTCTAGAATATTGTGAAGAAAATGGAATATTCCATAATTTTTCTGCACCAAGAACACCTCAACAAAATGGAGTTGTTGAGAGAATGAATAGATCATTGGTAGAACTTGCAAGAACTATGCTAAGTGATTCAAGTCTACCAAAATACTTTTGGGCAGATGCTGTAAGTACAGCTTGTTATGTATCCAACCGAGTCATAATCCGACCAATGCTGAAGAAAACTCCATATGAACTTTATAAAGGAAGAAAGCCGAATATCTCTCACTTTCACATATTTGGATGCAAATGCTTTGTGTTAAATAATGGTAAGGATAATCTCGGAAAATTCAATGAGAAGGCCGATGAAAGTATTCCTTAACTAGTAAAACATTTAGAATTTTTAATAAAAGAACGTTGATAGTTGAAGAATCTATACATGTATCTTTTGATGAAACTAACCCCTCGAAAGAGGATAAAATTATTTATGTTGATGATGATGAGACAAGCAAAGGAAATCAAGTTGATCAAACAACTCAAAAGGACGAAATCAATACAGAACAACTAGATCAACACAATGATCTTCCTCAAGAATGGAAAACCCATCGCGATCATCCAATTGACAACATAATAGGTGATATCAACAAATGAGCCACTACAAGGATGAATCTCAAAGATGCTTGTTTAAATATGGCATTTGTTTCTCAAATAGAACCCTCTAAAATAGGTGAAGCCCTCAAAGATGATCAATGGATACTTGCCATGCATGAAGAACTAAATCAGTTTGAAAGAAACAAAGTTTGGGAACTTGTTCCAAATCCAGGAAATAAACACATCATTGGTACCAAATGGGTGTTTAAGAACAAATTAGATGAAAATGGAATAGTTATCCGAAACAAGGCAAGATTGGTCGCACAAGGATACAATCAAGAAGAAGGGATTGATTTTGATGAAACATTTGCTCCAGTAGCAAGAGTAGAAGCAATCCGACTACTGCTTGCTTATGCTTGCTCTATGGATTTTGAACTATTTCAAATGGATGTCAAGAGCGCGTTCCTAAATGGCTACATCAATGAGGAAGTTTACGTCAAACAGCCACCTGGCTTTGAAGACTTCAAAAATCCTTCACATGTCTACAAATTAAAGAAGGCGCTTTATGGGTTGAAACAAGCTCCAAGAGCTTGGTATGATAGGTTGAGTAAATTCTTATGTGAACATGGATTTGAAAAAGGTAAAGTTGATAAAACCTTATTCATTAAAAGAACAAATGATCATACCTTACTTGTTCAAGTCTACGTAGATGATATCATATTTGGATCAACCAAAAATGAAATATGTGAAGAATTCTCATTAATGATGCAAGGAGAATTTGAAATGTCCATGATGGGAAAATTAAATTATTTCCTAGGACTTCAAATCAAGCAACTTAAGAATGGCATCTTTATTCACCAGAAAAAATATTGTAAAGAATTATTTAAAAGATTTGAGATGGATAGCAGCAAAGAAAGTGCAACTCCCATGGCATCTGGAATGTATGTTGATAAAGACGAAACTGGTAAATCAATTGATATATCAAGGTATAGAGGTATGATTGGTTCTATATTATATCTAACGGCCAGTAGGCCAGATATTATGTTTAGTGTTTGTTTGTGTGCAAGGTTTCAAGTAGATCCGAAGGAATCCCATCTTGTAGCAGTAAAGAGGATAATGAAATATCTAAAAGGAACAACCAATGCTGGCCTATAGTATCCAAAAGGTAGCATATGCAATCTCATTGGTTATTCTGACTCTGACTATGCAGGATGTAAGACCCTTAAATTTAAAATTAAATTCAGATTTAATTTTAAATGTATTTGGGAATATTTATGGAATATTCCATATATGTATGTTTTGTGTAAATATATATATATATATAAATATTTGTTTTGGAGGTGGAATTAAAATTATAGGATGATGGATGAATTAATTTAATTTCGAGTAATTAAATTATCGGACCGTTAATTAAGATTTTCTCTGCTAATTGCGACGAGACGGGTTAAGTACTGGAGGATCAAAAGATATTTTAATATAAGTGTTGGGTGAGGTGGCGTAGATATTTGTTAAGAAAGAAACAATTCCTTCTTTCCTCTGTTGTGTCAGTCTGCATTTATGTGGATATTTAAGTGAGAAGCTTTTTCTTCTTTCCACTACTGCGCCAGATTCTGCTTTATTATCTTCTTCTTGTTCTAATATTTTTGGGTGTTGGTGAAGAAAAACAGTTTACTCAAAAGACATTTTTCTTGAAAATCCGAGTGTCGAATCAAAAAGTTTCGAGTACGAAAGTTATTCCTCTGATCGTTACGGAGCTAAAGAACTAACTTTCGTAGCGGCGAACGCGAATAGGAGTATCGTCGACTTTTGTCGCAGAAGCTTAATCGAGCAAAGAGAACGTAATTAAGGTAAGGGCACCTTCCAACTTTCTAGATTGCATTTAGGGCTGTAAATGCATGTGTGATGAATGATTATTGGTTTATGTTTGTGAAAAACATTGTGTTAGGATTTGGAAATCAAACTGTTTTGATGTTCCTGCTGTTTTCAGTGAAGGAATTTATTGTGTTGTTGTGTTGATGATGTTTTGTTTATTGTGTTGAGTAAGAAATCATTTTGTTGTGTTAAATGATGATTTGTTTGGTGTTGTTTTGAAGATGATCCAAATGCTTGATTTAGTTTGTGTGGGATTATTTTGTAGTTGACTTTCTGTTTTGGTGATTTAAGAAAACCAGTGAGGTTATTCTCGTAGTGATGATTCTGTTTCTGATTTTGTTTTGTTAAAAATCTGTTGTTGATGTTTAATGAAAAATGTTCTGAGTTTTGAGGTTTATAAAGATTGGTAATTATGATTCTGGTGTTTGGTTGGTTTTTCAAAGGAAAAGGTTTTGAAAATGTGTTGAAGTTTCAGGAAAATTTCACTGAATTCGAAGGTGTATTCGAATACGGCTTGAGTGTATTCGAATACAGCCTGCAAAGCTTCTGTTTTCTTCAGATTTTTGAACTTAAATTCGATTACGACCCTCTGTAGTCGAATACTGATTTGCCAATTTTGCTTCTGACTTAGCATCTGTATTCGACTACGACCCTCTGTAGTCGAATACAGATTAGCAATTTTTTTGCTTATGTTTTAGCATCTGTATTCGACTACGACCCTCTGTAGCCGAATACAGATTTGCATCTTTTGCCATTGACTTCGCATCTGTATCCGACTACGACAACCTCGTATTCGAATACATAATGCTGATTTTTCACTGTTTTAGCTTATGTATTCTAATACAAGGGAGCTGTATTCGAATACAAATTCGTATTTGTCAGAAATTCAAGTTTTAAACATTGTTTTATAAACCTTAAGTGTTGGGGTACCTTGGGAAGGTTTGTGGTGAATAAAAATGGAACTTATGTGATAGTTTTGAAGTGGTGGTGATGAAGTTTTTGAGACTTTACTGAAGTTGTGGAAATTCTGACTTTTGCACTGTGAAAGCCTCTGTATTCGAATACAAGGAGTCTGTATTCGAATACAGGGTGTTGATTCTGCCCTGTTTGGCTTCTATATTCGAATACAATGAAGCTGTATTCGAATACAGATTCGTTTTTCCAGAAAATTTCAGTTTTAAACACAGGTTCTGAATTTTGAGAGTTGGGTAAAGACTTTTGATAATTAAGAGTGGAACCTTGAGGTAATGCAAAGTGATAATGTTTGCTTGAATGGTTAATCATTGACGTGTAGATGATGATATTGATTATGTTGAAATGTTGTGAAAAATGATGGAAATGCATGAATTTTACTGATGTTGCATACTGTTTCCAGTGAAGTGAAACACTGCATATTCATGCATTGCATAGTCAAGTGGTACCCGCGATGGGCCACAGAGTAATGCGCAACCACGTGCTGATATGTGAGCGATTGCACGAGTGCTGATCTGTGAGCGATTGCACTAGGTACTGATCTGTGAGCGATTGTACCTTGGTATATAAGTGTTGGTCTGTTAAGCGACTGCACTGGTACTGGACTGTGAGCGTCTGTACCTTGAAATGCGCAACCATGTGCTGATCTGTGAGCGATTGCACGAGTGCTGGTCTGTGAGCGACTGCACTAGGTACTGATCTGTGAGCGATTGTACCTTGGTTTATGTAAAACGTGCTGGTCTGTGAGCGACTGCACGAGTGCTGGTCTGTGAGCGACTGCACTGGTGCTGATCTGTAAGCGATTGCACCCTGGTCTTGAGGGCCGTTAAAGTCTTACATATGTAAAATGTGCTGGTCTGTTGAGCGACTGCCCCTTGGTGAATCCAAGAGAATGTATACATGAGCATATACATATTGCATCGGAGTGATTGACCGCTGGGTCACGTTTTGGTTATATGATGATGGTTGAAAATTGTTGTATGTGTAAGTACTTTTTGAATTCTGGAATTTCTGATGAATTGGTGTGATTACTGAATTGATGATTGTGCTTACAACATGATTTTCATATTAAATTAGTTGCTGTTTGAAAAGGTACAAATGTCATGTATTTTCAAAATTGAGCATCCTTATTTATCATCATTGTTTTATGATGTGCCATGAATATGTTTGATATTGCTGATATAAATGCTATGTGGTATTTGTTAATTTCGGTCGGTGTCCCTTTACAATTATTGTGGAAAATTGGGCTTTGCCCTCAGATGTTAATCAAACCCGTACCCCCGACGGTCACACTAGTGACAGGGAACGTCGTTAATTTTCCTTGATCTTTACATTGTGGGCTACGTAAAGGGATGGACAGCCGGGTGAAGATAAGACTTGCGGATGATGCGGTGGAATTCGGGCTACTGTAGCTTAGTGTATGATCAGTTTAGACTTATGTATACGGTTTTGAGCTTAGTGGTTGTAAATATTCATTTTGGGAATTATTGTAAAACTTTTCCGCACTCTGATAAATATTTTGGTGGATTGAGAATCCAGTTTTGTTGTATCTTTATTTTAGTATATTATAAAGATCAATTTCCCAAAAATATCTCATTCGATGATTCGTGATGTTGTTGTTTAATTACCTTACTATTTTGGATTACGATGTCGAATGATATTTAATTTGAATTGATTTTAATTCCCTTGAAATTAATTCTGAAAACTCTTTTATTTATTTATTCGTTTTTTTTTAAAAAATACACTCGCGCTGTGTTTTAAACTCGGGGTGTTACACAGGATGTAAGACGGACCGAAAAAGCACAAGCGGCACTTGTCACATTCTAGGAAATGCACTAGTATCATGGTCTTGTAAGAAACAAGCATGTGTGGCCTTAAGTACTGCAGAGGCAGAATACATAGCAGCAAGCAGTTGCTGTGCTCAAATCCTTTGGCTTAAGCAACAACTATGTGACTATGGACTTGATCTGGGGTGTATTCCTCTGAAATGTGACAATACCAGTGCCATCAACATCACTAAGAATCCAGTCATGCACTCTCGAACCAAACATATCGACATACGTCATCATTTTTTGAGGGATCATGTGCTCAAAGGAAATGTTGAAGTTACCTTCGTGGACACTCATAATCAACTAGCAGATATTTTTACAAAGCCACTGCCTAGAGAATCTTTTTACAAGATACGAAGGGAACTAGGCATTCTAAATGAGAATGATCTCTAAAAGGTTTGAAAGATTTTTAAGTCATATCACTTTTAATTTTAAACTTTTCATCTTCTCTTACTTGATATATGATTCTTTGACATCTATGTATGTTTTACTACATGTTAAAATGTTTTTGGTTTATTTATTGTTAAAAATTTCACTTTGGAAACAAATTTTTTTAATGTCGTATTCAAATACAGATAGTTTGTATTCGAATACACGTTCCCAGAAAAACTTGTATTCGAATACACCAAGTCTGTAGTCGAATACAGATTCAAATTTTTTTTATACAAAAGGGTTGTTAAACAGTTTTTAGGTTACAAATACAAAAACTGGTAGCCGATTACAATCAAAATCTCTAATTTCCTTTCTTCAAAAACTTCATCCAAACCTACATACAATCATCTCTAAACCTTCTCCTCATCATACATTACATCTAAGATTACTCTGAAATCAAACCCAAAACCCTATTTCCCCAAACACCGTAAACTTCATCTTCTCAAGAATGGATGCACACAAAAGCGGACAAAGAACCAAGGTTGCTACTGTGGGTCCCTCGAAGAAATGACAATATGGCTGACCTATCTAGATTACTTCATTCCCCAAAAGAGTTGGACAGATTTAGAACCCATTTTTCTGACAAAAAGATGATAACTCCAAAAATTGGTACGCTTGATTCCTTTTCTGCGTTTAAATTTCCTGAAGGCTCAAAAATTAGAAGAATTTATTGGATACAACGGTCCTATTTATCCTAACCTAGTTAGGGTATTCTTCTGTAACCTTGAAAAGGATGGATCTAAATTAGTGTCTAAGGTTAAAGGAAAGATTATAAATTTAGACACTAAACTTATTGGAGAAATTCTGCAAATACCTTATGTAGGTCAAAAGATGTGTCCAGGACATCTATGTTAATGGGTGAACACTACAAAATATGATGCTTATATTTCGTTGTGCCGTTTTGACAAAGATACTATGGAAAGAAAACGCACACAGGCTGGTTCTGAGTTTGCTAGACAAAGATATGGTGTTGGTAATCTGACTGTTGACAACAGATTACTACATTATTTCTTAAGCTATATATTGATACCAAAAGCAGGGAACTACTCACAGATTTCTAAATTTGAACTTCTAAGTTATGATCTTTATGATAGAAGGGGATGATTTAAATTGGGCATATTTCGTCCGCTCAGTTCTATATGCTTCCAAAGACTCTATAGCTTTACCCTACGCAAGAGAAGTCACAAGAATTATGGTTCATTTTAAAGTTGATTTCTCAGACAAGGTGTTGTACCAGACCACCAAAGATAATCTGCTGGATTAAAGTATTTTGCCTAGTATGAAAATAGTTTGGAGTGAATCACTTCAAATTTATGTCCATAAGGGTGATCTTGGACAAAGTTCATCTACTGTCCAAGATGACAATGCAGAAGAAGCAGAACCAACAACAGGCCCAGCAGTAGCACCAGAAGCAGCACCAGAAGAACCAACAACAGTAGCACCAGAACAAGACAACATAGCACATGCTAAAGACATCATCTCAAACAGAATGATCATGGACAAACTTAACTTCATTCAATCCTTTGTCACAGATCAATTCCAACACTTGAATGAGTCATTCAGTAATCAAATGCAAAACATGACTGCTTCCTTCAAGAACAAATTCCAAGATCTTGACTCAACCATCACTACACATCATACATTCTTTCATCAAGAACTCAGCAACCTATCAGACAAAATTCACCATCTGCATCTCCCACCAGACTTAGATGATTAAATTGGCTATTTGCAAGTTTTTGTCATTTGTTTCTGCTACTGTTTGATTTTCCCTTTTAAAACTCTTAGTTTCTTTTAATATGTATTACTAGACATGGTTTTGTTAAAATTTCATTTAATTTCCTTCTATATATATCATGTGATGCTTCTGTTTCTATTTGTGTATGCTTTGTTTTTAGTATCCTCTTCCTTTTTGATAATGTCAAAAGGGGGAGAAAAAGTGTATATATATTGTTGTTGCTAGTTATTTTGTACAGATCCTCCAACACTTAAGAAGGAGAAAAACATATATCAAGGGGGTGTAAGCACACATCTAGGGGGAGAAATCAAGACGTTGAAATTCAAGCAACAAGATTTTTGTCATCATCAAAAAGGGGGAGAATGAAAATTAAGGATCTACATTTTTTATGAAGACAAAAAGTTCATTGATCAAAAAGCAAAAGGATATTAAGCAACTCATCTTTCAAATTTATGTTTAGGTAAAGTATTTAATATTAAATCAAAATACATTTCAAATACAATATTATGAGAACCTTCTTAATAGCATATGCATTAAAATATTTTATAAAAATATTTCAAAACATAAACATATGTTTGAAAATAAAGTTTTTACAAAAACTGAAAATCTGTATTCGAATACGAAGTGTCGTAGCCGAATACAGATTGCAAGTCAGTAGCTAAAATTAAACTTTTGTATTCGACTACAGCTTCGCGTATTCGAATACAACTCAAGTCAATGGCAAAAATCTCATACTTGTATTCGACTACGAGGTATCGTATTCGAATACGAAGTTCAAATTTTAAATAAAAACTGAACGTTATAGAAGTGTATTCGAATACACTAAAGTTGTATTCGAATAGAACTTCGAAACAATGCAACTTTTCAGTTTTGAAACATTGCATAAGTTAATCAAAACTTTTGGGAACCATTGCCACTGATATGAAGTGTTACCTTGGAATATAAATACTTCAAAAGCTTCAGTTTTACTTAAAATTTTCGACTTACTTTTTAGAATCAATTTTCTGAAATTTCAAACGCTTCAAAAACTTAATTTTCATATTTTCAAGTACATGCTTTTCATTTTCATATCATTAAGAAAGGTTCTCAGTTGTACTTGGAAGTGTGATTGATTAAGTATCAAATACTCAGTATTATTACCTTGTTCTTAGTTAAGAACATCATTACAAAATCAATCAAAGTCATTGTATCACTTGAAGAATTTAGTGTAGATTCTTCAAGTTTGTTAACTGAGATAGTGGTGTACTATCTTCTGTTAAGTGTTAAAAGAATCTGTAACTTAAGTCTTAGGGTTAGACTTGTAACATATTCGAACAAAGTGGAAAATCTCTTGTGGTGTGCAAGAGGACTGGATGTACCCTTGGTTGTAAGGGGAACCAGGATAAATTTATGTGTGTTTTTACCTTCTGTCATTTACAGCTTTCATTCACTAACACACAAAAATTAAACAAACTCAAAATAGTCACTTAAACAATCTCACAAAACTCAAAAAACAGAAAAATTGTCTAACACCTAATTCACCCCCCTCTTAGGTGCAACTCTGTTCTTACAGACTTTGGTAGAGAAGAATCTGCAACAAACCTCTAATGATCATGACGATAGGGTTGAAATTGGGGACCACAACCAAGAGGATGAAGAAGTGGGTCACCAAAATGTTCCTCATCTCGTGTCTGTGACAAATATAATGGAAAAGTCATTATACAACCTTATGGTAAAAGGTAAGTTACAAAACATCGTTTATTTTCTTCAGCATCAATCAACAAAATGCCATGAATTATACTAGAAGCATAAGTGTAGACTCATTTTATTTACTTAATACTCTATTTCCTTAATACATTATTGCATACTCAGTCCCATCAACACAGTTGCAGATGCCATACAAAAACAGTTTCGTGAGCCTATCTATGGTTGGAGTGCAACCACTGACATTATTAGACAAGATTGGTTTGAAAAATTTGCAGTAAGCATTTGAATATAATTATATGTTCAATTCGTCTTTGTAGCACATATAGGGAGAATTGTGTTATTTGTTTTGTTGATAGTAGTTACTACATATATACTTTTTGTTATTCCAAGGAGAAGGTGTCATGGGATCCTCGTTATAATGATATTGTGAAACGTGTGTTTGAACAAAAGGCCGCTAAAAGACTATCTGATATGCTTACAAAGGTGAGCAAGAAAGGGACTCGACCTAGTTGGATAGGTGAGGAAGCTTGGACTGGTCTTCAAGCATATTGGGAAGGTGCATCATTCAAGAACATCTCCAACCAAAATAAGACCAATCGAGCTTCAGCAAGAGGCAGAGCTGTCCATACGTCAGGCCGCAAGGCTCATGTTGATGTTGCACTTTAGCTCGTAAGTATTAAATTGACATTTACCTAAAATTAATTCAATTTAATGTTATGATATCTACTTGTGAGTTGTGATCCAATAGTCTTGATTTTATTTTAATTGTGGTCCAATAATCTTGATTTTATTTGTAGAGCAATAACCTTCAAAGAGATTTACTTCTCGATGAGTTATTTTTGACAACCCATTAGAGGAAAAATGACACTTGGGTGGATAGTCGCGCATAATCTACTTATGTATGTTCTTTATTTATCTAAATTCTTTATGCAAATTCTTAATATTACAAATCGATCAAGAGTCCTAGATGAGAAATCCCTTTATTATACATGTATTGGTGTAAGTTAGTATGTTATCTATATCTTGACTTGTTTGTATAATTTATTTTAGAATTTGGATCATATATTACCCTATTAATTTTTTTCATTGATCAGGGAACATTTAAAAAAAATGGAGGAAATACAAACACAGTTTGGCGACACAAGTGTAGATGGTGCTAAAGAGTTAGATGGACCGACAATACTTAAGTTATAGACACAATTTGCAGGGGGTCGCACTCATGGTTGAGTTTATGGTACGGGAGACTTATCTGTTAACCTTCGACATGGGTGTATATCTCTTACACAACAATCCCATAATCCTTCTAATTCTATGACTGGGATGTCTTTAGAAGCGAAGAGAGCAGCTAGAATTAGAGCTGAACAAATTGGTCAGGATGTAGTGGCCCAAGCTCAAGTGGCTATCAAGGTCGCCGAAGAGGCCAGGGAGCATTCAAAGAAGTTAGAGAATGATTTTGATGCATTAAAGCAGTTTTTTGTAGATAAAATTGACGCTTTGCATCGTCAATCAGCTGGTGAATCATCTAAATCGAGTCATCCTCCTTCGCGTCCTCATTACGATGATAATTTGGACGATGTGTCACTGGAAGAACTTTGATCTCATATATAGTTATGCTTACTTTTTGTAGTCTTCGTTTGACAATTATGCAATAGGTGACTTTGCTAGGTTGTTATTTGATATTATGTTAATATTTTGTATTATGATAACAAATGATACTTTATGTTGCCTTTTTTATGTTGTCAATGCAAGGATTTTTGAAGTATTATTTATTTTATAAAACTTTTAAATATGATTGAGCAGGTGCTAAAAAAACAAAAAAATGAAAATGAAATAAATTTAAAATTAGCGTGGACTTAATCTGACGCTAACCAATTTTTGACTGTTCAATTTTGACTTTAACGTCGGCCAGTCTGAGGCTAAAATATAAATAAAGTTGACTTTTATTTTATCGTAACATTGGCCAAACCGACGCTAATAGTTTGTTGACTTTTTTTGTTGTTGATTGTAGCATCGGAGTGGTCGGTGCTACATTACAAAGAACGTTGACTTTAATTTGACCTAAGCGTCGGCATCATCCGACGCTAACTATTTTGTTGACTTTAAAATGTTGACTGTAGTGTCGGCCATCCGATGCAAACGATTTTTTTATGACGTGACAACATACTTAATTAACGTCGGATGTTCTTTTTTAGTTGCTAGCGTCGGCTTAGCGTGGGCCTGGCTGACACTAATATAGTGTCGGATGGTATTTGGCCGACGCTATATATTAACTTCGACCGTTTTAGCTCGGACCCGATGCCGACGCTAAATCCACGTTAGCGTCGACTTTTGGCCTGTTAGCGTGAGCTTTTGGCCGACGCTTAATCCTATTTTTCTACTGTTCCCTACATCCTTTTCTTCGAGTTAGTTTATGTTTTAGTGTCACACCACTCAAAGGTTGTGACTAACATCAACTGTTCATATGACTTTATTGTTTACTAGCTAAACAATTTTATCAAAACGAAACCTTAAGCATTAGTCACACTGTAAATCACATTATATCATTAACCTCATAATAATATCATTTCTCTAACATCTTTAAAATTCTCACAATCATATTCACCTATTAACTCACGATCCTCAATAATAAGATATTTTAAACACATCAAGCATACCATATATATTTTTCGCAAGCATAACCATACATAACACAAACTTGCATATATAAATTAGCATTTAATAAGTTTTTGGTCACTATAAATATATTATATTTCGTTTTTAGTCTCCTTAAAATTTTTCTTCATACAATGGTTTTTAAATATTTTCCATCAATAATTTTGGTCCAGATTTTTGTACCAATTCATGTGTATTATCTAAATTTTTGAATACTTTTTTTCGTAAATATAAGAATCTTTCCCAATACATGTTTAAAACAATATTAGAATCTTTCCCACAAAAAATTAGAATTGTTTAACAAGGGATGACTTAAATATGATTTTTTTAAACTTTTAGCACCTAAATATTTTTGTGGAGAATATTTTATTCATCTTTTGTTAAAAAGTCTAAATTTTTGTAGAGAATGTTCTTATAATGTTATAAATATGCTTGAAAAAATCATTCAAAAATTTAAATGATACCTATTAGTTGACTTAAAATTAGGAACCAAAATTGTTGATAGAAAAAATGTGAGGGACTATGATTTGATAAAAAAAAAATTAGAGGGACTAAAAATAAAAAATGGTATATTTATAAAGACTAAAAACTTATTTAACCCTATCAATTATGGCAATATCATCATAGGCATAATACTATAATCTCTTTCAACAAGCATAAAGGTTAAACAAGAAAACATCACAAAGTGTCTCAATACATAATTCTGCTGACGAATGGCTAATAGCTGCCTACATTTCAAATAATGTAGAATCACCAAATGAACTTTAGGTATATCTACTCTAATCTCTAATAGGGCTTTGGTCACTCTACGCATGTTAAATGACACAATTTTACACTAATCAATCTTATGTGTACTACATCTTGCCCCCATTTGATAGTCATAAAAATGATAACAAACTCTTCATCCATACCAAACAACGTGATATATATACAATTTAGCTTTTGCCCAAGAAGCATTTACAACCTGCCCTCTGATAAACATATCTGCAAATATGTCCCTGCGATCCATATTTCACCAAGAAAAGAAATATATAATTAAGATAACTCTAGAGTTTCTAAAATACAATCTAAGTGTTTATAAATCATATAAAGGGGGTGACTTGAGTCTAACCTGTCTAACAAAAATGTAATATTAACTTTGTATCTTCGGCAGTAACCCTACTTGCATGAAAAAGACCTATATTTTGCCGAGTCTAAAAACATAAACAAAATGAACTATGGATAACTTAAGGATAAATACTCCACAAAATTAGAAGTGATGAGAGGAAGAAACGATACTCGCCACAGCAACAAATAACTCTGAAATAGCATAAAACATTTTTTAAGTCAACAATAAACTTTAAGAACAAATAGATCCATATCCTAAAATGGTGTCAGTGACCAAACTAAGTTCATACTTAGAATGTTTGGAACAAAGGGTAAAAGTTATGGGATCAAAGTTTCAACAGGAGCTGAATTTTAGCAACACAACAATTTGACTGATTTAGAAGTAAGAATGATTAATAGATATTTAAGTCGGTTTAGAGTTAATATAAGATGGAGAAAGAGATTCAAAGTTTAGTTGGACATAATTTGGGTAATGTTTCCCATGAGTATGAGTGAAAATGTATGGTTAGCTGAGATTGCTATTTATACTAATTTGCCTATACTAATTTTGATGAGCAAAACTCCCTTTGCCATGCAAATTTCTACGAGTGCCACACATGAATAAGATTTAGTGTGTGTGCACCACATGTCAGGCGTTTCTGAGTTCCCCATCATATGGTTGACATGTGCTACTTGTCGAACAAGAAAAATTATGCCCGTGAGGACTGAACAGCTACGAAATTCACTCAAAATGGCTCCTAGAAATAAATAAATATATATTAATGGTGTACACTTGTACACCTCATCAACACCTTGAGGAAGAAAGAAATAAAGAGAGTGATTTGATAGGAAAAAAGAGATAAAGAGAACATGAGGTGAGGAATGGGTGTTCGAAAAATATGAGTTTCATAAATCATTGTTGTGGAAATAATTGTTAGAATAAAGTTGATTTGATGAAAAATGACACTTAATTGTTTTGATGATGACATAAACTATTTTGTGAGAAAATTTTATTGTACTAATAAATTTATTTAATTGTGTAGACCCTTGTCACGAGATTTAGCGTCTTTACGCTGCATCATTAATGAATAAATAAGATAAACAAAGAAATTAAGGCAATGATCTTAAATAAATGTTAAGATATAATTGACTTTGACAAACGTGTTCTCAACGCACCTTTCATGAACTAGCTAGTACAAATTCACTCTAATGATTTTGCGTCTGATAACCTTCGTATCCATTATGACCATGTAATAAAGACATCTATATGTTAAAGTCAACACTTTGATAAATTCAACATTTGAACATCATCTTCTCATCATTGTGGACTTATCCTCTAACTATAGAAGCGCATAACATCCTCTGATACTGTCATCCTTTGGTCATCCTGTCATTTCTATCAAGATACGTTAAATCAATTATGAAGAAGGATTTAGACAAGTTTTAAATACTTATTCAAGATCTCAGAAGATTTGATATGAGTTATTACTTCACATGCTGATTTCATTCAATCGGAGTAACATTTAGAAATCCTAATGGACTAAAAGGCTTTTTATAAAAGGATTTATGATCGTCACTAAGGAAGACATAAATATAGACAACACAAAAACAAAACAAGAGAAGAATTCTTGTCGTCATAGATACAAACTCTTGAAAAACTCTTGTATTAGCTCTAATTGTTCAGAAACCTAAAATACATTATGAGAGCAATTTGTGTAAACACTCTTGTGTGAGATTTCGTTAGAGACCCAATATAAACACTATTTTAACCTTACTAAGGTAGATTGTTTAGAAGACTTGAACACAATCAGTTTGATTGGAAGGGTTCAATGAGCGTGTAATTCTATTGGCGAATAGTGTATCAAATCCTTCAATTTGAAAGGATAAATTGACTTGTGTTTCTCCCCTCATCAAGATACGTTAAATCAATTATGAAGAAGGATTTAGACAAGATACGTTAAATCAATTATGAAGAAGGATTTAGACAAGTTTTAAATACTTATTCAAGATCTCAGAAGATTTGATATGAGTTATTACTTCACATGCTGATTTCATTCAATCAGAGTAACATTTAGAAATCCTAATGGACTAAAAGGCTTTTTATAAAAGGATTTATGATCATCACTAAGGAAGACATAAATATAGACAACACAAAAACAAAACAAGAGAAGAATTCTTGTCGTCATAGATACAAACTCTTGAAAAACTCTTGTATTAGCTTTAGTTGTTCAGAAACCTAAAATACATTATGAGAGCAATTTGTGTAAACACTCTTGTGTGAGATTTCGTTAGAGACCCAATATAAACACTATTTTAACCTTACTAAGGTAGATTGTTTAGAAGACTTGAACACAATCAGTTTGATTGGAAGGGTTCAGTGAGCGTGTAATTCTATTGGCGAATAGTGTATCAAATCCTTCAATTTGAAAGGATAAATTGACTTGTGTTTCTCCCCTTATCTCTTTACTTATCATGTTACTTATTCCTGCTTTCAACATCACTAGTTTTTAATTTGTTTTTAATTAAAGTTTTGAAACAAAACACAATTCAAACTCCACCTTTCTTGTATTTCTTTGTCTACAATTGGCATTAGATCTCGGTCTTAAGGTTGAGCACTTAACCGTGTTTGAATAAAGATCTTTTTATTATATGACTAACTTTAGTGACAAAGCTACAAGTGAAAATAATAATATGCCTCCCTAGTTTATTCGGGAGAGATTTGAGTACTGGAAAGTCCGGGTGAGAAGTTTCTACATCTCACTTGATCCTGTACTTTGGGACATAGTCAAAGATGGCTATGAAGCTCCTAAAGATGTTGTTGTTTTTGAAATATCCAGAAAGGATCTCAACACTGATCATAAAAAATAATACAAGATGCATCATAAAGCTAATACTTCTATGATGAATGTTATCATCTTCAAAAAGTTTGAAAAATGTAGCAATAAGGAAACAACAAAAAGCATCTTTGATGCCTTGGTTCTCAACTATAAAGGAAATTAACAAGTGTAGGAAGCTAAGGCAAACCTGCTTGTCAGGAAGTATGAACTCTTCCAGATTGAAGAAGATAAAGAAATTGAGAAAATATTTTCTAGATTCCAAACACTAGTCTTTAAACTGAAGATTGTCGAAAAGAGTTACACTACATCAGATCATGTTAAGAAGATCCTCAAAAGTCTATCTATCAAGTAGAGACCAAAAGTAACTGCAATTCAAGAGGCTAAAGATCTGAACAAATTGCCTTTGGAAGGGGTGATGAGTTCACTCATATCCCATGAGATTGAACTAGTTGAATATGAACCAAAAAGGAAATCAAAGTGGCTACCTGGGATGACACTGATGAATCATCTGATGGAAGATGTCTACTCTGACTCTGGAAATGAATTTATTGATGAGGAAATTGAGGTAATATATGATTTATCTCGCAATGAACTTATAATTGTGTTAAATGAGTTTATAAACAAGAATCACAATGTCTCCTCAAAAAACTAAAAAAACCCTCAGAAAATCTCATTACATCTCAACAGACAAGTACAATTCCTTGAAAATGATTTTGAAAACATACTAAAAGACAATCTAACTATGAAGCATAATATCTCAAAAACCTCATAATTAAGTGTTCGTAATTATGTTAAGTATGAAAAAGCCTTTCAAGATTTTCTAGAAAATGGCATAGACAAAAGCAAACAAGCTTCCCTAATCTATGGAGTTAGCAAAAACAATAGAAAATGTATTGGCTTTCAAGAACCAGAGGAAACTCCAAAGTTTAACTTACCTGAAACTGCTTGCGTATATTGCTTAAGTAAAGGTCATGATAAAATAACTTGTCATATGTTGAAAACATGGAAAGACAAAGCACCTTTCAGAACTAACAAACCAGAACCCAATCAAATGTGGGTATCTAAGAAAAAAGTAATCTATCTTGAAAATATCCTTAGCAACAAAATGGAAACACCAATCATGGTACCTAGTCAGTGGATACTCACGACACATGATGAGAGAAAATTTTATGTTCCAAAACCTGACCCTCAAGGATGAAGGATTTGAAGGAAATTAGAAAGGTAAGATCATATAGTGTGGCACAGTAGGTAATGGTTATCTATCTTCTATTAAAAAAGTTCTACTAGTAAAATGGCTAATACATAATATACTGAGCATAAGTCAATTAAGTGACGGTGATTATGATATTGTCTTCAATCAAAAGTCATGTAAGGTGATTAGTTAAACATATGGATCTATTCTTTTTACTATTCAGAGGAAAAACAATATTTACAAAATAAAGTTGTCTCGGGTCGAGTAAAAATGAACAATTGATCTAGTACAAGGGGTTGGGACATACCAACTTGAAATTAATCTCAAAGTTAAAAAGAATTAATCTAATCAAAGTTTTGCAAAATCTAAGATTTGAGTCATATGTCCTTTTTGAGGCATGTTAGAAAGGGAAATAAACTAAATCATCCTATACCTCAAATAATGTTGTTTCCACTTATAGACCACTTCAACTTGTACATCTTAATTTATTTGGTCTAGTAAAAACAACCTGTGTTAGTGATAAAAAATATGCACTTGTGGTTGTTGATATGACTAATCCAGGTGGAAATGGGTAAAATTCCTTAAACATAAGGATGATTCACACAAATTGTTCACTACCTTATGTAAACACGTTCAGAATGAAAATGTTTTTTTGTATTACACATAAATAAATGGTGTTGTAGAAAGGCAAGAAAGATATCTTCAAGAAATGGCACACACCATGATTCATGAAACGAATTATGCCATGCATTTTTGGGCAGAAGTAATAAACATTGCTTGTTATATTCATAATAGAATCTATATAAGATCTATTCAAAATAAGACACCCTATTAATTGTGGAAAGGAATAAAATCTAGCATTTCTTATTTTCATCAATTTGGTTGCAGATGTTATATTTTGAACACCAAAGGAAATCATGGCAAGTTTGCTTCACAATTTCAAAAGTGTACCTTTTTAGGATACCCTGAAAGGTCTAAAGCCTTTAGAGTATACAATAAAGAGACATTGATTGTAGAGAAATCAATCCATGTCAAATTTGATGATAAACAACCTGACCATAAAACTTAAAGCTTAATGAAGAATTGGTAGATTTACAAATGTCAGAGGAACCATCCACAAGTCAAGGTCATTAGAAGATGTACCTGACAATACAAGGACATGTAATGAGGAACCATCCACAAGTCAAGGTCATCAAAAAACTAAACTTAGATGGAAATACAAATATTCACATCCAAACTCTTTGATCATTGAAAATTTAAGCGATCTTATGAAAATTAGGTCTGCTTATAAGGAAACATCATTGTTCGGGTTTCTATCTAAAATTGAGACAACAACAATAGACG
This sequence comes from Cicer cuneatum, assembly GCA_037974295.1. Taxonomy (NCBI): domain Eukaryota; kingdom Viridiplantae; phylum Streptophyta; class Magnoliopsida; order Fabales; family Fabaceae; genus Cicer; species Cicer cuneatum. The sequence goes on from JBBPBO010000001.1 coordinate 58,063,238, forward strand.
AAGCTCTATCAGATGATGGATAGATTATCGCCATGCCTAAAGATAATAAACTATTTGGAACCAAGTGGGTCTTGAGAAAAAAAGTTAGATGAGAAAGGTGAAGTAGTAAGAAATAAAGCTAGTCTCATAACTCAAGGCTATAGTCAGTAGATAGGTATAGATTATATTGAAATTTTTACTAATGTAGAAAAGTTAGAAGCAATCAGGATTCTACTTTCATTTGCAGTTTTTATAGCAAATAGACGTGAAAAGTGCATTCCTAAATTGTTATATAAATGAAGAAGTGTATGTCAAACAACCTCCTAGATTTGAGGATAATAAATTCCCATACCATGTTTTCAAATTAAAGAAATCCCTATATTGTCTGAAGCAGGATCCCAAAGCTTGGTATGACAAACTAAACAATTCTCTACTAAAAAAATGATATTGAGAGAGGCCAGGTTGACACTACATTATTTAGAAAACCTTATAAGAATGATCTTCTCATTATCCAAGTATATGTTGACGATATCATTTTTTTTCCTACTAATGGTAAGCTATGTTGAGAGTTCTCTAAGTTTATGTAGAATGAATTTGAGATGAGCATGGTGGGAAAACTAAAATTCTTTCTTGGAATCTAAATTCATCAAAGCCCAAATGGAGTATTCATTCATCAAAGCAAATATACTAGAGAACTTATTAAGAAATTTAAGATGGATGAAAAGTTATACGGAGAGATGATTGGCTCTCTTCTTTACTTAAACACATCTTGACCTGATATTCTATTTAGTGTGTGTGTGTGTGTGCAAGATTTCAGTCTGACCCTAAAGAATCTCATTTAACTATTGTTGAAAAGATCATTAGATATTTGAAGGGCACTACTAATCTTGGTATGTGTTATAAGTCATCCTTTGAGTACTGTGAAAGATTTATGTTTTTGATGACGACAAAAGACTAAGAATAATGATCAAGTTGCAAGTTCAAAGTGAAATCAACAAATCAAGTCAACTATTAGGAAACTTAGAATTTAAGGTACTTGATAAAATCCAATTACATTTCAAATACAAAAATATGAGAACCTTCTTATTTTAGCATATGCATCAAAAGTATGTTTAATGTGTCAAAATACATAAACAAATATTTAAAAATCAAGTTTTTGACAAAAATCAAAGTTGTATTCGACTACATATATGTGTAGCCGAATACAGATGAATTTAGTAGCAAAAATTGGACATCTGTATTCGACTACAGCATGTCGTAGCCGAATACAAAACAATTCAGTAACTAAAACTGAACTTCTGTATGCTAATACGAAATGTTGTAGCCGAATACAGATATCAAGTCAGTAGCTAAAACTGGATTTTTGTATTCGACTACATCATCTTGTATTCGAATACAAATCAAGTCATTGGCAAAAATCACTATTTTGTATTCGACTACGAGGTTTCGTATTCGCATACGAAGTTGAAATTTTGAATAAAAATTGAACGTTACAGAAGTGTATTCAAATATACATAATCTGCAAAGTTCGAATCAATTCAATTTTTCATTTCAGATCTCATCTGGATCAATGCATTTGTTCATCAAATCTTCTGGGAATAATTGCCACTGATCTGAAGTGTTGTCTATGGAGTATAAATACATTATAGCTTCAGTTTTAACTTACAATCCTACTACCAATATTAGAACAATTTTCTGAAATATCTTAAACTTTGAAAGCTTCATTTTTATATTTTCAAGTACTTGCTTTTCATTTTCATATCATTAAGAAAGGTTCTCAGTTGTACTTGAAAGTGTGTTGGATTGTTATCATTATACACTCTGTTGTATTCTTGTTCTTAGTGATGAACATTGTTACAAAAATCATGTAAAAGTCATTGTATTATTTGAAGAAAGTAATATATTTTCTTCAAGTGTTGTAAACTAAGATAGTGGTGTGTTATCTTAGGTAAAGTGTTAGGAATTTGTAATAGAAGTCTTAGTGTTAGACTTGTACTGATTCTAACAAATAGTGGAAAAATCTCTTATGGTGGACAAGAGGATTGGATGTACCCTTGGTTGTAAGGGGAACCAGGATAAATTTCTGTGTGCTTTACTTTTGTCATTTACAAGCTTTCATACACAATCACAATCAGAAAAATAATTCACAAAAACTCTAAAAACCAAAAAAGTTTTTAAACACCTAATTCACCCCCTTAGGTGCAACTCTGAACTTACAATTGGTATCAGAGCAGGTTCTGGAAATTTGCTCCTCGATTCATGGCTTCCGCACAACCAATTTCTGGAAAATACGCATGTAGACATATCTTGAGGCACAAGGAGATGATTTATGGGAGGTTGTAGAAAATGGTCCCTATGTTCCAAAGACAATCATCAACAATAAATAAGAAATAAAGATAAAAGCCTCATGGACAGATGATGAAAAGAGAAAAGTGCTATTTGACAAGAAAGCCAAAAACATGTTACAATCGGCATTTCGAATCGATGCATTCTTTCGCATATCTCACTACAAAACAGCCAAAGAAATCTGGGATACTCTTGAAGTAACCCATGAAGGAACGATTGAGGTAAAACATTCTAAATTAAATACCTTGTCTCAAGAATATGAAATGTTTCGAATGCAGCCCGAAGAACATATTCTAGACATGCAGAAAAGATTCTCTCATATAACCAGTCACTTGACGACACTTGGCAAAAGTTTTACTAATGATGAATTGAACCTTAAGGTTCTAAGATCATTAACAAGAGCATGGCAACCTAAAGTAACAACAATTTCTAAAAAGAAAATCCTATCCAAGATGTCACTCTCTGCACTTTTCAGAAAACTCCAGGAGCATGAAATTGAACTTGGAAGATTAGAAAAGAATGAAAGTCTAGAAAAGAAGACAAAGAGCATTGCGTTGAAAACAGAGACAAAAGAACTGATGAGTGATGAAAACTCAGATGAAGATGAAAACATCACATTCCTATTTAAAAAATTCGGTAAGTTTCTTAAAAACGATAAAACATTTAAGAAAAAGAAAACTTTCAGGAAGAAAGACATCTCCACTACAAATAAGAATTTCACTTGCTTTGAATGTGGGAAACAAGGATACATAAAAGCAGAATGTCCTAACATTATCAAGAAAAGTGCTATAAAAAAGAAAGATTTCAAAAACGCCTATATAGCATGGGAGGATAATGAAGTAATTTCATCCTCAAATTTAGAAAATGAAGAGTGCCCAAACGTTGCTTTAATGGCATTCCACCAATCCTACGAAGAAGAAGAGGTTAGTAGTAAAAATACTTACTATAATAATGATGATTCATGATGATTCATGTGTTTAGAATAGTGATGCCCAACAAGCAATAAAAGAACTACTTATGGAATGTAAAACTCTGTACAAAATAGTGTCAACTCAAAAGAAACAAATTTTATATCTTAATGAGAAGATTGACTCTATGGAAAAAGATTTTGAAAAACTAAAATAGAATTCTACATGCAATAAGTGTGATTCACTTTCCTTTAGATTTGTCCAAATGAATAGAGTTATTGAAAGATATGAAAAAGGACAAGTTAGATTGGAAAATATACTTAACATGCAAAGATATTCAAATGACAAAAGTTGACTTGGTTATTCAAATTTTGATAAACCAAGTACTAGTAAAACTATATTTGTCAAGGCAAGTAATCAATCAAACAACGAGAAAGTAATAGTTGTTCAAAATAATCATCGTTGTTCTAAGAAACATATTATTCAAAAGAAACCTCGTTTGCCTAAATATAAAAGCAAAAAGAGTCCTACATGTTTTTATTGTGGTCTTAATGGTCACACACCTAATGCTTGTCACTTTAGGAACTTTGGTGTTCCATATGGGCAGTATGTATGGGTCAAGAAAGGTACTAATATTCAAGGACTCAAAGCACTTTGGGTACCTAACAAACTATGATCTTGTTTTGTAGGAATGCACACAAAGTATCTCTAATATGTGGTACTTAGATAGCGGATTTTCAAAACACATGACCGGTGACAAAACTAAATTTTCAGCACTAACTCTTGAAGCAAAAGGCTATGTGATCTATGGAGATAACAACAAAGGAAAAAATTTGGGCATTGGAAAGGTTGGTACAGCCCCATCTCCTTCAATTGAAGATTTCCTCTATGTTGAAGGATTAAAGCACAATCTCATAAGCATTAGCCAGCTTTGTGACAAGGGTTACTAAATAACTTTCAACAAAAATGAATGTATTATCCTAAATGACGTAACAAGTGAAATTCAGTTTGTTGGTAAGCGTTTTAAAAATATTTTTACAATTAATCTTGATGACTTATCCTTGAGAATGAAAATTCTTATGGTAAGTGACAACAATGATGCATGGCTATGGCATAAAAGATTTGTACATATCCATATGGATAATTTAAACAAGTTAGTCAAGCATGAACTTGTTGTAGGCTTACCAAAAGATGAAATTCATTAAGGATAAATTATGTGATGCATATCAAAAGGGTAAGCAAACTAAAGTTTCCTTCAAACCCAAGAACATTGTATCAACTTCAAAACCACTTCAATTAATACATATGGACCTGTTTGGTCCATCAAGAACTAAAAGTCTTGGTGGAAATTCATACGGACTAGTAATCGTTGATGATTTTTCAAGGTTCACATGGACCTTATTTTTGGCAAATAAAAAAGAAGCTTTTAAAGTATTTAAAAAATATGCCAAACTAGTCCAAAATGAACAAGCAACCAAAATTGTATCAATAAGAAGTGATCCTGGAGGAGAATTTCAAAATGCTTCCTTTGTAGAATATTGTGAAGAAAATGGAATCTTCCATAATTTTTCTGCACCAAGAACACCTCAACAAAATGGAGTTGTTGAGAGAAAGAATAGATCATTGGTAGAACTTGCAAGAACTATGCTAAGCGACTCAAGTCTACCAAAATACTTTTGGGCAGATGGTGTAAGCACAGCTTGTTACGTATCCAACCGAGTAATAATCCGACCAATCCTAAAGAAGACTTCATATGAACTCTATAAAGGTAGAAAGCCAAACATCTTTCACTTTCACATATTTGGATGTAAATGCTTTGTGCTGAATAATCGTAAGCAAAATCTCAGCAAATTCAATGAAAAAGCCGATGAAGGTATTTTTATTGGTTATTCCTTTACTAGTAAAGCTTTTATAATTTTTAATAAAAGAACTTTGATAGTAGAAGAATCTGTGCATGTATCTTTTGATGAATCTAACCCCTCGAAAGAGGATAAAATTATTTGTGATGATGATGATTTTATAAGTGATGAGATAAGCAAGGACAATCAAGTTGATAAATCAATTCAAAAGGATGAAATCAGTACAGAACAGCAAGATCAACACATTGATCTCCCTCGAGAATGGAGAACCCATCGTGATCACCCCATTGATAACATTATAGGTGATATCAACAAAGGAGTTACTACAAGGCTAAATCTCAAAGATGCTTGCTTAAATATGGCATTCGTCTCTTAGATAGAACCTTCTAAAGTTGGTGAAGCCCTTAAGAACGATCAATGGATACTTGCCATTGAAGAATAACTAAACCAATTTGAAAGAAACAAGGTTTGGGAACTTGTTCCAAATCCTAGAAATAAACACATCATTGGTACCAAATGGGTGTTTCAGAATAAACTAGATGAAAATGGTATAGTTGTCCGAAACAAGGCAAGGTTGGTCGCTGAAGGATACAACCAAGAAGAAGGGGTCGACTTTGATGAAACATTTGCTCCGGTAGCACGGTTAGAAGCAATCCGCTTATTACTTGCTTATGCTTGTTTTATGGACTTTGAATTGTTTCAGATGGATGACAAGAGTGTTTTCCTAAATGGCTACATCAATGAGGAGGTCTATGTCAAACAGCCACTCGACTTTGAAGACTACAAAATCCTTCACATGTCTTCAAATTAAAGAAAGCTCTTTATGGTTTGAAACAAGCTCCAAGAGCTTGGTATGATAGGTTGAGTAAATTTTTATGTGAACGAGGATTTGAAAAGGGTGAAGTTGATAAGACATTATTCTTTAAAAGGACTAATGATCATACTTTATTCGTTCAAATCTACGTGGATGATATCATATTTGGATCAACCAAAAATGAAATATGTGAAGAATTCTCATTAATGATGCAAGGAGAATTTGAAATGTCCATGATGGGAAAGTTAAATTATTTCCTAGGACTTCAAATCAAGCAACTCAAGAATGATATTTGCATTCATCATGCTAAGTATTGTAAAGAATTGTTGAAAAGATTTGAGATGGACAACAGCAAAGAAAGTGATACTCCTATGGGATCCAGAACTTATGTTGATAAAGATGAATCTGGTAAATCAATTGATATATCAAAGTATCGAGGTATGATTGGGTCTCTTTTATATCTAATGGCCAGTCGGCAAGATATTATGTTTAGTGTTTGTTTATGTGCAAGGTTTCAAGAAGATCCAAAGGAATCACATCTTGTAGTAGTGAAAAGAATAATGAAATATCTAAAGGGAACAACCAATGTTGGCCCATGGTATCCAAAAGGTAGCATATGCAATCTTGTTGGTTATTCTGAATCTGACTATGCAGGATGTAAAACAGATTGAAAAAGCACAAGCGACACTTAGGAAATGCATTAGTATTATGGCGCCTTAAAAAGCAAGCATGTGTGGCTCTAAGTACTGCTGAAGCAGAATACATAGCAGCAGGCAGTTGTTGTGCACAAATTCTATGGCTCAAGCAACAGCTATGTGATTATGGAATTGATCTTGGGTGCATCCCTCTAAAATGTGACAATACTAGTGCTATCAATATCACTAAAAAGCCAATCATGCATTCTCAGACCAAACATATCGACTTACGCCATCACTTTTTGAGAGATTGTGTGCTCAAAGGCAGTGATGAAGTCACTTTTGTCGATACACATAATCAACTAGCGAATATTTTTAAAAAGCCCTTGCCTAAAGATTCTTTTTACAAGATCCAAAGAGAACTGGGTATCTTAGATGAAAATGATCTCTAAATACAATGTATTTATGCTTTGTAAGTCATTTCACTTATAATCTCATAATTTTGCATCTTCACTTAATAAGTTGTTAAAATATGTTTTTTTGATGTATATGTGCATTCTTAATATCAATATATGCTTTAAAAATGTCTTTCAGTTGAAAATTCAATTTAAAAACAAAATTTTTTGCTATCGTATCCGAATACACATTTTATGTATTGGAATACACATTTCTAGAAAATCCTGTATTCGAATACATATTCGATTTTTTTCAGCATATAAAAATGATTTTTGACAGATTTAAGTTTTTTTAACAATTACAACTTTCAGTGGCCGAATACACTCAAATCCTCTGTTTCCATTTCTTCAAAAATCTCATCCAATCTTACATGCAATCCTCACCAAACCTTTACCTCAAAATCTGTTGCATCTAAGATTTTTGCCAAATCAAAATCAAACCCAAATCCCCAAAAATTTTCAAAAACCGTAAACCTTCATCTTATTCATTTCTTCAACATGGATGCACAGAAAAGAGGTTCCAGAACAAAGGTTGCTGTAGTGGGTCCTTCAAAGAGGAGGACAAAAAATGATAATGTGGCAGACCTATCCCGATTACTTCACTCACCTGAAGAAATTGACAGGTTCTGAACCTACTTCTCGGACAAAAGTTGATGTAACACCCCGAGTTTAAAACACAGCGCGAGTGTATTTTTTTTTTTGAAACAATAAATAATAAAAATGATTTTCCAAATTATTACTTCAAAGGAATTGAAATAATATTTTCTTTAATCCATTTCATAAAATGGTACGTCGTAATTTAATCGATGAACGTAATTAAATAATTTCATCGTAACATCACTAAGTACTTAACTCTGGATATTACTCATAAACATTAATACATTTCAAAAGGTAACAGTGTCATAATATCAAAAGAAAATATCAGAGTGCGGAATGTGTAAGCGGAAAAGTGGTACAATAATTTCCAAATTAAAACAAAATACATTTTCTAGCTCAAAATCCTATACATCAACTTTAACTGATCATGCAATAAAGCTACAGTAGCACGGATTTCCTCCGCATCCCATACAAGTCTCATCTGACTCTGCCGCTCGCCTTGATGTGACCTCCTCTTCCTCATCATACAGAGAGGGATCAGTCTCCTCTGAAGTTAGATCGATGCACAATCTAGGTCGCTTCGGCAGTGCCGGAATCTCATGACAATCATCAGATATCCTAGATGGACCCGGAATATCAGCTGCTACTGGCGTCGGCCCTTTGTTCTTTTCTTCCGCCTCAGGATCACGTACAGCCCCTCCAATCTCTGGGTTAGGAGTCACCACTTCTACGGTGGCCTCCGTCTCAACCCCTCCAGCTGGCTCCTCCGCATCATCAAAAATTCCGTGCGCCTCCAATACCAAACGGGAAGGCACAGGAAAGTCAATCCTCGTATAGGTGTGCTCCACATAGTGCACCACTCCGTCAGTCCTACAGGTCCTCTTCAATCTCCCCGTGTACGTGGCCCTGCTTGAGATGGGGTCGTATACCCAAGCAGTAGGCACGGAACGATCAATGAAATCGAGCGACGTTTCCGTTGTCTGGGGACCCACGGGTAACATGGGTTTGGGGGGCATCTGAGGGCAAAGCCCAAATTCCACAATAATAGTAAAGGGTCACCGACCGAAATTAACAAATAAACACATAGCATTTATATCACAGAACAATACATCCATGGCATAACATATAATCAATGATGATAAATAAATATGCTCATTTTGAAATTTCATGACATGTATGCCTTTTCAAAACAGCAACTAATTAATATGGAAAACATGTTGTAAGTACAGCCAACACTTCAGCAATCACAATCATTTATCATAAATTCATATTTTATAAAGTACTTACACACAACAATTTCCAATCAACATATACCCAAGTCGTGACCCACCGGTCAATCACCCCGATGCAATATGTATATGCTCATGTATTCAACTTCTTGGAATTACCAAGGTGCAGTCGCTCAACAGACCAACACAATTTAAATATGTTTGACTTTAACGGCCCTCAAGACCAGGGTGCAATCGCTCAACATATCAGCACCAGTGAAGTCACTCAACAGACCAGCACTCGTGCAGTCGCTCAACAGACCAGCACCTTTAACATATACCAAGGTACAATCGCTCAACAGATCAGTACCATTGCAGTGGCTCAACAGACCAACACTCGTGCAATCGCTCAACAGATCAGCACGTTTTTGCGCATTTCAGGGTACAGTCGCTCAACAGACCAATACCAGTGCAGTCGCTCAACAGACCAGCACTCGTGCAATCGCTCAACAGATCAGCACATTTACGCATTACTCTGTGGCCCATCGCGGATACCACCTGACTATGCAGTGCATGAATATGCAATGTTTTCTCTTCACCGAAAACAGTATGCATTATCCTAAAAATTCAGCCTTTCCATCATTTCCCCAAATCATCTCAACACAATTAATTTCATTATCATTACATCATAAATCAAACATTCATCATATCATAAATCAAACATTCAACATCTCATCATTTCCACTTCACATCATCTTAAAACTCCATTCTTATTCATCAAGACCTTCCCTCTGTCTTCCCCAACTCTTAAAATTCATAAAACCGTGTTTAAAACTGAGATTTTTGGAAAACACGAATATGTATTCGAATACAGCTTCCTTGTATTCGAATACATAAGCCAAATCAGTGCAGAATCAACACTCTGTATTCGAATACAGCCTTCTTGTATTCGAATACAGAGGCTGTCATAGTGTAAAAATAAGTATTTTCACAACTTCAGTAGAAGTCTCAAAAGCTTCATCATTACCACTTCAAATTATCACAAACTCCATTTTAATTTGTCCCAAATGCTCCCCAACACTTAAAGTTTATAAAACAATGTTTAAAACTCAGGATTTCTGAAAACACGAATCTGTATTCGAATACAGATCCCTTGTATTCGAATACAGAAGCTGGAACTGCAAATTTCAACACTCTGTATTCGAATACAGCATACTTGTATTCGAATACAGAAGGCAAAACAGTGTATATTCAGCATTTCCCAACATCATTAAAGGTTTCAAGAGTCTCATCATCTCCTTTGCAAAACTATTTCAAAAACTCCATTTTAAATCATTTCAAACCTTTCCAAAGTTTCTCAACAATTTAAGATTCAAATGACAGTGTTTAAAACTTGATTTCTAGAAAACATGAATCTGTATTCGAATACAGATCCCTTGTATTCGAATACAGAACCTAAAATAGTGAAAATCAGCATTTTGTATTCGAATACGAGGCTGTCGTAGTCGAATACAGATGCAAAAACAGTGGCAAAAATTGTAGTTCTGTATTCGAATATGATAGGGTCGTAGCCGAATACAGAGGCTCAGTCAGAAGCAAAATCTTTCTTCTGTATTCGAATACAGAGTCCCGTATTCGAATACAAGTTTGAAAACTTGAGTAAAACAGAAGCTTGGCAGGCTGTATTCGAATACACTCATGTTGTATTCGAATACACCTTCGAATTCAGTGAAATTTTTCCTAAGACTTCGACACATTTTCAAACTGTTTCCTTTGAAAAACCCACAAAACACTAAAACAGATTCAGCATTATTTTGAACCACAAAACTCAGGCATTTTTCATCAATAACAACTTTTCCAGAAAAACACTTTCATCATTTAAAATCCCTTTTCTTTTGAAAACACCAGCAACACCAGAATCACCCAAAACAGATTTCAATCACAACAAAATAGAACAACATTTTCCAGTATTCTCACACCACCATAATAACATGCAAAGCACTTCCAGCTTTCTCACACAAACAGAACAACATTAATACATTCAGCCAAACAGCAAGCATCACATACACCAAAACACCAACAGAGTGCATTTTCGCCTTTTATAATAACCACACAACAGTTTTATAAATATGCATTTTGATCATCTTCAGAACAACATGCAAGACATTTTTCAGCTTTCCCACACACAAACAAAACAACATTAACGCATTCAACCAAACAGAAACCATCATAGAATCATTACACATCAACAGAATGCATTTTCTTCATTTTTTTCAAGATGTCATTGCAAAATAGTTTTTCTTCAAACAATGATGGAACATCAGTAATGCCATGATAGTTATGCACTTACATCCCTAATGCAACTAGAAAGTGGGAGGTGCCCTTACCTCTGTTTCGTTTATGTTTTCGTTCACGTTTTCGCGACAAAAGTCGGCGAAACTCCTACTTGCGTTCGCTGCTACGAAAATGGGTTCTCTAGCTCCGAAATGATGAGGGGAACAACTTTTGTACTGGAAGTTTTCTGGTTTGGTGCTTGGATTTCCAAGTAATAATACTTTTGAGGAACTCCCTCTCTTTTTTTTTTTTTTAAATGTGAACAGAATTCAGAATGGGAAAGGAAGGAATACTGTTACATGCAGTATGGGAGGAGGAATGGGTTTCTGACTTAGCTCTTCCTCCTCATTCATATTTATAGGCATTTGTAGGTGCCACCTCACCCGACACTTGTCTGATCCTCAGCACTTAACCAGTCTCGTATCAATTAGCCGATAATCCCTTAATTAACTGTCCGATAATTTAATTACTCGTAATTAAATTAATTTACTCTTCATCCAATAATCTTAATTCATCTTCCAAAATAATATTTATATATATATATTCACTCAAAACATACATATATTAAATATTTTACAAATATCCCCAAAATACACTTAATATTAATTCCATGATTAAATTTTAAATTTGAGGGTCTTACAGTTGATAACTCCTAAATTTGGTACTCTTGATTCCTTCTCTTCTTTTAAATTTCCTGAGTTTCTTAAAGCCCAAATCTTAGAAGCTTTCATTGGTTATAATGGTCCTGTCTATCCTGACTTAGTTAGAGTATTTTACTGCAACCTTGGGAAAGAAGGTTCCAAACTGATGTCTCAAGTTAAGGGTATATTTATTGAATTAGACACTCAAATTATTGGAGAAATTCTCCAATTACCATATGAGGGTAAAAAACTGTCTTGGAAAATCATGTGAATGGGAAAATGTTACCAAGTATGATGCTTATGTCTTATTATGTCGGTTTGATAAACACACTATGGAACAAAAAAGAGCACAGGTTGGTTCTGAGTTTGCTAGGTAGTGGTATGGTGTTGGAAACATGACCATTGACAACAGATTGTTGCGTTATTTCCTAAGCTATATTCTAGTGCCAAAGGTAGGAAATTATTCCCAAATATCTAAATTTGAGCTTCAGATCACGTTCTTCATGCTAGAAGGGACTAATCTCAACTGGGCTTATTTTGTTCGCTCTGTTCTGTTTGCCTCCAAAAATGCTATCAGACTGCCTTATGCAAAAGAAGTCACTAGAATTTTGGACCACTTTAAAGTAGATTTTTCGGGTGAAGTTCTTTATAAACCTTCCAAGGATAATCTGTTGGACTTGAATGTACTACCAAGCATGAAAATTATGTGGAGTGAACCGCTTCAAACATATGTTCATAAAGGCGATCTTGGACAATTGTCGACGGCTGCTCAAGATTAAGCTACGTTAGAAGCAGAAGAAATAGCGTCAGATGATGATCCCATTTCAAATCACATGGTTATGGACAAACTCAACTCTCTCCAAACCTTTATCAGTGATCAATTTCAATCCATGGGCACATCTATCAACACCAGATTCCAAAACATGAAGTAGCTAGAATATCACTAGAAGGGGGGATGAATAGAGATATTTGAGGTTTTAAAAATTTTGTTTAGTTTTAAAGCTCTATCCTCTTCGAGAGGATGAATATCAGAAGTTGAAAGCTTAGAGGTTTAGTACATTACCAAAAAGATAAAGAGATAGAGAGAGGAAAATGACACACAATTTTATATTGGTTCACCCAATGAAGGCTACGTCCAGTCCTCACACACTTGTGAGATTATACTAAGTATCAAAAGCTATCACCCTCTCACTAAGGTTGATTACAAATCGTGTACTCTAGAGCTTCACCAAGCTTACAATTCTTTCGTTCAGATTTCTCTCAAGTGTAACTCACTTGAAGTTTACAAGATGATATGAAGTACTTTATGTTATATTTCTTTCTACAAAGATATTTCAAAGATCTAGTGTAAGATTATAGAAAGTTTTGAAGGGAGGATGGAATGCTCTTGATAGCCTTTTGATCTCTCTTTTTTTGTGCGTATGGTTGTGTGTTGAATGAAGAAGAACAACCTTCTTTTTATAGAAAGATGAAAACTTTTTCTTCAAGAAAGTTGTCCTTTCTGACCGTTTACTCAAGTTAAAATGATCCTTGGGTTTTGTCTTGAATTACAGCATTGCCATTGAATTTTGTCCTTATTCAGCCTAGCACTTAGGAGGTTGCTTTTTTACAAAGCTTTCAAGGAGGTTAGATCTTTCTATACGCTTTGACAACTGGAAAGCGCTTTTTCCTTTTTCCAAGATATGTACTTTCTCTTTTCGTTAATAGTGCAGCTTTTGATACTTTGGTCCTGTTAGTTATTTTCAATGTAGGAGGATGAAGAAGCAGCTAGTGTTCATCCTCTGGTGTTCACCTTGTGGTGTTCATCTTCTGATGTTCACCTTCTGGTGTTCATCTTCTGATGTTCATCCTCTGATGTTCATCTTCTGATGTTCATCTTCTGATATTTATTCTTTGATGTTCATCTTCTGATGTTCATCCTCTGATGTTCATCTTCTGATGTTCATCTTCTAATTGTTCATCTTCTGATGTTCATCTTCTGGTTTTCTGCTTCTGGTGTTCATCTTCTGGTTTTCTGCTTCTGGTGTTCAACTTCAGGTTTTTATCTTCTGGTTTTTTGCTTCGGGTGTTCAACTTTAGGTTTTTATCTTCTGGTTTTCTGCTTCTGGTTTTCGACTTCTACTTCTAGTTTTCGACTTCTACTTCTGGTGTTCAACTTCAGGTTTTTATCTTTTGGTTTTCTGCTTTTGGTTTTCGACTTCTGCTTCTGGTGTTCAACTTCAGGTTTTTATCTTCTGGTTTTCTGCTTCTGGTGTTCAACTTCAGGTGCTAATGACTTTGTTTCTTATAAACGTTCATCCTCTGGACAGGAGGTTGATATGTTGTAGTCAATAGTCTGACCTCTTGTTGGGAGGTTGAGATCTTTGTTCTTGAATCTTTGGATTTTAATCCTGTTCCTTTCTTAGTAAAATACTTAAATGCACACATTAGTATAATCATAATCTTGAGATAATTTGTTATCATTAAAAGAGATTTTTTTCTCAACAATCTCCCCCTTTCTGATGATGACAAAAATTCTTTAGATTATTTTTAAAATGAAATTGTAAAGGTGCTGTTTTTTTTTTTAGTATGAAGCTCCCCCTTAGTATGAGCTAAAAGGAATGGGGCTCCCCCTCAGAAAGTGCCTAAAAGGATTAAAAATTTTGAACCAATCAGAATACTTTATATTGATTATAAATAGATCGTACAAAAAAAATGGTTCAAAAGAAAAAAAAACATAGAGGATTGAATACGATAGTTTCAAAAAGCATCCTATTTCCTAATTTCCTAATCATTGACAATTTTATTTTAATCTTTCTCCCCCAAATTTGTAAACAGCAAAAAAATAGCAGGGTCCAAAGGTTGGTGGTCTACTTGGATGGAGAGGAATCATCAGACGAGGAAGAGGTTGAAGGACGAGGCAGTGGTGGAGGTGGTTTAACAGAGGATACTGGAGGCTGTGCTTCTGGGGCAACAGTCTTGACCAGATTTGATGTAACCCATTGTAGAAGAGTGCTAAATTGCGCTAGTGTTTGATGAAAGGTGGCCATGGTTGTAAAAAGCTTTTTATGATCCTTGCGGATCTTTTTCAGTGCACGAAACTCTTTATAGGAGTTGTTGGAACCAAGTTGGTTCTAAGTACTTAGGATTTTGATGTTTACAAAAGCACTCCATGTAATCTTATTTTGAACCTTGAATTATTATAACAAATGCCATCAGAAGCTGAAGTAATCAAAGCAGAAGATCAAAGGGTTCCAGAGATTGAATCCTGAAGGTACCAGAAGATACTCCAGAATGTCAAAACCAGAAGGAAGCAAAGTCAAAAGGAGACCTGGACCAGACCAAAAGGAAGCCTGCTAGAGGGAGACTTGATCCAAACCAGTAGAAGTCAAAAGTCAGACTTAATCCAGAAGTTATTCTGACCAGAAGATGGCCTGGCAGTGAAATGATAAACAGCCCAAACTTGATCCAGACTTAATCAGAGGATAGGTCAAAGGGTTCAGAACAAGAGATTCAACCCAGACCAAAAGATAGCATGGTTCAGGGTATGAAACTAAGTCTAGAGCAGAAGAAATGATCTCCAGAATTGATCCAGAACTGATCCAAAACAGAAGGTAAAATGTCCATACTGAAATATTATTTGTCCAGATTTAATTTCAGTTTAATCCAGACCAAGTCCAAAATTGGTCCAGATCAGAGGGAAGATATCCAGATCAATGGTTCAGATTTAAGTATTTGTCCCAGTGTTGGCCGAGATCAGAAGATCAGACCATGGCCCAGTGTTGGCCGAAATCAGAAGGTCAGGATGTGTGGTCCAGCAGTGGTCGAGATCAGAGGATCACAGCATATCAGTTTGCAACTCCAGGATGGCCGAGATCAGAAGATCAGAAAGTGTGGTCAAGGGTTGGCCGAAATCAGAGGATCAAAGCATATCACTTAGTATGGTCCAGATGTGGACTAACGCAGAAGATCAAATGGTCCAGATTTAATCATGAGGATTAACGGTGGAGATTTTAATTTATTTTGATCAAAGTATTAAACAGATTTGTGACAAAAATAAAGTGAAGTATTGTGGAACTCAAGAGCCGTTGGCGGGAAGAAACTAAAGACATGATTGGCCAGTTATTTTTGAAAGAAAATCTTAAGCTTAAAAAAGATATGTTTTTTATTTAAATGAAGGCCAATTGGTCAAGATATTTTTGCAAGAGAATCCAGCAAGATTCAGCTCGAAATTAAGCTTGGAAGAGGCCCTAATCTACATCTATAAAAGGAGGCTCAAGGCAGAATACTTAGTATCGAAAATCACAAAGGAGTCATACACTTCCAAAGCAAACACTCAAGTTTTCAGTGAGGTTAATTGTGAGTTCCAGCTTTCAAGAAGCAAGCACTCGTGTTATTTTCTTTCCCTTGTGTTAGATCTAAGTTGTTGAAGTAGAGTCTACAATCTGAGGGAGTCAGAAGGGGTAGCAGATTACTTGGCAATTAGATTCAAGGCGTTGTAATTCCTTCTACAATCTGGGGTTGTCAGATTGGCAGGAGAAGATTTGACTTAGGAAGTCAAGGTGCTGTATTCCTCAAGAGTCTAGGATTGTTAGATTGTTTGAGAAGACTGACTTGGAGGGTCAGTGGAACTGTTGTAATTCAAGGTTTGAATTAGTGAAATCCTTCAAGGTGAAGGGACTGGACGTAGCCTCGTTAACGGTGAACCAGTATAAAAATTCTGTGTTTTATTTTTACTTTATATCCGCTGCTAACTCTGTTTTTATTCATACATCAAGTTTTGTTTTAAAAGTGTAAAAATAGGAAAAGTATTCAAGTTAGTCAAACACAATTCAAACCCCCTTCTCGTGTTTGCACCTTCAGGAGCGACGTTCCTCAGCCTTGGGATCAGTGGTGGGAGGGACGGAGTCATCAGGAATGGGATTAGCGTTAATGTTGGTGCTTTTGATTTGAGAGCAGATACCTTTGTTTTGCGAAGAATTTTCTCCTGATTTTGCTAAGAAGGATTCAAGTAAATTGAATCGTCTTGTGACTTTAGGAAGAGCTGCAGTTTCTGGTTCATTAAAGATAGGATGAGCAGAGGGAGTAGTGATGATATTTGTGGGGTACATTTTAGTAGGAGAGGAAAAGATTTGAGCCATAGTGCAAGAAAGTTGAGCTGGTTGGGATGGACTTGCAGAAGGATAAGGAAAGAGAAACGGTTCTTGCAGATTCTGAGATGTTTCTAGTGGATCAGATGGGGGTGGAGTTTCTGGATGTGAAAAATGATGAGTAGTGATATTAAGATCAAAATAGAGTTCAGCACCGTTTTCCATAAGTTTAGGAGGTGAACTGTGTTCCTCATCCTCTGCTAAATGATGGTTTTGATTTTCAAGAGAGACGAGATGAAGTTGAGGTGAAGGAAGACATTCAGAAGGGTTGTCATTTATGGAGGGTGGTGAGGATGGGGATTTTTGGTTCATTGTCAGAAGGAGAATTTGATATGACTGGAGGTTGAGGTGGACGAGTGGAGGTTGAGTTCCTTTTGGATTTTTTCTTATATGGCTTTTTGTGAGAGGGCTTTTCTGTGGGGTCAAGGCGCATTTGATTTACGTTCCTGGCAGAGAAGGTGTTATTGAAGGTAATAGAGTGTTCATCTTCCAAAGGTACTTTAAAGAATTTGAAAATTTTGGTGAGTATCATTCCATAAGGAGCTGATCTACCAAGATATGCAGCGTTCAACATAAACCTGAAAATAATGTTTCCCGGGTGAAGAAGGGATCCAGAAATGAGGTGATGAATGATCAGAATGTCCAGCTCAATCACTTTTTCATAACTGTCAGCCCTAGGGACAACAGAGTGTACACAGATATTGTGTAACACTCTACAGATTGGAAGGAGGTTGGAGGAAACCTGAGGCTTGGGAGGATGAATAAAAATGTTGGCAAGGACAGAGGAGCGAGTAATCTTGTAGCTGGAATACCAAGCTTCAAAAAACAGGTAGGGGCCTTCATCACGTATGTCAAAAATTTGACATAACGAGGTTGGGGTGAGCTCAATATGTGCCCCTTTGAGAATAACACTGATGCAATTGTCACCCTTGGACACATTGGCAGCAGTGTAGAAAGTTCTGACAAGTTTGGGATATTGGGGTTCATTGACAAGGAGGAAGGGAGACTAACCTAGTTGATCAAAGATTTCTTCCACATACACGCCTCCTTGAGTTAGACCTTTTAGGTCAATAATTTTTCCATTAATGACAGACTTTTCCTGCCATTTTTCTGTATATTTACATTCCAAGAGTGTGGTTTCGAAAAGAGGGATTTATGGTTTTTTAGTTGAAGCTGGGTGTTGGGATTTTTTTGGAATCACTTGCCTTTTTGAAGTTACTGGTTTGGAAGATGTAGGTTTGGAGCAAGGGGTCTTTGTGGAATCAGATTTCGTTGCCTCTGAATCGTCTGAGTCAATGACGTGAACAGTGTTGTCTTGAGTGGTTCGTTTAGATGATAGTTTTCCAGATATAATACATGTTGAACGTCGAGAAGGAGTTGATGATGAGGTTTTTCTGGCTTTGGAGAGGTTTGAAGATGGTTGAGTGGGCGAAGGAGGATGGACCATGCTGACTGGTTTAGGGTTTGGATCATTCTGTTGAGAGGAGTCATTTGAGACGTTTTCAGAATGATTTTCAGATAGGTTTGAAGAAAACTTTCTTTTTCCAGCAGTTTTGGTGCGAGCCATGAGTAGAAATTTGAAGGATTTTCAAAGGGTTTGTTTTTTACAGTGGGTAAATGGAAGAAGACATAAGGGTTAATTTAAAGAGGAAGAGGTAGAGAGTAATTATAAGTTACCGTTGGAACGAGGAAGTATGGAGGCAGTAGGTTTAATCATTGAAGGCTAGGGAGTGCACGGGTACTATCCGTTGGGCAGTGATTAGGCACCAGAAATCGAGGAGTTTTTGCAGACAATGAGTGTAATCAGCAGCGATAGATGTGCCTCCTTCTGACTTTTGTAAATTTTCAAAATTTGGAGGAGGATAGAGGAGTTTTCTGAGTTGTCCATCCTCAGATTTATTGTTCTTTAAAATAATCAACAAATAATAATAAAAAATAATTAAAAGTGATAGTAACATTATGATTAAGGTTTATAGCATATAAGTGAATCTTATTTTTAGACAATTTTTGAAAGATTTATGATGGAAAGTTTTCGTAAAATTTTTTTGAAACGATCATCCTGAAGAGATTTAGTGAATATATCAGCAAGCTGATTTTCTGTTTCAATGAAAATTAATTCAACATCTCCTTTTTGAACATGATCTCTTAAGAAATGATGTTTAATCTCAATATGTTTAGATCTAGAGTGTTGAATAGGGTTTTTGGAAAGATTTATAGCACTAGTGTTATCACAAAGGATGGGAATTTTTGTGTACCTTAAGGAGTAGTCTTCCATTTTATTTTTTACCCAAAGTATTTGGGAGCAACATTGAACAGCAGATACGTATTCAGCTTCTGTAGTGGAGAGAGCTATGGTATTTTGTTTTTTACATGACCAACTTATGACAGATGAGCCAAGAAATTGACACGCTCCACTTGTGCTTTTCCTTTCAATTTTGTCACCCGCATAATCAGCGTCACAATATGCCATAAGGTCAAGATTTGAGTCCTTTTTTTACCAAATTCCCAGATTGGTGGTTCCAACTAGATATCGGAAGATTCTTTTTACTGCTGTGAGGTGAGATTCTTTATGAGATGATTGAAACCTTCCACAAATACTTACTGAAAACACAATGTCAGGTCTGTTGGTTGTTAAGTATAGCAAAGATCTAATCATTCCTCTATACTCCTTTTCAGAAATAGAGGTTCCTTCATCATCTTGATGTAGTGAGGAGGATGGATGCATAGGAGTGCTCATTGATTTTGCAAGATTCATGCTATATTTTTTCAGGAGATCCTTGGTATATTTTTCTTGAGAAATAAAGATTCCTGATTCCAATTTTTTTATTTGCAATCCAAGAAAGAATTTTAATTCTTCCATCATGCTCATTTCAAACACACTTTGCATGAGGTTAGAGGATTCTTTGCACATCTTTTCATTAGTGGATCCAAAGATGATGTCAAACACATAAATTTGAACTATTAACATGTCCTCATTGTGAATCTTTTTAAACAAGGTTGTATCAATTTGACCTCTTGAGAAACCATTTTCTTTTAGAAAGCAACTCAACCTTTCATACCAAGCTCGAGGAGCTTGCTTTAATCTATAAAGAGCTTTTGAGAGCTTGAATACATGATATGGCTTCTTTTTATCCTCAAATCCAAGAGGTTGGTGAACATAAACCTCCTCATTTAAGAATCTATTCAAAAAGGCACTTTTAACATCCATTTGATATAGTTTGATTCCTTTATGTGTGGCATAGGCCAAGAGAATTCTAATTGCTTCAAGTCTTGCAACCGGTGCAAATGTTTCATCATAATCAATTCCTTCTTGTTGGTTGTAACCTTGTGCCACTAGTCTTGCTTTATTTCAAATAACCTCTCCATCCTCATTTAGTTTGTTTCTAAAGATCCATTTGGTTCCAATGATGGATTTTTCTAGATGATGGGGCATAAGATCCCATACTTTATTTCTTTCAAACTGAGATAGTTCCTCCATCATGGCGTTCATCCATGATTGGTCACTTATGGCTTGATCAATGTTTTTAGGTTCAACTTGAGATATCATGGCCATGTTGTTTGAATCTCCTTTCAATGATTGCTTTGTCCTAACTCCATCAGCGGTATCACCTATGATCAGATCTGGAGGATGATACGTTACAATCTTCCATCCTCTTGGAGGCTGCTGAGAGGTTGGATCAGAATTGTCCTCCTCGTGTGGATTGTGAACTTTAGAGGATGAATTTTCATCTTCTTCAATTATATCCATGTTTTCTAAACACAAGTCATCAAACTCATCAAAAATAACATGCATGGATTCCTCCACAGTTTGAGTCCTAAGATTATATATTTTATATCCTTTAGATGATGTGGAGTATCCCAAAAATATACCTTTATCAGATTTTGGATCAAACTTTCCCAAATTTTCTTTATTATTAAGGATGTAGCAATAACATCCAAATATATGAAAATAAGAAATATTTGGTTTTCTACCTTTCCAAAGTTCGTATGGAGTTTTGTTTAAAATTTTTCTAATTGAAGGGTTTCAAACATAGCAAGCTATGTTGATAGCTTCAGCCCAAAAATATTTTTCAATGTTGGCATCATTTAGAATAGTTCTAGCCATTTCTTGTAAGGTTTTATTTTTCCTTTCAACAACTCCATTTTGTTGAGGAGTCCTTGGACAAGAAAAATTGTGAGAAATACCATTTTCATCAAAAAAAGTTTTGAATGACTCATTTTCAAATTATCCCCAGTGATCACTGTAAGACCCTTAATTTTTAATTAAAATTATGCAATTAATTTTAAGTGTATTTTGGGGATATTTGTAAAATATTTAATATATCTATGTTTGGAGTAAATATATATATATATATAAATATTTATTTTGGAAAATGAATTAAAATTATTGGATTAAGAATAAATTAATTTAATTACGAGTAATTAAATTAACGGACAGTTAATTAAGGGATAAGCGGCTAATTGCGACGAGACGGGTAAAGTGCTAAAAATCAGAGAAGTGTCGGGTGAGGTGGCACCCACACAAGCCTATAAATAGGAGTGAGAAGGATGGTGAAATCAGAACACCATTCCTCCTCCCTCACTGCCCATACTGCATGTAACAATACCCTTTCCCTCCCATTCTGTTTGCTGTTTTCTGGTTTCCAGTTCACGTTTTCAAAAGAAAAGAGAGGGAGTTCCTCAAAAGTGCCATTAATTGGAAACCTAGGCACCAAACTAGAAAACCCCTAGTACAAAAGATGTTCCCCACACCATTACGGAGCTAGAGAACCCACTTTCGTAGCAGCGAACGCAAGACGGGAGTTTCGACGTTTTTGACGCATACACGTGAGCAGTAGCAGAAACGCAACAAGGGTAAGGGCACCTTCCACTTTATAGTTGCATTAGGGCTGTAAATGCATAACTGGCATAGCATTACTGATGTTTTCATCACTGTTTTGAAGAAAAACTATTTTGCAATGACATTTTGAAAAAAATGAAGAAAGTGCATTATGTGATGTGTAATGAATCTGTGATGTTGTTGTTCTGGTTGTTACTGCAATGCTGTTTGGTTTGTGTGGGAAAGCTGAAAAATGTTTTGCATGTTATTTTAAAGATGATTAAAATGCATGTTCATAAACTGTTTTGAATGTTGTTATAAAATGCGAAAACACATTCTGTTGGTGTTGCTGCTATGTGATGATTTTTGTTTGACTGAATGTCTTAATGTCATTCTGTTTGCGTGAGAAAGCTGAAATGCTTTGCATGTTGATTCTGTTTGTGTGAGAAAGCTGAAATGCTTTGCATGTTGTTCTGATGTTTGAGAAAACTGAAATGCTTTGCATGTGGTTCTGATGTTTGAGAAAACTGAAATGCTTTGCATGTTGTTCTGATGTTTGAGAAAGCTGAAATGCTTTGCATGTTGATTATGTTGTGTGAGAAAGCTGGAATATGTTTTGCATGTTGTGTTGGTTGTGTAAGCATACTGGAGAATACCATGCATGCTGTTTTCGAGATGCATGTTCTGGTTCTGGATGATTCTGATGTTGATCATTCTATTTCTGCTTCTGATGATTCTGGTGGTGACTATTCTGTTACTGTTTCTGGATGTTCTGGTGTTGATGATTCTGCTTCTATTTCTGTTTGAGTGTTTCTGGTGATGTTCATGTTTTCAAAAGAAAAGGGATTTTAAAATGATGAAAGTATTTCCTTCTGGAAAATCTGTATTGATGTAAAAGTCTGAGTTTTGTGGTTTAAAAGAGTGATAAAACTGTTTTGGGGTTGGGCTAATTTTTCAAAAGAAACAGTTTGAAATGTGTTGAAGTCTCAGGAAAATTTCACTGATTTCGAAGGTGTATTCGAATACAGCATGAGTGTATTCGAATACAACCTGCCAAGCTTCTGTTTCACTTAAGTTTTCAAACTTGTATTCGAATACGAGCCCCTGTATTCGAATACAGGGGAAGGATTTTTGCTTCTGACTTAGCATTTGTATTCGACTACGACTCTGTCGTATTCGAATACATAAGTGAAATTTTAACACTGTATTCGCATCTCTATTCGACTACAGGCATGTTGTATTCGAATACAGAATGCTGGTTTGCACTAGTTTTTGCTTCTGTATTCGAATACAAGGGAGCTGTATTCCAATACATATTCGGGTTTTCCCAGAAACTCAGTTTTTAGCTTCTGTATTCGAATACAAGGAAGCTATATTCGAATACAGATTCGTGTTTTCCAGAAAATCAAGTTTTAAACACTTTCTTGTGAATTTTAAAGTGTTGGGAAACTTTGAGAAGGGTTAAAGTGAATTAAAATGGATCTTTTGGTGATATTTTGAAGTGGTAGTGATGAAGTTTTTGAGACTTTACTGATGTAGTAAAAAAAGTTGATTTGTGCACTAAGACTGCCTCTGTATTCGAATACCAGATGGCTGTATTCGAATACAGAGTGTAATTCTGCACTGGTTTTGGCTTCTGTATTCGAATACAGAGAAGCTGTATTCGAATACAGATTCGTATTATCCAGAAATCTCAGTTTTAAACACTGTGTTATGAATTTTAAGAGTTTGGGAAAACATTGCAAAGTGTTAATGATTACTTGACTGTTTAATCATGATTCTGATGATGATAATCTTGATTGTGCTGAGATGTTTTGAAAGATGATGGAAAGGTTGAATTTTCCTGATAATGCATACTGTGTCAGTGAAGAGAAAACACTGCATATTCATACATTGCATAGTCAAGTGGTACCCGCGATGGGCCACAGAGTAATGCGCAACCACGTGCTGATCTGTTGAGCGATTGCACAAGTGCTGATCTGTTGAGCGACTGCACTAGATATTGATCTGTTGAGCAATTGTACCTTGGTATATAGGTGTTGGTCTGTTGAGCGACTGCACTGGTACTAGACTGTTGAGCGTCTGTACCCTGAAATGCGCAGCCACGTGCTGATCTGTTGAGCGATTGCACGAGTGCTGGTCTGTTGAGCGACTGCACTAGGTACTGATCTGTTGAGCGATTGTACCTTGGTATATGTCAAACGTGCTGGCCTGTTGAGCGACTGCACGAGTGCTGGTCTATTGAGCGACTGCACGAGTGTTGGTCTGTTGAGCGACTGCACTAGTGCTGATCTGATGAGCGATTGCACCCTGGTCTTGAGGGCCGTTAAAGTCATACATATTTAAAATGTGTTGGTATGTTGAGCGACTGCATCTTGGTGATTCCAAGAAATTGTATACATGAGCATATACATATTGCATCAAGGGATTGACCGGTGGGTCACGATTTGGATTATATGATGATGATTGGAAATTGATGTGTGTGCGTACTTTACAGAATTTGAATTTCTGATTAATTGTTGTGTTTACTGAAATGCTGGTTGTACTTACCACTTATTTTCATAATAATGGTTGTTGTTTTGAAAAGGCATACATGTCATGAAATTCCAAAATGAGCATCCTTAATTTTCATCATTGTCATATATTATACCATGGATATATTTGTGGCTGTGACATATATGTTATGTGCTTATTTGTTAATTTCGTTCGGTGACCCTTGCTATTATATTGTGGAAATTGGGCTTTGCCCTCAGATGTCCCCCAAACCCATGCCACTCGTGGGTCCCGAGACGACGGAAACGTCGCTGGACTTCGTTGATCGTGTCGTGCCTACTGCTTGGGTTTACGACCCCACCTCAAGCAGGGCTACATACATGGGGAGATTGAGGAGGACTTGTAGGACCAATGGAGTGGTGCACTACGTGGAGCACAGCTACGCGAGGATTGACTTTCCTGTGCCTTCTCGTTTGATATTGGAGGCGCACGGAATTTTTGATGATGCTGAGGACTCAGCTAGAGGGGTTGAGACGGAGGCCACCGTAGGAGTGGTGACTCCTAACCCGGTGATTGGAGGAGATGCACATGAGTCTGAGATGGAAGAGAAGAACGAAGAGCCGAAGCCAGTAGCAGCTGATATTCTGGGTCCGTCTAGGATCTTCGATGATTGTTATGAGATTCTGGCACCGCTGAAGCGACCGAGACTATGCATTGATCTGACTTCGGAGGAGACTGATCCCTCTCTGTACGATGAAGAGGAGGAGAAGGTCACATCGAGGCGAGCGGCGGAGTCGGATGAGACTTGTTTGGGATGCGGAGGAAATCCGTGCTACTGTAGCTTTAGTGCATGATCAGTTAGACTTCATGTATAGGATTTGAGCTAGAAATGTAATTTGTTTTATTTTGGAAATATTTGTACTACTTTCCGCTAAACCATGCACTCTGATATTTTCTGTTGGTATGATATGACACTGATATTTTGGGATGTATTAATGTTTAATATTAATTTCCAAAGATAAGTACTTAGTGATATTTCTGATGAAATTATTTAATTACGTTCATCAATTAATCCATGATGTACTATTTTTATGAAACAAATTACAGGAAATTTTATTTCAATCTTTGAAGTGATGAATTTTGGGAAATTATTTTTTTAAAAAAAAAATACACTCGCACTGTGTTTTAAACTCGGGGTGTTACAATTGTGGTATCAGAGCATTTGGTTAAAGTTTAGGGATAAAGCTCTGATTTAATTATGGTTTTGAGTTATTAGCTGATCATGCATAGGAGCAAGTAGTTAAAGTGTCAAGTCTTGTGTAAGTTGTGGTGTGACTGAAGTGATGATGGTTTTGTAGGAAACAATGGCTCCACGAAGAGATGACACCACAAGAGCCAATGTCATCCGGGAAGATAGGATGGTTGAAGCAATGAACAACATGGCTGCGTCTATTGCTGTACAGACGGCTGCAAAGACTCAATGAGATCTGGAGAAGAGAGAAAGAGAGATTTACGTTACTGAATCTAGAGGACTAGAGGATTTTCGTCGTCATAATCCTCCCAAGTTCAAGGGTGACGAGGGTCCAGAAAAAGCGGATCAGTGGATCCAAGAGATGGAGAATATCTTCAAGATGATTAATTGTCGGGCAGCGGTGAAAGTCAACTATGCCACGTATCTGCTGATAGGGGATGCAGAGTATTGGTGGAGAAGTACAAGACTACTAATGGGGTCAGCTCAAGAGGAAGTGAACTGGGAGTCGTTCAAAAAGAAGTTTTTGGACAAATACTTTCCGATGAGCACTAGGACCTAGTTGGGTGACGATTTTCTCAAATTGCACCAGGGATACATGACAGTAGGGGAATATGCAGCTAAGGTTGAATCCCTGTCAAGACATTTCAGATTCTTCCGGGAAGAAGTTGATGAACAGTTTACGTGTCATCGCTTTCAAAATGGACTGAAGTATGAGATTCAAGACTCGGTCTTACCTTTGGGAATTCAACGTTTCCAAGTGTTAGTGGAGAAATGTAGAGAGGTTGAAGAGATGAAGAACAGGAGGGCCAACAAAGGAGGGAACTTTAATTCTGGAGGGCCTAGTCGGATGCACAATCAGAACAATAGAGGGAAGCAAGTTGCTAAGCCGTATAACTGGCCACAAAACAACAAGAGAGGCCAGAATCGGCCTGGAAATCAGAATTTTGGACGGCAATTGGGACAAGGAGTCCAGAGTTATCGATGCGATAAAGAAGGACATATTGCTACGGCTTGTACCACGAGGGATCTGATGTGCTTCAACTGCCAGAAGCCAAGACACGTGGCGAGGGATTGCCGGGTTCCGAAGGTGGAGCCAACTGTGAACGCGACTAGGGCTACTCGTCCTACTGCTAGAGGTCGCGTATATCACATGGGTGCTGAAGCTGGGAATCAAGCTCCAAATTTAATCCAGCAAGATTGCGAGATTGCAGGTAACACCCTAACTGCACTTTTTGATTCGGGAGCAACCCATTCTTTCATTGTTATGGATTGTGTGCATCGTTTGAAGTTATCTGTGTCTGCTTTGCCTTTTGATTTGGTTGTTTCTACACCTGCTAAGACATTGACCGTAAACTCTGCATGTTTACATTGTACTATAACGATTCAGAATAGAGATTTCTTGGTTAATTTAATCTATCTACCCCTACAATCACTCGAGATCATTCTCGGTATGGATTGGATAACGTATAATTACGTAGTCTTGGATTGCGCTCGAAAACTAGTTCTTTTCCCCGAACCTGGAGTCGTTCGGTATTTGGCTACTAACCAACTCGGAGTATCACTGAGAGAAGGAACTCAGGAATTTTTATCATTGGCTAACGTGGAGACCAAGATGGATGTAAACATAGGAGATGTGATGTTAGTCAAAGAGTATCCGGATGTATTTCCATCCAAAATTCCAGGATTACCCCCGGTGAGAGAGGTGGAGTTCTTCATTGATTTGCACCCAGGAACTGGACCTATTTCAATTGCGTCGTACCGGATGTCGCCATTGGAATTAAGCGAGCTTAAGGGTCAAATTGAAGGATTATTGGAGAAAGGATTTATCAGACCAAGTGTGTCGCCCTGGGGAGCTCCGGTGTTGTTGGTAAAGAAGAAGGATAAAAGTTCACGCTTATGTGTGGATTATCGGCAACTTAACAAGGTCACTATCAAGAATCGTTATCCTTTACCACGCATCGATGATTTGATGGACCAATTAAGGGGAGTCGCGGTGTTTTCAAAGATCGATTTGAAGTCAGGATATCATCATATTCGAGTAAGAGAAGGAGATCTTCAAAAGACTGCTTTCAGAACCCGTTATGGACATTATGAATATCTCGTTATGCCGTTTTGAGTCACAAATGCACCAGCGATTTTCATGGACTATATGAATAGAATTTTCAGCCCATTTCTGGATAAATTCGTGGTGGTGTTCATCGATGATATTTTGATTTATCCAAAGGATGAAGAAGAACATGAAGAGCACCTACGCCAAGTTCTTGAAGTCTTACGCGAGAAGCAATTGTACGCTAATTTGTCGAAGTGCGAATTTTGGCTAGACAAAGTGAACTTCTTGGGACAACCTCAGACTATCACAGACATACGGCGTTTTGTTGGACTAGCAGGATACTACAGGAGATTTATTAAAGGATTTGCTTAGATTGTAGCTCCTTTAACACAACTCACCAAAAAGAATCAGCTGTTTGCATGGACGGAGAAGTATGAGGAAAGTTTTCAGTTGCTTAAGGAAAAATTGACAACCTCACCAGTTTTGGTCTTGCCACAGCCAGAGGAACCATACGAAGTCTACTGTGATGCATCTCACCAAGGGTTGGGATGTGTTTTGATGCAACACAAGAAAGTTGTACCCTACGCCTCAAGGCAATTGAAAACTCACGAACGGAACTACCCTACTCACGATTTAGAACTTGCTGCAGTAGTATTTGCATTAAAAGTCTGGAGACACTACTTATATGGATGCACGTTCACGGTGTTCAGTGACCATAAGAGTTTGAAGTATTTGTTCGATCAGAAAGAATTGAACATGCGTCAAAGAAGATGGATGGAGACTCTCAAGGATTTTGACTTTTCATTGTAGTACCACCCTGGAAAAGCCAATGTGGTGGTTGATGCATTAAGCATGAAAAGTGTGTCAGTATCTTCAATGATAATGGCCAGACAACAAGAGTTGTGGGAAGCATTTAGAGACCTACATCTGGAAGTTCCTTATTTAGTTTCTTTATTTCATAATTTTGGTTTTTAAGAAAACCACATTTATGAGATAGAGTGTTTGAGTCATTTAAGAGATTGTCAAATTCTATTTCTAACTTTTCACAAGAAGGACATAAATCTGTAATGCTTACCTCGTCTGTTTCTGAATTTGCATTGAGACAAAGGTTGGCTTCTTCTCCTTTTTCTTGCTCGAAGGATGATTCATCACTGTCATCCCAAGTTGCCATCATAGATTTGCTCTTGTTGTGAAATCTTCTTATGTTCCTTTTGTTTAGAGGGCACTCAGTTTTGTAGTGTCCCACTTTATTGCATCCATAACAAGTTATATGGCTTTTGTAAACCTTTTCTTTTTGAGAATATCTTTTGTCTTGTCCTCTTCTGTTGATTATTCTTTGGATTCTTCTGGAAATTAGAGCCAGTTCATCCTCCTCCTCAGAAAGAGGATATTCTGCGTTATCCTTTTTTGTGATATTTTCAGAGTTTTTGGAGGATGGACTTTCAGTTTGACTAGATTTCAAAGCAATCATTTTTCCCTTTTTGCTTGGTTTATCAGCGAGCAATAAAGGTTCATGAGCTCTAAGAGTTCCGACCAGATCTTCTAACCTCATGGTGGCCAAATTTCTTGCTTCTGTGATGGCAGTCACCATGGGTCTCCATTCCTTTGGTAAGCTTCTTAATATCTTCCTTATCCTCTCTTGGACGGAGTATTCTTTTCCAAGAGACCTTAAGTTGTTCAAGATGATTGTTAGCCTTGAGAACATTTCATCAACTGTTTCTTCTTCCTTCATTTCAAACAACTCGAATTCTCTTACTCCCATGTCAATCCTGGCCTCTTTAACGTGACTTGAACCTTCATGATGGATCTTCAAGGTGTCCCATAGTTCCTTAGCACTTTGGCATTCTTCAACTCTGTCATACTCTTCCCTGCTCAGAGCACACGTTAGAAATAAATGAGCTTTAGAGTTTAGAAGTACCTTGGCATTTTCTTCAGCTGTCCATTGTGTTTGAGGTTTTTCTCATATGTTGAGTCTGCGCTGTTGATTCTAATGACATGATTTCCTTTTTGTACTACAGGCCACATGCTGTTATCTTGTGATATGAGAAACAATCTCATCTTACCTTTCCAGTGGTAGTAGTCTGTGCCATCAAAGTAGGGAGGTCTGCTGGATGATCCTCCTTCAGGGATATACTTAGTTTTTGACATTTTTCTTTTGGATCTTTTTCTCTTACACTGTTAGGTGTAGTTTTTTAAAGAACCTTGATCTGATGCCAATTGAAGTAGCTAAAATATCACTAGAAGAGGGTTGAATAGAGATATTTGAGGTTTTAAAAATTCTGTTTAGTTTTAAAGCTCTATTCTCTTCGAGAGGATGAATATCATAAGTTGAAAGCTTAGAGGTTTAGTAGATTACCAAAAAGATAAAGAGATAAAGAGAGGATAATGACACACACAATTTTATATTGGTTCACCCAATGAAGGCTACATCCAGTCCTCACACACTTGTGACATTTTACTAAGTATCAAAAGCTATGAGCCTCTCACTAAGGTTGATTACAAATCGTGTATTCTGGAGCTTCACCAAGCTTACAATTCTTTCTTTCAGATTTCTCTCAAGTGTAACTCACTTGAAGTTTACAAGATGATATGAAGTAGTTTTGGTTATATTTCTTTCTACAAAGATATTTCAAAGATCTAGTGTAAGATTATAGAAAGTTTTGAGGGGAGGATGGAATGCTCTTGATAACCTTTTGATTTCTCTTTTTTGTGCGTATGGTTGTGTGTTGAATGAAGAAGAACAACCTTCTTTTTATAGAGAGATGAAAACTTTTTCTTCTAGAAAGTTGTCCTTTATGACCGTTTACTTAAGTTAAAATGATCCTTGAGTTTTGTCTTGAATTACAACATTGCCATTGAATTATGTCCTCATTCAGCCTAGAACTTAGGAGGTTGCTTTTTTACAAAGCTTTCCAGAAGGTTAGATCTTTCTATACGCTTTGACAACTGGAAAGTGCTTTTTCCTTTTTCCAAGATATGTACTTTCTCTTTTCGTGAATAGTGCAGCTTTTGATACTTTGGTACTATTAGTTATTTTCAATGTAGGAGAATGAAGAAGCAGCTAGTGTTCATCCTCTGGTGTTCATCTTCTGGTGTTCATCTTCTGATGTTTATCTTCTAGTTTTCTGCTTCTGGTGTTCATCTTCTGGTTTTTTGCTTCTGGTGTTCGACTTCTGCTTCTGGTGTTCAACTTCAGGTTTTTATCTTCTGGTTTTCGACTTCTGCTTCTGGTGTTCAACTTCAGGTTTTTATCTTTCGGTTTTCTGCTTCTGATTTTCGACTTCTGCTTCTGGTGTTCAACTTTAGGTTTTTATCTTCTGGTTTTCTACTTCTGGTGTTGAACTTCTGCTTCTGGTGTTCAACTTCAGGTGCTAATGACTTGTTTCTTATAAACGTTCATCCTCTGGACAGGAGGTTGATATGTTGTAGTCAATAGTCTGACCTCTTGTTGGGAGGTTGAGATCTTTGTTCTTGAATCTTTGGATTTTAATCCTGTTCCTTTCTTAGTAAAATACTTAAATGCATACATTAGTATAATCATAATCTTGAGATAATTTTGTTATCATTTAAATAGATTTTTTGTCAACAAAACATTGAGACCATCATTACTCAAAACCATGAATCTCTGTTAAATGAACTACATAACGTGTCCGTCAAAATTGACCACCTTCACCTCCCATCGGATATTGATATGTAGTTGGCTACTATAGTTTCTGTTATTTTCTTTTAAAAGCTTTATCAGACATTTCTTTTCACATCTTACATTTGTTGATGTATTAATTAGACATGTTTATCCCTTTAAAACTACTTTTCTTGATATCTTCCCTATCTTATGTGATGTTTTGATTATTCCCTATATATTATGAATGCTTGGATTTTTGTTGTTGTTTCTTCTTCCTTTTTGATCATGTCAAAAGGGGGAGAAAATTGGTATGTTGTTGTTGTTAAAAAAATTTACAAGTCTCCAAATTTTTCAATCATGATAGCATAAATTCAAATTCAAAGGGGGAGTAAGTATAAATTAAGGGCGAGAAATCAAAACTCTTTGAATTTCAACAACAAAGGCTTTGTCATCATCAAAAAGCGGGAGAATGAAAGATCTATGTTTTTTATGAAGACAAAAGACTAACAATAATGATCAAGTTGCAAGTTCAAAGTGAAATCAACAAATCAAGTTAACTATTAGCAAACTTAGAATTTAAGGTACTTGATAAAATCCAATTACATTTCAAATACAATAATATGAGAACTTTCTTATTTTCGCATATGCATCAAAAGTATTTTCAAAGTGTCAAAATACATAAACAAATATTTAAAAATCAAGTTTTTGACAAAAATCAAAGTTGTATTCGACTACATATATGTGTAGCCGAATACAGATGAAGTCAGTACCAAAAACTGGACATCTGTATTTGACTATAGCATGTCGTAGACAAATACAAAACAAGTCAGTAACTAAAATTGAACTTCTATATTTGAATACGGAATGTCGTAGCCGAATACAGATATCAAGTCAGTAGCTAAAATTGGACTTTTGTATTCGACTATATCATCTCGTATTCGAATACAAATCAAGTCAGTGGCAAAAATCACTAATTTGTATTCGACTACGAGGTTTCGTATTCGAATATGAAGTTGAAATTTTGAATAAAAACTGAACATTACAGAAGTGTATTCAAATACGCATAATCTGTATTCGAATACAAGTTCGAATCAATGCAATTTTTCAATTCAGATCTCATCTGGATCAATGCATTTTTTCATCAAATTTTCTGGGAACAATTGCCACTGATCTGAAGTGTTGTCTATGAAGTATAAATACATTATAGCTTCAGTTTTAACTTACAATCCTACTACCAATCTTAGAACAACTTTCTGAAATATCTTAACCTTCAAAGCTTCATTTTCATATTTTCAAGTACATGCTTTTCATTTTCATATCATTAAGAAAGGTTCTCAGTTGTACTTGAAAGTGTGTTGGATTGTTATCATCATACACACCGTTTTATTCTTGTTCTTAGTTAAGAATATTTTCACAAAAATCATTTAAAAGTCATTGTATTATTTGAAGAAAGTAGTATATTTTCTTCAAGTGTTGTAAACTAAGATAGTGATGTGCTATCTTAGGTAAAGTGTTAGGAATTTGTAATAGAAGTCTTAGTGTTAGACTTGTACTGATTCTAACAAATAGTGGAAAAATATCTTGTGGTGAACAAGAGGACTGGATGTACCCTTGGTTGTAAGGGGAACCGGGATAAATTTATGTGTGCTTTTCTTTTGTCATTTACAAGCTTACATACACAATCACAATTAGAAAAATAATTCACCCCCCTCTTAGATGCAACTCTGAACTTACATATTGGTTAGTAGGTTTATATGATGCTGGCTATGCTAGAGATATACTAGAAAAGAAAAGTTCCATTGGTAGTTGTACATTCCTTGGTGAAAATATGATCTTTGGGTCAAGCAATAGACAAGGAACCTTTTCTCTTTCTACAACTGAGGCATAATATGATTTAGCAGCCAGCTGTAGTACCCAACTATTGTAGATGAAACATCAACTAAAAGACTTCAAATTAATGAGAACAACATTCATGTCTTCTGTGAAGTTCATTGAAGATTTTTCTTGTATTGGATAGATTGACAATTTTAACCTAGATCATTTGTATGCTCTAGAAGTTCTAGTTAAAGAGTTTTGGAGGCTTGTTGATGCAAAGACAAATTGAGAAGTTTCAAGTGGGGCTTTAGGGCTTCCTATCAAAGTTACTCAACAAACCATTGTTGTTATCACCAAATGCTTGGATGAAGGCATGATAATCGAAAACGGATACAAGTCAAGAATTGGGTCTTCTAAAATTAATAAGGAACTTTTTGAAGATCCTAAGGTAGTTAACTACAAGTCAGTCCATTTAAAACCTAGATACAAGGTGATCTTCAAAATTCTAATTGGATGTGTGGTGCCAAAAGATGGCTTTGTTGATCACATCAACAAAGACCACAAGGGATTGTTGTGGAATATCTCCTAGAAGATTAAGACAAATTTACCACATTTGGTGCCTGAGCACATAAGGTTTTGTGTCATCAACTCCAGATCAAGAAAAATCATGACTATTCTCTACTCAGGACTCATCATAACTATGTTTACAAGAACCCCTCTCATTAAGGCCTTAGAGAAAGTAAGAGGAGTTGTTAAGGGAGAACACTTGGTATCCTCCTTTGCGCTAGTGTTCAACATACAAAACGTCATCAAAATGCGACTCATTGCTACCAAGGATTGCATAAAACCAAGCAATGAAGTTAAAAAAACTCACGAGATAGACTACTGGAACTCAAGACACTCATTTCTAGGTTGGAGATTCGTAAGCACCCATTTTTTAGAAAGATAACAAAGTGGTCGTTGAAGAACATTTAAGGATGCACCACTCTAGTCAATAGATGTCTCTAGTCTGCTTCGCTCTTCCAAGAACATCATAGGAGATTGAGAAGAAAAGGAAAAAGGAAGTTAGGGTATCTTTTGTGATAATGGAAGAAAAAGATGATGAAAATGCCAATTAAGATGGAGCTAGTCTTACATTGAGAAAGAGACAAAAGTTAAATCTATCTGCTAAGCTTATTCACTCTCTTATTGATTTTAGTAGTGATAGTGGTAGTGAAAGAAATGAATATGAAACTACTGCAACATCATATTAACCCCTCACTAAACACAAAACTCCTACTCTTGTCCCCTCTACACCCTCAATCAAAACCACCCCTCAAACCTTTATTGTGTACTATAGTTTTAACTCAGATAGAAACACCTCAGATGAGATGTTTAAGGCAAACTTAGCTGAAAATATTGCAACTTAGGTATTGATCAAAACCGCTACCCTCTCAACACTGAATTTCCCGCCTTCCTACTCTAACCGTCCACAAACACCTAACCAAACAACTGTTGGAACCAAGTTGGTTCTAAGTACTTAGGATTTTGATGTTTACAAAAGCACTCCATGTAATCTTATTTTGTACTTGAATTATTACATTAAATGCCACCAGAAGATGAAGTTTCCAGAGGCAGAAGATGAAGACACCAGATAATGCATCCAGAAGATACCAGAGGATGCATCCTGAAATTACTAGAGGATATCTTTGCTGGCCCAGATCAGAAGGAAGCAAAGTCAGAAGGAGACCTGGACCAGACCAGAAGGAGGCCTGCCAGAGGGAGACTTGATCCAAACCAGCAAGAATCATTAGTCAGACTTAGACCAGAAGTTATTATGACCAGAAGATGGTCTGGCAGTGAAATGATAAAACAGCCCAGACTTGATCCAGAATTAATCAGAGGATAAATTAATGGGTCCATAACAAGAGATTCAATCCAGATTTGACCCAGACCAGAAGATAGCATGGTTCAGGGTATGAAACTAATTCCAGACCAGAAGAAATGATGTCCAAATTTGATCCAAACCTGATCCAAATCAGAAGGTAAAATGTCCAGACTGAAATATTATTTGTCCAGATTTAATTTTAGTTTAATCCAGACCCAGTTCAGAATTGGTCCAGATCAGAGGGAAAAGGTTCAGATCAATGGTCAAGATTTAAGTATATGGCTCAGTGCTGGCTAAGATCAGAAGATCAGACCATGGCCCAGTGTTGGCCGAAATCAGAAGGTCAGAATGTGTGGTCCAGCATTGGCCGAGATCAGAGGATCACAGTAGATAAGTTTGCAAGTCCTGGTTGGCCGAGATCAGAAGATCAGAAAGTGTGGTCCAAGGCTGGCCGAAATCAGAGGATCACAGCAGATCACTTAGTATGGTCCAGATGTGGACGAGAGCATAAGATCAAAGGGTTCAGATTTAATCATGATGATAATCGGTGGAGATTTGACTAAATTTGATCAAAGTATTAAAAGGATTTGATACAAAAATAAGTTGAAGTCATATGGGAATTCTGAAGCTATTGGCAGGAAGAAAGATTTGTTCCATAATTAATTAAAGACAGGATTGGCCCAAGTTATTTATGAAAGCAAATCTGGAGCTAAACAGATATTTTTTTTATTTAAATTAAACTCGATTGGTCAAGATATTTTTGCAAGAGAATCCAGCAAGATACAGCTCGAATTTCAGCTTGGAAGAGACCCGAATTCACATCTATAAAAGGAGCCTCAAGACTGAAGACTCAGTATCGAAAATCACAAAAGAGTCATACACTTCCAAAAGCAAACACTCAAGTTTTCAGTGAGGTTAATTATGAGTTCTAGCTTTCCAGAAGCAAGCACTCGTGTTATTTTCATTCCCTTGTGTTAGATCTAAGTTGTTGAAGTAGAGTCTACAATCTGAGGGAGTCAGAAGGGGTAGCAGATTACTTGGCAATTAGATTCAAGGTGTTGTAGTTCCTTCTACAATCTGGGGTTGTCAGATTGGTAGGAGAAGACTTGACTTAAGAAGTCAAGATGCTATATTCCTCAAAAGTCTAGGATTGTTAGACTGTTTGAGAAGACTGACTTGGAGGGTCAATGGTATTGTTGTAATTCAAGGTTTTGAATTAGTGAAATCCTTCAAGGTGAAGGGACTGGACGTAGCCTCGTTAATGGTGAACCAGTATAAAATTATGTGTTTTTATTTTTACTTTATATCCGCCGCTAACTCTGTTTTATTCATACATCAAGTTTTGTTTTAAAACTGCAAAAACAGAAATACTATTCAAGTTAGTCAAACACAATTTAACCCCCCCTTCTCGTGTTTGCACCTTCAACAACCAGTCCAACCTGACCCATCCCTTCCACACCTGCATCTGATCCCCACTCAGTTATGTTAGTGGATCTTATCCACACAACAACTGAGATAGAAACTCAAATGTAAATGATTTAGTCTCTGAAACATCCTCAGATGACCCACCTGCTTGAAACTCAACCCAACCTGAAGTTGAACCTAATGCTTGCCTACCCTAGACCTAGCCCCTATAATTCCCTCTATTCCTTTTGGTTTGCCAAACCATAACTCATTCATTACCTCTTTCACTGTTAAAGTTACCATGATTAGGAACATGAATGCTCAATGTTTGGATCCTGATGAAGTCTCAAGTCAATGGGACAATGTATTTTCCTTTGTCACAACTTGGATCAGTG
Source organism: Cicer cuneatum (assembly GCA_037974295.1). Lineage (NCBI taxonomy): Eukaryota > Viridiplantae > Streptophyta > Magnoliopsida > Fabales > Fabaceae > Cicer > Cicer cuneatum. The sequence goes on from JBBPBO010000001.1 coordinate 58,099,860, forward strand.
AAAACACGGAGCATGGAATGCATCACTCAGAACTTTAGTGTTTTTAGACCTACTGTTTACATCCTCTACCTTTGGATCTTGCATTTTCAGAAAGCTGATGGAGACCAGACCAAAAAGCAATTGGCTGCTACATCAAAAGGACCATCAAGTGAAGATAACATTCCTTTCAGATATGTTCATTTGGAAACCATAGTGGTTTCTCCCTTGGCATCATTGCAGTTTTCTCTGATCATTCCACGTGTTGAGTTACCTCCCTTGGTTGTTCCTGCTACTGTTGCTTCAGGTTTTGTAATGTGTGCCTATTAAGGCCCTTCTATTATTCATTCTACCCCTACGTCGACCCATCTCAGTTTGTAAAGAAGGATGATTTTGATCGACTAGAAGCTAAAACTGATGTGTTCGTGGAACAAACAACCAAGAATCAGGAGTCCATTCATGACACCTTTGTTATTTTTTCTTTATATGTGTATTGTTTTCACCCACTCATGTATTATGCACTCTTTAATGCAAATTTGTTTTCACTCTTATATCTTTCTGGTGTGCTTTACGTCAATGTACCCACTTTTTTTGTCTGATGACGAAAGAGGGAATGTGTTTATAAGAACAATTTCTTATCTTTTAGCAAACACTCCATGTCAGAATTTCGTACTCCACTCTTTTTTTCAAATATGATCATATTAAGGGGAGTTTTATTGATTTACTTTGAACAGCTCTGCATTTATCACCTTTTTATAAAAAATTGTTCACAAAAATAGATGTTTGTCAACATCAAAAATGGGGAGATTTTTAGAACCAAGTTGATTTGAAGAACAATGACCATTAATTGTTTTGATGATAACATAAATTATTTTGTGTGAACAATTTATGGTGCTATTATATTTATTTAAGTGTGGAGACCCTTGTCACGAGATTTAAAGTCTTTATGTTGCATTCATTAATGAATAGATAAGCTAAACAAAGAAATTAAGACAATGCTCTGAAATATCTGTTAAGATGTAATTGACTCTGACAAACGCACTCTCAACGCACCTTTGCTAAAGTCAACATTTAAATATCATATGCTCTTCATAGTAGACTTATGCTCTTACTGAAGAAGTGCGTAACATCCTCCGATAATGTCATCCTCTAGTCATCGTACCATTTCTATCAAGATACAATGAATCAACTATGATGACAAATTTAGACAAGTTCTTAATGTAGATTCAAGATCTTTGAAGATGTGATATGAGTTATCATTTTACTTGTGGACTAAAAGGCTCTCTATAAAAAGATTCCTGATAATCACTAAGAGAGACATAAATATAGACAACACACACAATAAAAAGAGAAGAATTTCTGCCATCACAAATACAAAGTCTTAAAAGCTCTTGTATTAGCTCTAAGTGTTGAGAAATCTAAAATACCTTCTCAGAGCAATTTGTGTAAACATTTATGTGAGAGAGTTCATCTGAAACCCTATTTAAACATTGTTATAACTTGGTCCAGTAGTGGATGCCGCCCTTAAGAGCTTGAACGTAGTACGCTAGAAGGTTGAGAAGACTTTAACACAGTTAATTTGACTAGAAGGTGTTTAGTGAACGTGTGATTCTATTGGTGAATAGTGAATAAAACCCTTTCGTGTGAAGGAAATGGATGTAGATGCCGTGTTGGTGCTGAATTAAGATAAATTGACTTGTATTTTTTCCCTTTATCTTTTTACTTATCGTTATTATTGCTTTCAACATCACTAGTTTTTTATTTATTTTTAATTATGTTTTTAAAACAAAAGACAACTCAAACCCTACCTTTCTTGTTTTTCTCTCAACAATAATTCCTTTCACTCAATGTTGTCATTTTCCCATTTTAAATTAATAATTTAATTTAATTTAAAACAAATTCGCTAACTACTTTCTGCAAAATTAATCGCCTATCTTGAATTTAAATCCATTATGTTTATTGACTAGGTGTTCTTCTCGGAAGTTTTGGCTCAATTGAGGAACTTGGCTAAGTTGGATTCGACTTATATAAATACCTGCATATGGGCGCCAACACTTATTTAAATTTTTGTAAGTTAAAAATAAGAAATAACTAATATTTTTATGATAAAAATATTGTTTCTTGTTATAAAGTAATAGTTAGACACATTTTTTCATATTAGTTGAAGTTAACACGCTAACTCCGTTTTTATATATAAGACAATTTTAAGAAATTCTTTTATCTCTTTTTATAAAAAATATTTTGAATTTTGAATTACATTAATTACTTTTTTTACTAACATGCTCCTAATTAATTAAATCTTTTTCTGCTATCAACAATAAATATTAAATGAAAGTATCAATTAATTATCTCTCTTAAAGTTTAAATTTGTAAAAACAATATAAATTATTACCAAATTTAATACAACTATCAATTTTTCGTGAATATTTTTTATAATAAAATATAAAAAATTGTATAATATTTATAAACAATGAAATGATTTTTTGTAAAATACAAAAGTCAATAAATAGTTCTTTAATTGATAAAAATTATTATTAATTTATTAGTTTGGAAAACTAATGTATCAAAACTCTTCAATTTATGAATGCATTGTAAAAATTCTTTAATACTACTATTAATTTTTTTAATTCTCGTAATTTGATTAAAGGGAAGGCTTACCCATATAGACGATAGTAATTGATTAAAAGAGTATCAATACTTTAAAATAAATAACACTAAATTATATATGTTGCCCTAGAAATTTAATGAAGTTCATATAAAATGTCAACAAATAAATGAAACCGTGTCGCTAAGTAGAACAAGACAAGTACAAGTACAAGACAAGTGTGGCATAGGCTCTGGATGAAGAGAAGCATGGTCCATTCCTTACAGGAAATACAAACTTGTGAATTCAACAATTAATTACTATATGAACAACATCCCACATGACCTCCATAAATTTTCTCTTCTTTTGATTCCACCTACCTTTCTCATAGCCCAAAACTTATTAAAGTCTTCCCATGCATTCTCGACACTTGCCAATTCTTAAATTAACTTCACAGCTTCACTTCATATCTTTTATTACTCTCAACTGTCCACTATACTACTTCACTATTATATAACACAGCCCTTTTGCATGCAATCTAACACATCAGGTTTTTCATTCTGAAAATCTGAGACAAATAGTTGTAAAGGTAAGTAAGATGGCAAAATGGTGTACAATGTTTGTGGTTGTTGTAGTTCTTGTAGTGCATGCAAGTGCAGCACGTATGGTTCCAAATGGCGAGGAGGAACAAACAATGGGTGTGATGCATGCAAGTGCTAAAAAGGGGGTTGATGATAAGAAGAATTTTGTGGTTGGTGGGGTTGGTGGATTTGCTGGTGGGTTTGCTGGGATTGGTGGGGTTGGTGGTGGAATTGGAAAGGTTGGTGGTATAGGTGGTGGAATTGGTGGTGGTATTGGGAAGGTTGGTGGGATAGGTGGGATTGGGGCTGGAGCTGGAATTGGTGGATACCATGCTATTGGGGGTGGCCTTGGTGGTGGGATTGCTGGTGGAGCTGGAATTGGTGGGGGTATTGGAAAGTTTGGTGGCATTGGTGGTGCTGGAATTCTTGGTCATCATGGTGGAGTTGGAGGGTTAGGTGGTGTTGGTGGTTTAGGTGGTGGTGTTGGAGGCTTGGGTGGGGCTGGAGGAGTGGGAGGATTAGGTGGTGCTGGTGGTGCCGGTGGTGTTGGTGGTGCCGGCGGATTGGGTGGTGGTTCTGGAGGCTTGGGTGGTGGAAGTGGTGTGGGAGGCTTAGGTGGTGCTGGTGGAGTGGGAAGCTCTGGTGGGACTGGTGGAGCAGGAGGCTTAGGTGGTGGGGGCGGTTTGGGTGGTGGTGGCGGTAGTATGGCTTGTGGGTTTCCCCGTTGTCCTTAATTTGGATTCATTTTGATGTTTTGCATGCATGTTGTTGGTGTTGATTTATTGTGCTGCCAATTCTTTAGGGTTGGTAGTCTTAGGTTTTGAACTTTCTTTAGTAGTAATTTGTTATTAATGTTATTGAGTTTCTAAGCTTTTGTTGTCTTGTCATATCTATTTAGATTTTAAGGTTTTATTGTCAATCATGCATCGAAGATCAATTCACTACTATTGTTATTTCTAGTTTTATAATTTTGTAGCTATCTTCAAGTTTACATATTGGGGGTATTTAATTGGCAGCCTTTATTAGTAGTACATTCCTTTGAATGGTGGGTGTCTATTATTAATGCATATTTGCACTACATTTTGTTAAATATACTTCCACTATTCTAAAATAAGAGTATACCTATATTTTTTTAACTTATAAAAAAACTAAACAAATGTAGTTTTTAAAATTATTGAAATTAATTATTGGTTATTAACTTTTGTTGTAAATGTTTGATAAAATTTAATAACTTAAAAATAATGCATATAATATTAATTTAAGGGGTTGAATTAAAAAAAATAATCATTAATGTTTCACTGAAAAAATAAAATGATATTTTAAAACCGAGAGAGTAATTATTTAATTATTGTACTTTTTCAATTTGTTTAGTGCGCGATAAGCTCAATCAAATTCAAATTAAATTTAGTGGTTAATTTTTATGTATTGATGGTGTAAATATATAGAGTAAAACTACTTTTAAATTTCATTGTACTAATAATTGAAGTTGAAGACATCCATTTTGTTTTTGCATTTATCCACCACCAATATTCAATTTTTTTTTTATCTTAAAAGAGATAGTGAATTCCACCGTAATCCATTCACACAACTGTGAGTTTTCGGGTTCAAGACATCAAATCTAACAATATTGGTATGAGTTCTCGGGTGATCAAGACGTCAAACATAATAATATCGGTATTTGTTGGTTGAACTAAATTTTAAAGACTATTCAACTTGAATAAGTTATTATAAATGAGTCAAGCTACTTATGGATAAAACCTAAACCAAGGTTGAATCAATCTAAAAGTACTTTGAAATTAAGGTTCAATCAATCTGAAAGTAGTTTTTGAATCAAACTACATATTATGTTAATTAGTTATTAAGTTTTTTTTTTATCATAGAAAAGATGGTAAATTTCACTATAATTAACTCACACAATCGTGAGGTCTCGGGTTTCAACTCAGAACTCTAACCTAACAATATTAACATTTGTCAATTGAGTTAGGGTTAAAGGACAAATAGTGATTAAGTTTTAAGAAGGAGATAACAGGTACAAATCCAAGAAATTAACATAATCACTTATTACTAACATATTTTTTATAAAAAATATTTCAATATATTACTTCTATCCCTGATTATAAGCACCTTTTGGAAGAAAAAAATTTGTCCTTAAATATAAGAACACTTTCAATTTATTAGGTGCATTTTTTTATTTTTTCCAAACATATTCCTTATTAATACTACTAATTTATCTTGGAATATGAAAAATTAAGTTTAAAGCATTCAAATATAAAAGGTTATTTTAAGAATATTAACATATACAATAACACATTAACTACCCTACCAACTTTTATTAATAAGAGTAAAAAAAGCAATGAGTGCTTATATTAAAGGACAAAGGTAGTATATGATATGATACATTGATAGTTGTATTAACCCAAATATAGTTTGATTAATAAACTATTATTTAATAAATATAATTAATTTATGATGAAAACTCCAATTTATCAATAAAATTTGAAGTATTTATAAGATTAATCATCAAATAAAATAAACCAATTTAAAATGGTTATAAATAAATAAATAAAATAGCAGTTTATTTTAGACATAAATATATTTTTCATCATTTATCTTTTACCAAATATTAGTTTCGGTATTTTATCTTTTTTTGATTAATATTATCCTTTGTCTTTTATAAGTGATAAATTTTAATCCTTTTCACAATTAGAACAAAAGCTATATAAAATTTTAATCCTTTTCTATGCGTCCATTATAACATCTTTTCAAAAAATATTCATTTAATCAATAATAGGCTTGCATTTGAAAAAATATTCATTGTATGTTTTGAAATATATATAAAATCTTTAAATGAAAGACATTTATCATAGTTATATATGTATATTCATCTCCTCTATGTTAAAGATTTCATATTTAACTATACAAATGATCCAAAATTTAATATGAATGATTCATGAGAGTGATCATGCAACTCTTTAAAAGGTTTATGGTGAAAATGACTAAATTTTATCACTTATAAAAGATAAAAAAATAAAAATAAAAACGAATTAAAAATACAGAAGATCAAAATAAATATTTGATAAAAGATAAATAATAAAAAAAATTAATAATATTTTATTTTATCAGAAAAAGACATAATATTTTTATAGAAAAGAAAGAAATAAAAAGGCCTTTGATGCTCTTGTTTTTTTTAGTACATAGATGTTTTTATTAGTACACAAACACAGACACAAGCTGGGAAAAAATTATGCCCAAAAAATGAATGTGGAGGGTAGTTGGTCAAAGCCTTTTGATCAAAGTTAGAAGTGTCACGTAATAAAAATAGGAGTTTCATATAATTGCAATCTTGAGCTATTTATGAAAAGAGGATGTTCTTTTAAAAATGCTTAATTGCAGTTTTTACTCTCTTGTTATCATTATTTTATAATATTAGTTCTTTTATTTTAAAATTCAATAATTTTGGTTTTTTTTTGAATTTTTGAACCAAAAATAAATGATGTGATATCTTTTAAATAATATGACGTATGATACGATAATATTAAATGACGTGTTATATGACACTTTAATTTTTATTTATATTCACTTTTGTAATTTTATAAATAAAGATTAAATTTACTTTTGGTTCTTCTATTTTGTTTAAAATTGAACTTTTCGTCCATTAATATCTTAAACCGATATTTTACTCTTTTTATTGACTAATTCTTGAATTTTTTTTTATTTTCCACTATTTTTTATGATGTGACACTCTCATCAATTTATTTTATTTATATATTAGGATATATAAAATTAAAATTTAAAAAATTAAAATTTTATTTAACTTTTTTCAATAATATTAAATTGAAAAATATTATATAAAATATCTAAAATTTTAAAAATTTTATGTTAAATATTTTTATATTATTTTTCATATTTAAATTTATTAAAATTTAATATTTATTTTATTTACATATTTAAAATAAATTAATTTTAGGTTATTTATAAATTTTAAAACATTTAAATTTGATTTTTTATTTTTAGTATTTTAATATATAAATGAAATAAATAATAAAAGTAATTACAATAATAATGACATAAAAATAATTTTACCGAAGTCACAAATACAATCTATGTGTCACATCATTAATGAATGTGCCACATAATAAAAAATGATAAAGGACCAAAATAAATCCCCAAGAATTTGTTATTAAGGACCCAAAAAATTAGCTTTAGAAATAGATAGATTGAAAGTTAATTTTTGATAAAATAGAGGAACCAAAAATATATTTAATCTTATAAATAAATTAATACATTTAGATCAATCTACATCATAAAATTGTATATCACTCCTTTTAAAATATGTCGAATCACCTTTCTTTATTTAAATAAAATGAATGAGGGACTAAAACTAATAAATTTTAAAATAAAAAGACTAATTTTGTGAATTCATTAAAATAAGGAGACCAAAACTGCAATTAAACCAAAAAGAAAATATAGTGTTTACCATGTTCACAAATTTATCCTTTTTATAGTATTGTTGAATTTTTGTTTTTTTTTATGTACTCTTTCAACTTGAATAATATGTCTCATTTAAACAATTTTATATTAAAGAAATGGAAATATTTATTTGTTTATTTTAAATTGGACAAAATAACGATGAAATTTAAGAATTTCAAGAATGTAATTTGACAACTCAAATTTTTCATAAGATATATCTCCAAAATATAGAAATCACCAAAATTTATATTATATTTAAGATCAAAATTAAATAAAATTATTTCATAAGAAAATATGCATATCACATGTAACTTTTAAGAGATAAATATTCATATTTACCTTTGTTCAAAAATAAAAATTTTAAGTGGTTCAGGGGTGATGCTTTTGCCTGTAGACCTCACTACAAAAAAAAACAGAGGAATTGTGGTGGTTTTAACTATCATAATCGACGAAAGTGGCAGCCCTAATAACGCCGTAAATTTATCTGCCGCAAAATATAAAATGGCGGCCAAACATTAACCGCTACAGGGACCGCCACATTATACATTATTTAAAATGGCGATGTGGTTAAATACATGGGAATCCTCATGTATCTTTTATGAATGAGCTTCATATCCTTCTTTATGTTTACTTTGGTAGAGGATTTATGTGGCAACTACTTTTGATATGTGTACCCTTTCTTCCTAGGGCTTCATACTTGGATCGTCTTTCTTCCTCTTTTAATGGCTATTCTGACTTTTTATATGTGACAGTGAGCGGTTGATCTTATCTTCTTGATTGATTTAGAACTTTTTTAGTTTTGGTTTTAGTTTTCTAGTTTTGTTTATGTTGTTTTGGACCGGCGTACACCTATATTTTCTTGGCTTTTATTCTTCTTGCTTCGTTTCTCTTGTAATGGGTTGTACTCCTTTTCATTGTATATTATATCTCTTTGTCGTTAAAAGAAAAAACATGTTATCATATTAGTGGTGATCACTCCTACATCAATTACCATAACCATAATATTGGTTGTATAAAACAAATAGAATGAATCATTTACTTCTAAAAATGGAAGTTCAATTTATTATTTGATCTTTCACCAATTTAATCATCCACTACTTGTTTATTCAATCACAAATGTGACTAATCTTTTTAAAATATTTTTAAAATTATTTTCACAATTTTGCTAATTCAAGAACATTCCCGCTGTTTTGTTCAACCACATATGTTTTTTAATCTTTTAAAATATTAGTTCTATAAAACAAATAGTATGAATCTTTTACTTAACATATGTTTTTTAATCTTTTAAAATATTAGTCGTATAAAACAAATAGTATGAATCTTTTATTTTTGGAAACGGAGTTCAATTTTTCATTTGATTTTTCACCCTTTTAATCACGCACAACTTTTTATTCAATCACAAATGTGTAACACCTTCGATTTTTAATTCAAAACATTACTTAAAAAAATGTTTATTTTTATTAAGAAAACGACTACTTTTTAAAAACAAAAAAGAGAATAATTTACCATGTAATAAATAAAAGTTACACTATAAAATAATTATAACTTAATATTATTTTTGTTAATTTACAATTTGTTAAGAAAATGTTTATTTACACGCTAAAATAGAATAAATTATTTATAGGAGAAATTCAGAAAAAATAAAGTTAACCGCGACAGTTTTAGTAATATAAAATATTATTTTTAAATAAAAATCTCAATTTTTCTGTGCGTGTACCAAACAAACATCGTTCAATCGTGCATTTCTTTAAGATTATTAGTACCAAAAATGTTAGTGTAAAGAGTCAGTCCATCGTTCACGACAAATGAATCCAAATAATAAATTAAAATCCATAAATATAAAAGTATAGAAATCTCTTTAAAAAAAAGAATTACATGAATTTCTGTCAAAAAATAATAATAAAAGAATTGGATGAATTAAAATAAACTACAGGAAGTGCACCAAATTTAATTAACTATTAATTTTTTATAAAAAAATTATTAATTACTAAACTATAAAAATACACATAAAATTTAGCAAATATGAACCTTACCTCTAAATTAGTTGACCGGTGCATCAACCGAAAATATTCTTTTGTTATTGACAAAGTTAAATTCAATAAGACTTTATCATCTATTATTTTAGATTACATATTGAATTATACTACTTTTTTTATTCAATAATTAAATTTCATTACATATTTATTTTATACTCCTATTAAATTATATTAAATTATGACACTATAAGTTGATCATTGAATTACATTTTCTTAATTGAAATCAACAATAACGTCAAATTAGATGATTTCTTCCATTATATTTTATTTGATATTAAATATTATTTTTTTTTAACTCAAGAGTGATAATCGATTTTAGTCACTGAAAAATTATGAAATAAATAATTGAAAAAACTTAATCTCTATATGTACCACTTTGTTAATTTTTGTTTTCTGAGTTAAAGAATATGAAGAAAATTAAAATTATAAGTGATTAAAACACATCAAGAATTACTGTCAAATTAAATGACATGATAACCTTTTTTTTCTATAGTTCTAGGCCAAAAAAATTAAGGACTTATAATTTAAAACTTTAATTATTGTCAGACACAAATTATTGGATATTGTAATCCAATCATTGTGTGGATATATTAAATAATTTAAATTTTTTAAAAATATTATAATTGTAATACTAACGAGCTTTAGCAAAAAAATTGTAATACTAATAAAACTTTTATTAAAAAAACAAAGACATTTTAACTTTTCATATTTTATTGAATAAATTTATTATTATTTTTCTTATGTAAATTTTATAATGCATATTTGTTGATCTAATTTTTTTATATTTTACAAGAGATGGTAAATTTTACCATAATTAACATACACAATTGTGAAGTCTCAAGTTAAAACGATAAGACGGTCCAACTTAACAATTAATATCGACATTTGATAGTTGAGTTAGGACTTAATGACTTTGTTAATGTAATTTTACATCAATTAAATTGTACAAAGTATCATTTTTTGAATAAATTTATATTGAATTAATTCGAAAGACAAAAATATATTTAACACTAAAAACTTCCGCATAATCCCGTGAACAGTATCCACAATAATTTAATAATTCTTTTCTCAAATATTCAGTTATCAAATTAATATCTTATACATAAAAAAAAGTTAAATACTAACGAAATTGCTTCAGTGACCTTTCCAAATATCTTGGCACATTCATTCATTTGCTTTTTCAATTAAGTTTTTTATTTTTATTATAAAAATCATATATAAACAAATTTGTCACTAAAAAATTAGTTAAAGATAGTATTTAATAAATATTGTTGATATGGAAATAAAAACAATTATAATACACCAATCATAATTTTTTCACTATTTTTATGACACATCAATTTTTTCACTTTTTTTTTTTTTGGAATTGGGTTACTAAAGAAGTTATTGAAACATAGAATTCAAACATGAAAATATCATCAACATATAAAATGAGACCACTTATAAATTCATTAATTATAATTTTTCATACGTCTCTTTCTTGGCGTTGATTTTTTAGAAATCAGTTGTTAAAGAATATGTTGGAACTTATAATTCATACATGAAATAATTTATACATGAAATTCATACATAAAAATGAGAAAATTATAATATATTAATTATAATTTTTTTCACATTATTTTCTTTAAAATAAATCGTCAAAGAAAATGTTGGAGTGTACAATTCATATATAGAACAAGTGTTTGTCTCTAATCAATTAATTAAATTCAATATTTTTAATATCATCTAAATAAAAATAAGATCATTTTGTTTAAAAAAGCCAAAAGAATATACATATATATATATATATATATAAAAAGAAAATAGCAAAGCACAAGGTGTGCCTAGCAAAATTACATAGAGTTCAAAAGAGCATAAAAAACATAAATGCCAAAGAGAAAAAGAATTAGGACGTAGGAATTCACAGAGAAGGGAAGGTTGAAGACATCAAAGAGTCAAATAAAAAATAAAGCCTTTTCCTCGATGTCTTAACCAACACCACGATATGATTTTGATATTTTTCAAACCATGATCAACATTGAACTCTTTGAGCTGAAAAATAATTTCCCGTATCTTTCAAATGGACCACACACAAGCCATATAAGATTCAATGCCTTGGCAACTCTTTAACCTCCAATTCCATCCAAACAAAACAATATGATCTAAAGCAACATTGGAAGCACACACCGAACATTCTGACACTTCAAAACTGTCCACCAACTAAAAAATAGATGTTAGACATTTTCCTCCATACCACACCCACTCACATAATAGCGGTATGACACTTCCAACGAATCTCATTTGATAAGATTATCTTTAGTAAGGATACAATTTTGTATCAAACGCCAACAATACAAAGAAACCTTTTGTTACGACCTGAAAATCGGACGCTATGACCGATGCACAAGATATACTCATAGCCTAACAAGTCTATCAACTAACTTAACAATTAAGCAATTATACAGTTCTAAATAACCATTTCAAAAAAAAAACATTATAACATTTCTCGAAATTTTGACAGAATATCATCTATAGTTTCAATGTTTCCAAATATAAAATTATATTTCAAATTTTTAAGTCAGTCAATATTTCAAAAGAAAGAATATAAATATTTAATATATTTCGAATGACTTTCTAGACTCAAAATAGCTGCAAAATACATCATGACTCAACAAATACAAAAGGGTCATTGATCAAGGAGGCCTACAAAAAAAAGTGATTGAGAAAGATTAACAACATGAAGGGGTAAGTCACAAAAACTTAGTGAGAGGACAATAACCACCACCAACTAGAAAGGAAACACACAAAAAAAGCGAATAATTGTTTTACACTCTTGTGGCAATTATGCTAAACAATACTACCTTAAATATAGATAATTCTCAATAAAGTATACACATGATAAAATCAATAAACTTTTAATTTAGCCGTTCAAGTGAAAAAGTATAAATGTTTAAAATGCAATTTATAATGAAGTCAAATCAAAATGAGAAATCTTAAAAGGATCATAGAAAATATACCAAATAAAAACATAAATTTTTTAGAACCAAGACACGACCTCATCTTATTAATAGCTCTCTCCTCCTAAGGGTGACTCCATCTAACAGATAACTCTCTCCTCTTAATCTCGTAACGCATCATAATGCATAAATTATGGAGTTTACATCTTGCTGATAGACCTCTCCTCCTAAGGATGACATATCTCATATGGGCGACTCCATCTAACAGGTAACTAGGTGCACCTACCTCAATTGATGATTTCATAGTTATAACAACGATTTTCAAAACACATATTTAAAACCATTTCTCATTTCATCGTAACTCATGGAAAACATATTCAAATGTACATCAATTCCATATTTAAATACTTTATAACTCATAAATAAATCAAACTATAAACATATTATATACGATATACCATGAAAATAAATAAAGGATGAAACTGAGAAAAAAAATTCAAAGGTTATGTTCTCCAATTTTTTAAATCAATACTTTAACATAGAAAACGAGTAAAATAATAATTATAACATAATAAAAATGCGTTACAATGATTGTCATCTACTCACAACTATGAATAATCGACTAAGTTTGTTTTCTAATAATTCCTAGAGAAGTAGACACGACCTTAGCTAACAGATCTGAGTATAAAAAATATTCTCAAGACTTTAGAATAATTATTTTAAAATTTTGCTAACTATAGGAAACCATAAAAAGTCCTTAAAATCTACTCTTATCACCAAAATAAGATTTTTAAACAAAATTATATTTTTCTAGAGATTCATTCTTAGCATTGAAGTTGTGTATTTACCTCAAAGAGTCTCAATAAACACTTATAAAAAAATTAGTATTTTTCTCCTTCCTTAACTCACTAAGCATAACCACAAAATTATAACTAAGAACACTTGTAGGAGTATGAGAAATTATATTTTTGGAGATGTTAAATTCATTTTATGAATTAAGGGTTTATGAGTGCAATTTGTGTTGTAGGTGAGAAGAAACAAAAAAAAAATAAAACTGGGGATGAAGTGTAGTGTTGCTGCCGATAGAGAAGGAGAGGAAGGGAAAAATACGAAGGTGAACTGGAATTGATTTATTAGTAATTTATATATATATATATATATATATATATATATTGTAACATGTAGTGTGTTGTTTTATTTATTATTATTATTATTATTATTATTATTATTATTATTATTATTATTATTATTATTATTATTATTATTATAAATGAAACGACGTGTTTCACCTTTAAAGAAGCCCATTTATTCCAAGTAACCTTATGTTGCGGCATATCGTAGCTTTCAAAGTTCTGCATCATATGACAAAGGCCAATGCTTAGTAACTTTATGTTGCGGCATATATATATGTTGCTATGACATGAAGACCAATGCTTAGTATCCTCAACTGCCAACACTAAGTGTCCTTAATTTCATCCTGCAAAGTAAGGTTAGCCAACAACACTCCTCGACTACATCTCGCTCCCACTGAAAAAGCCCGTGCCTCCCTGTGCCACCAACCCCCTTCTATATATTTCCACAATCGAGACGTTTCTATCATTAAAAGCCCCAAATAGTCTACTGAACTTCTCACCAAAATGATCTCGAGATAACTAAAGATCAAGCCAAAAATTAATTTGTTCACTGTTACCTATCTTTTTCACAAATCTATCCGAAAATCAATTCTCATGCACTCCACTGCCTACTGTTCAAACCGTAATGTCCGTCCATCAAACAAAATCAAAACGACAACTACTAATCCCTCGCCCCTCTACAATATATTAATTACATTACTTGCTAGAAATATATAAGAGCAATTATTAATTATATTTTATTATAAAATTCAACTACAAAATTTTTTTTTGATAAATAGTTAAATTTTTTTTTTGTTATCGTTAATATAAAAATTAGAATAATTATGATACACTAATTATAATTCTTTTATTTTTCAACTTTTTTATGTTGTTTTTTGAAAATTAGTTGCTAAAAAAGTCATTAAAACGTATAATTCATGTATGAGATAAATATTTGTTATTAATAACTTAATTAAAAATATTTTTTTATATCTCTTAAATAAAAATAACAATAATTCTAATATACTATTTATAATAAATTAAAAAAACCGTACATAGGACACATTTTTGTCACTATTGAATTATTTAGAATTTGTATTTTATTAACATCGTTGACATAAAGAATGATTATAATTATAATATATTAAATATAATTTTTCACACTTTAATTTTTTCACGTTGTATTTTGGATATTTTGGAGCATTCAATTCATATACATGTTTATCACTAATCAATTAATTCTAATATACTTTTTTTAATAAAGAATAAGTTAATATTAATGTTTTTTTAACATTAACGACATAAAAACAACATCAATTATAATACACGAACAAATTATCACATATGAGATTGAATAATCATGCACAAGAAAAATTGTCGCCTATAAAAATTTCACTTTTAAAAATTTCAAAATAATTATCATACACAGAACAAGTTGTTTCTAATTAGATTGAACTATCATACACAAGACAAATTTTCTTTGCTAAAAATTATAAAATCATTAATATACATGGTGTCACTTCGGATTGTCCACGAAAAAAGAGTTTCCACCAATTTTATTTTATTAAAAAAATTTAAATAAAATCTAAAATATTGATCTTAAACCATAAATTCGAATTTAAAAATCGAAAAATATTGAATAAAATCTAAAATCTTGAAAGTTTATATGTATTTGGTGAAATAAATATATATACTATAATATAATATAAAAGCAAAGTAATATAAACAATACATGTACAAGGTATCGGAAATGTTACCTAAGACTTCTACTTATACTAGTAAATTAAGTTTTATTATTTTAGAAATAATATTTGTCGTTGTTTGATAAGTGCCAAATTTATCTAATTTTTTATTATCTTTTGGGAACTTATACGTTTGAAATATTTAAGATATATGTTAAATTATCCCTCAATAGGTTATTTTAGTAAGTAGTTAGTTTCTGTATAAATATTATGGTAAATATATTAATTATAAGTATTAATTACTTTATGTTTAATTGTAGGAGAAATATCAAAGTGGTCCAAGTAAAGGAAAAGCAAAAAGCCAAAGTTGAAAAACTTGGCTTAAGCCAAAACAAGCTGGCTTAAGCTAGAAGGATGCTGAAAGCAAAACCAGAAGGACCGCTTAAGCCAAAGCTTAGCTGGCTTAAGCGAAAATGAGGCAGAGACATGGATTTTGAAGAACCCAGTTGGCTTAAGCCATATATTTTCTGGCTTACGCAGACAACCTTTCCTAAGCATGAAGAAACCTATTGGCTTAAGCCAGATTGGCCTGGCTTAAGCGAGACCATCAACTCATTTCCTTTAAAAACGCACAGACAGACTTCCAAAAAGGCGATTACTGAGTTAAAAAGAGGAATCAAGAGAGAAGACAGAAAAAAAATTGGTTGCTTGATTGGGGATCAACCGAAAAGCTGGAATTGTTCCTAAGACATCACAGAGTCGTCCTTTCTTTTGAGATCGTCGCTTTGAGCTTGACAGCATCCATGGCTATGGATTGCTAATTTTCTTTCGTTGGAATTGTATGTAACTCTTTAACTTGGCTGTATCTAATATGATTTCTATTATACAAATATCTGTTTCTATGCGATGATTTCAATGATTTAATCTTACTCTTCATACATGTTTTAGCTTGATCACCTAAGGCATGAATTTAGATTTGATATGTCAGTGAGAACTACATATTTAAGTCGGACTTAGATTATCTCATCTAACAAGCCTGATTGCTAGAAATAAAATTAAGTTTGTTTGTCAATTTACATCTGAACTCATTACGGTTATCTTTTTTAATTATGCGAGAGATCGGTAATTAGATTAGGGAATTGCTAATCTTCTCAGGTAAGAGATTAATGAGATAGATAAGAACTAATGTGATGAAAGTAAGCATAGAACATGATTTGTATGTTGAATCAATAGGATACTGAAGAGTTAATAGATGAAACCCAATTCCAATAGTTTTCTCATAGTGTTTTAAATCCTTTATTTTTATTATTGCTTATTTTACATTTCAATTTGGTTACCAAATCAATCATCCAAATACTTGAAAACTTATTGCTCAAGTGATTCATTAAAGAACGACATTTTATTTCTAATTCCCTATGGATACGATACAACCCTTTTGGTATATTATAACTGAATCCTAAGGGATTTCAAAGTAGATTGGTAAAAACACTTTCATCAAAATGGCGCTGTTTCCGGGGAATTGCGTCTAAATACATAAGCATTGCTTTAGTTGTTATCTTGAGCAATCGTAAATATAGTACATAGTTTTATTTACATTTTGATTTAACTAATCCTCTTGGCTAGATTTGTGTTATCTTTCTGTTTATGCGAGGTAGAATTCCAGTTGATCAACTTTTGTTCGACCCATAATAGAGAAAACTAAAGGTGCAAACACGAGAAGGGGGGTTGAATTGTGTTTGTAATACTTGAATTCTTTTTTGTTTGTGATGATTATTTAAAATCTGATATATAAGCAAGCAGAATTAGTAGCGGATAAAGTAAAATAATTAACACAAAGATTTATCCTGGTTCACCATTAACTAGGCTACATCCAGTCCCTTCACCTTGAAGGATTTTTCCACTAATTCAAAACCTCTGAATTACAACAGCACTACTGACCCTCCAAGTCAATCTACCCAAACAGTCTAACAATCCTAGACTTTTGAGGAACACAGCACCTTGACTTCACAAGTCAAGTCTTCTCCTACCAATTTGACAACCCCAGATTGCAGAAGGGATTTCAACACCTTGAATCTAATTGCTAAGTCACCTGCTACTTCTTCTGACTCTTCAGATTGTAGACTCTACTTCAACAATATAGATCTGACACAAGGGAACGAAAAACAAGAGTACTTGCTTTTGGAAAGCTGATACTCACAATTAACCTCATTAAAAACTCGAGTGTTTGCTTCTGGAAGTTTATGACTCTTTTTTTTTATTGCTAATCTTCTGCCTTGAGCCTCCTTTTATAGATGAAAATTAGGGTTTCTTCTATGATCAAATTCGAGCTGTATCTATCCAGATTCTCTTGCAAAATTAACTTGGCCAATCGGGTTTGAGCTTTATGCTTGATCCGAACCTTTTTGCTTCAGATTTGTTCTGAAAATAACTTTGGCCAATCCTGTTCTTGTTTAATTCTAGACCGTATCTTTCTCCCTCCAATTGCTTTTAAATTCCCTCCAAGACTTCAATTTATTTTTGTATCAAATCCCCTTAATACTTTGATCAAATTTCTATCAAAATTTAATCAAGTCTTTTTAGAATTTTAATCAACTCTTCACTGATTTTCATCATGATTAGAATCTGGACCGTATGATCCTCTGATCTCAACCAACTCTGGACTATGTAATCTGATCTACGGCAATTCTGTGATCATCTGATCTCGCCAACACTGGATCATGATACTTTAATCTGGACCATTGATCTTTTAATCTGAACATTTACCCTTTGATCTGGACCAAGTCTGGACTGAGCCTGGATTGAATCTGAATTAAATATGGACTTATGATATTTTAATATGGACCATTCATCTTTTAATCTGGACATTTATCCTCTGATCTGGATCAAGTCGGGATTAAATCTTATATTCACGACCAAGCTATCTTCTGGTCAGGATTAAGTCTGGACCAAGTTTGACTTATGTTTCCTTCTGGTCTAGACCAAGTCTCCCTCTGACAAGCTTCCATCTGGTATCGACCAGGTTTCCTTCTGGACTCTGCTTCCTTCTGATCTGGACCAAGAAAGATATCCTCTGATGATGTTATTTGTCCTTTGATGTTTTGCCTTTGATGACATCCTCTGATATCTTCTGGAGGTGTATCCTTTGGTGTCATTCTCTGATTTTATCCTCTGGTGTCCTCATCTTCTGCTTCTGATTTTATCTTCTGGTGACGTCATCTTCTAGTGGCATTTTTCATTATTATTCTAAGTCAAAAATAAGATTACATAAAAGTACTTTTGTAAACATCAAAATTCTAAGTATAGAACCAACTTGGTTCCATCAAAAACAGCTAGGAAAAATAACAGCAAAGCAAGGAAGAGAAAACAACTGGCTAAGCAAAGAAGGGAGCAAGAAGCAACTTTTATCTCAAGTTCTTCTACTAACCAAGATACAACAATGGCTGCAGAAGAACCAGGAAATGGAGCACCAACCAATGGTGGCAATGATGCAGGCTTTGTCAATTTGACACCAAGGAATATAATCAGAATTGGTAGACCTATAGGAAATCAAAGGCCACCTAAAATGAAGACTGGATTGGTACAACTGATGTATGCCAACCCTTTCGCAGGTTTGGATCATGAGGATCCCTACACACATCTTACAAAGTTCTATGAACTTTGTGGTACTGCTGGTGTAACAGTGACTGAGGAAGAAGCTGTATTTCTGAGTGGTTTCTCGACCAACCACAACAAATTCTATCTGATTGGAATCAATTGGAGGAGAAATTCATGGTTAGGTATTTTCCTCAATCAAAATTTATGGATTTTAAAACTGCTATTTCTACTTTCTCTCATATTGCAGGTGAAAGTTTATGTGAAACCTGGGAGAGGTACAAATCAATGTTGAGGAGTGTCCAAACCATGGATTCGATGTAAAGACACAAATCCATATTTTCAGAAATGGCTTACTCCAGCAACACAAGTTGATCCTAGATGCCACAGCTGGAGGATCTTTGATAGCTAAATCTTCAACATAAGCCATTGATATAATTAAGTCTATGGCCACCAATGATCAACAGGGCCAACACCACAGAGGTCCAACAAAAAGAGGCATGATAGAGCTTGCAGGGAATGATGCAATCTTAGCACAAAACAAGCTTTTGCAACAGCATATGGAGGAAATGACAAAGAAATTGGCAAATCTTCCTAAACATTTGAAGGAGATGCAGAAATCATCATCCAGTAGGCAGGTAAAGAGATGTGATGTGTGTATAGGTGATCATCCTACAAGTTACTGTGAACCCAAAGAGGAGGAAGTTCAGTACATGTCCAATCAGCCAAGGCAAGGTCAATATCAGAACAACTACTCTAGGGGAACCAACCAAAACTTCAACCAACCTTGGAGGCAGGATGTCGGAAGTTCTTCTAATAGGCCACCACCATATCAGAACCAACAGTATCAACAACCACCACAGGATCGGACTTCAAAATTGGAGGACACATTGACTTAATTTATGCAGATGTTGATGGCTAACCAAAAGAATACTGATGCATCCATCAAGAATTTGGAGATCCAGATGGGCCAATTACCAAAACAGTTAGCAGAAACTCACAAAGGAGCATTTACGGGCAATATTGAGTCTAATCCTAAGGAGCACTGCAAAGCAATCACAACATAGAATGGTAAGTTGATAGGTAAAGGTATTGGTGAGAACCAGAGTGAAAAGAATGTGATTGTTGTTGAGGAGGAAAGTAAGAATGAAAAAGAAGAAAATGAGAGAGAAGTGCTGAAAAATAAGAGTGAGGATGTACATAAGAGTGAAAATAAACAAAAACAAAGTGAGGAGGAGAAAAGAAAAGCAAGAGGAAAAGAACAAGTAGGTACTAGTGGAGAGAAAAATAAAGAAAAAGAGAGTGAGGTGAAAAACCATGAGAAGAGCGCACAAAAAGCCCCACCTGTAAGAAACCTGCCTTATCCACATGTTCCTACAAGAAAAGACAAAGAAAGGCAATTTGCAAGATTCATGGATATATTCAAAAGGATTCAGATTAATATTCTATTTGCAGAAGCCTTGGAGCAGATGCGTGCCTATGCAAAATTCATGAAAGAACTATTGACAAAGAAGAGAAGATTTATAGAGGAGGAGACTATTGAGCTTGATGCTAGCTACAGTGCTATTATTCAGAAATACATCCCTCTAAATGCGAAGGACCCTAGAAGCTTCACACTGCCTATTACTATTGGGAATCTAACACTTGGTAAGGCACTCTTGGATTTGGGAGCTAGCATCAACTTAATGCCATTGTCTATGTTGAGAAAAATTGGTGATTTGGAAGTTAGACCTACCAGAATGTCATTACAGTTGGCAGACAGGTCAGTTAAATATCCACATGGTGTCGTAGAATATGTACTGGTGAAAGTAGATAAATTTATGTTTCCAGCTGATTTTGTGGTATTAGATATGGAGGAAGATGTAAAGGTCCCACTTAATTTGGGTAGACCTTTCATGAAGACAACCAGAATAATGATTGATGTGGATGCTGGAAAACTAAAGGTCAGGGTGCAGGATAATGAAGTAAGTTTCAATGTTTTTGAGGCTTTGCAATATCCAAAGAACAAAGGACAATGCTTCTCCATTGATGTTATTGATGACGTGTATTATGATGCACATAAGCAGTTACAATCATTTGATCCTCTAGGGAGAGTTTTGGTAAACATGCATACTAGCTTCAATGAGGAAGAAGAACAAGAGATTGAAAAATGTTTACAGGATCTTGATTCCCTCAAAGAGATTCATCCAAAACAGGTAGCATTGGAAAGCATTGAAAATGTAGCTGACAACAAGCAGAGTGATCAGAAACTAGAATTGAAGTTGTTACCTTCCCATTTAAAATATGTGTTTTTGCAGGGGGAAGTTGAAAAACCAGTGATTATTAGTAGTTCCTTATCACCACAAGAAGAGAAAAAGCTGATTGAAGTTCTCAAAACATATCAAGGAGCAATAGGCTGGACACAAGCTGATTTGAAAGGTATTAGTTCTTGATATTGTATGCATAAAATTCTAATGGAGGATGATTTTAAACCTGTAACCCAGCCTCAAAGACGATTGAATCCAACCATGAAAGAAGTAGTCAGAAAAGAAGTGGTGAAGATGCTTGAAGCCAGAATGATCTACCCTATTTCAGATAGTGCCTGGGTGAGTCTGTTAGAACCAAGTTGGTTCTAAGTACTTAGGATTTTGATGTTTACAAAAGCACTCCATGTAATCTTATTTTGTACTTAGAATTATTATATAAAATGTCACCAGAAGATGACGTCACCAGAGGAAGAAGATGATACCACCAAAAGATACATCCAGAGGAAGTAACTAGAGGATAGAAATGTCACCAGAGGATGCATCCTGAAGGCACCAAAGGATACACCTCCAGAGGATATCATCAAAGGTTAAATAACATCATTAGAGGATATCTTCTCTGGCCCAGATTATAAGGAAGCAGAGTCCAGAAGGAGACCTGGTCCAGACCAAAAGGAAGCTTGTCAGAGGGAGACTTATTCCAGACCAGAAGGAATCATAAGTCAGACTTAGTCCAGAATTAATTTTGACCAGAAGATAGCCTGGTAGTAATTATAAGAATCAGTCCAGACTTAATCAGAGCTTCAGATAACTGGTCCAAAACAAATGACTTGGTTCAGATTTGGTCCAGACCAGAAGATAGCATGGTTTAGATATAAAACTAAGTCCAGATAAGAAGAAACGACTGTCCAGATTTAATCCAGACTTGATCCAGATCATAAGGTAAATGTCCAGATTAAAATATCATAAGTCCAGATTTAATTTCAGTTCAATCCAGACTCAGTCTAGAATTGGTTCAGATCAGAGGGAAAATGTTCAGATCAATGGTCCAGATTTAAGCATCATGGCCCAGTGTTGGCCGAGATCAGAAGATCAGATCATATGGCCCAGTGTTGGCCTAGATCAGAAGATCAAATCATATGGTCCAATGACTGGCCGAGATCAGAAGATCGGATTATGTGGTCCAGTGTTGGCCGAAATCAGAGGATCACATAATTAGGGAAGATCAGATTATATGGTCCATATGTGGTCGAGATCAGAAGATCAAACGGTCCAGATTTAATCATGATGAAAATCAGTGATAACTTGATTAAAATTCGAAGAAGACTTGATTAAATTTTGATAGAAATTTGATCAAAGTATTAAGGGGATTTGATTAAAAAATTACTGAAGACTTGGAGAAATTCGAATGCAATCTGAAGCTTAAAAATATATGGTTTGAAATTAAAAGAAACAGGATTTGTCAACAGAATTTTCAAAGGCAATCTGGAGCTAAAAAGATATGTTTTTTAATTAAGTGAAACCCGATTGGCCAAGTTATTTTTGCAAGAGAATCTAGACAAGATACAACTCGAATTTAATCATGGAAGAGACCCTAGTTTTCATCTATAAAAGGAGGCTCAAGGCAGAAGACTTAGCATTGAAAATACTTGAGAGTCATACACTTCCAAAAGCAAAATACTTGAGTTTAAAATGAAGTCAATTGTGAGTATCCGCTTTCTAGAAGCAAGTACTCTAAGTTTTTCATTCCCTTGTGTTAGGTCTAAGTTGTTGAAGTAGAGTCTACAATCTGAGGGAGTCAGAAGGAGTAGCAGATTACTTAGCAATTAGATTCAAGGTTCTTTTCCTCAAAAGTCTAGGGTTGTTAGACTTTTTGAGAAGACTGACTTGGAGGGTCAGTGGTACTTTGTAATTCAAGGTTTTTGAATTAGTGAAATCCTTCAAAGTGAAGGGACTGGACGTAACCTAGTTAACGGTGAACCAGTATAAAATTATGAGTTTTTATTTACTTTATATCCGTTGCTAAGTCTGTTTTAATTCATACATAACATGTTTTGTTTTAAAACTAAAAAGTATTCAAGTTAGTCAAACACAATTCAACCCCCCTTCTCTTGTTTGCACCTTCAGAGTCCAGTCCAGGTGGTACCAAAGAAAGGAGGAATGACTGTGGTAGCTGATAACTCTTCATCATATGCATATTTGTCATTGTTTTTAGTCTTATTTATAGGAAATCATTAGTTAATTTAAGGAGTTATTTAATATATTTTGTTGATTTTAGTTTTTAATTTAACAACATGTTTATGTTTGTATTTCCTTTATTAAGTAGATATTTTTTATGGTTTTATGTTATTTCCTTATTTTCCATGCAGTGCTGAATTTTGGTGAGAAATCAACATGACCTGCATGGAGCATTTCTACATATCTGAAGTTGTAGATGTCCAATTGGAGTCAAAATAAGTGCAAATGAAAGCTAAGATCCATAGCTACAGCTTTCATGAAGACACCAGAACCAAATTCGGACTCAAAATAGTAGAAATATGTAGTATACGTCAGGCAGAAGATGTTGTGCGCTTCAGCGCGCCAGCTGCGCTCGAAGCACGTCTTGGCACCACTGCTTCTGTTTTAATGCGCCTGAAGCGCAAGTCTTGCGCTTGTGGCGCATGGCGGCTGAAGAATGCATAAAATCGAGTTTTTTCTGAATTTTGAGGGATCTTTTTGTCAATTGAGAAGCTCAGAGACTTGTGCCCTAGCAGAGAAAGCTCAGAGACGTCTGCTCTACACCATTGAAGGAGTTTTATCAAGAATCATTCATGAATCCTTCTTGTAATTCTTCTTTAATCTCTATCCTTTTAATCTCTGTAATGAGTAACTAAGCCCTATTTGTTAGGGATGAGTGGAACAAGATGAAAGCTTTATTTGTCTGAATTGACTCCTAGTTATATGAATGAATTTATTGAATTATTTTTATCATCTCCGTGCTTAATGCTTTTTATTGCCTGATCAACTTTAAAATGTTCTATGATTCATAATTTGAAACGGAAGTGGACTTTACGAATGCTTGAGATGATAAATTCATGAGATTGTAGTCTAGGGATAGATGTAGGTCATGAAACCAATTGAATTAGTTGCAGAGTGTAAGACCCTTAAATTTTAATTAAAATTATGGAATTAATTTTAAGTGTATTGGAGATATTTGTAAAATATTTAATATATGTATGTTTTGAGTAAATATATATATATTTATAAATATTTATTTTGGAGGATGAATTAAAATTATTGGATTAAGAATTAATTAATTTCATTACAAGTAATTAAATTAACGGACAGTTAATTAAGGGATTAGCGGCTAATTGCGACGGGATTGGTTAAGTGCTGAAAATCAGACAAGTGTCGGGTGAGGTGGCACCACAAAAGCCTATAAATAGGAGTGAGAAGGATGGTGAAATCAGAACACCATCCCTCCTTCCTCACTGCCCATACTGCATGTAACAGTACCCTTCCCTCCCATTCTGTTTTCCTCCATTTCCAGTCATGATTTCAAAAGAAAAAAGTGGGAATTCCTCAAAGTGCCATTACTTGGACATTCAAGCACCGAAACACCAAAACCCAGTACAAAAGTTATTCCCCATACCATTACAGAGCTAAAGAACCCAGTTTCGTAGTAGCAAACGCAGGCTACAGTTTCACCAGTTTTTGGCGCGAAAATGGGAACGACAGCAGAAAAGAGAGAAGTAGCAGAACACGCAACAAGGGTAAGGGAACCTTCCACTTTCTAGTTGCATTAGGGCTGTAAGTGCATAACTATCATGGCATTACTGGTGTTTTCATTACTGTTTTGAACAAAAAGAAATTGGTTTGCTTGTTGCGTGAAAGAAATGAAAAATGCATTTTTGATGTTTTAAAAGCTCGGTGATGATTGCTGTTTGGGCTAAATGCACTAAAGTTGTGTTGTTTATATGGGAAAGTGGAAAAAAAATATCTTGCATGTTATTTTAAATATGATTAAAATGCATGTCATAAAACTGTATTGAAAATGGTTTTAAAATGCAAAAATGCATTCTATTGGTGTTTTGCTGCTCTGTGATGCCTGCATGTTATTATGATGTTTTGAGAAAGCTGAAATGCTTGCATGATTCTGTTTCTGTTTTGAGTGATTCTAGTGATGTTGATGATTTAAAAAGAAAAGTTATTTTGAATGAGGAAAGTGTTGTTTGGAAAAGTGCTGAATCTGTCTTGATGTTTGGTTGTTCTTTTTATAAAGAAACAGTTTCAGCACTTGTTCTTTTCAAACTTGTATTCGAATACGAGCCCCTATATTCGAATACAGAGGAAGGATTTTTGCTTCTGACTCAGCATCTGTATTCGACTACGACCATGTCGTATTCGAATACAGAAGTGGGATTTTAACACTGTATTCGCATATGTATTCGACTACAGGCATGCTGTATTCGAATACAGAATGCAGATTTTCACTAGTTTCAACTTCTATATTCGAATACAATGGATCTGTATTCGAATACAGATTCGTGTTTGTCCAGAAGCTCAGTTTTTAGCTTTTGTATTCGAATACAAGGAAGCCGTATTCGAATACAGATTCGTATTTTCCAGAAAATCAAGTTTTAAACTCTACCTTGTGAATTTTAAAGTGTTGGGAAACCTTGAGAAGGGTTAAAGTGATTTTAAATGGAGTTCTTGAAATATTTTTGAAGAGGAGAGGATGATGTGTTGAAAACCTTTAATGACCTAGAAGAAAATGCTGAATTTTTCAATGTTTGGTCTTCTGTATTCGACTACAGGCATGCTGTATTCGAATACAGAATGTTAAAATTGCAGTTTCATGCTTCTGTATTCGAATACAATGGGTATGTATTCAAATACAGATTCGAATTTTCAGAAATTCCAAGTTTTCAAGAGTGTTTTGTAAACCCCGAGTGTTTGGGGAATATTGGGAATGTTGTGGTGAATTAAAATGGAACTTTTGGTGATATTTTGAAGTGGTGGTGATGAAGTTTTTAAGACTTCACTGATGTAGTGAAAGATGTTGTTTTGTGCACTGAGACTGCCTCTGTATTCGAATACCAGAGGGCTGTATTCAAATACAGAGTGTAATTCTGCACTGTTTTTGGCTTTTGTATTCGAATACAGAGAAGCTGTATTTGAATACAGATTCGTAATTTCCAGAAATCTCAGTTTTAAACACCGTGTTATGAATTTTAAAAGTTTGGGAAACCATTGCAAAGTGTTAATGATTACTTGGCTGTTTAGTCATGTTTGTGATGATGATAATCTTGATTGTGCTGAGATATTTTTAAATATGATGGAAAGGCATGAATTTTCTGATTTTGCAAACTGTTTCCAGAGAAGTGAAACACTGCATATTCATGCATTGCATAGTCAAGTGGTACCCGCGATGGGCCACAG
Source organism: Cicer cuneatum (assembly GCA_037974295.1). NCBI lineage: Eukaryota > Viridiplantae > Streptophyta > Magnoliopsida > Fabales > Fabaceae > Cicer > Cicer cuneatum. Next base: position 58,126,492 of record JBBPBO010000001.1, read on the forward strand.
AGTAATGCGCAACCACGTGCTGATCTGTTGAGCGATTGCACGAGTGCTGGTCAGTTGAGCGATTGCACTAAGTACTGATCTATTGAGTGATTGTACTTTGGTATATAGGTGCTGGTCTGTTGAGCGACTGCACTGGTACTGGACTATTGAGCGTCTGTACCCTGAAATGCGCAACCACGTGCTGGTATGTTGAGCGATTGCACGAGTGCTGGTCTGTTGAGTGAATGCACTAGGTACTGATCTGTTGAGCGATTGTACCTTGGTATATGTTAAACGTGTTGGTCTGTTGAGCGACTGCACGAGTGCTGGTCTGTTGAGCGACTGCACTAGGTGCTGATCTTTTGAGCGATTGCACCTTGATCTTGAGGGCCGTTAAAGTCAAACATTTTGTGATGGTCTGTTGAGCGACTGCACCTTGGTGATTCCAAGAAAATTGTATACATGAGCATATACATATCGCATTGATGGATTGACCGATGGGTCACGATTGATTATATGATGAATGGTTGGAAATTGATGTGTGTGAGTACTGCACAGAATCTGAATTTCTGATTTAATGATTGTGATTTGCTGAGGTGTTGTTTGTACTTACCACATATTTCATAATAATTGGCTGCTGTTTTTGAAAAGGCATATATGTCATTAAATTTCAAATGAGCATTATTATTTTCCTCATCGTCATATGTTATACCATGGATATAATTGTTGCAGTGAGATGCATGCTATGTGATTATTTGTTAATTTCCGTCGGTGACCCTTGCTATTATATTGTGGAAGTTGGGCTTTGCCCTCAGATGCCCCCCAAACCCATGCCACCCGTGGGCACTCGGACGACGGAAACGTCGTTAGACTTCCTTGATCGATATTCGCGTACTGCTTGGGTATTTGACCCCATCTCAAGCAGGGCGACTTACACGGGGTGGTTGGAGAGGACGAGCAGGACCGACGGAGTAGAGGATTTCGTGGAGCGCACTTATGCGAGTATAGATTTTCCTGTGCCTTCCCGTCTGGTATTGGAGGCGCACGGAATTTTTGATGATGCAGAGGAGCCCGCTAGAGGAATTGAGACGGAGGCCACCGTAGGAGTGGTAACTCCCAACTCGGTGAATGGAGGAGATGTACATGAGTCTGAGGCAGAAGGGAAGAATGAAGAGCTGAAGCCAACAGCAGCTGAGATTCTGGGTCCGTCCAGGATTTCTGATGATTGTTATGAGATTCCGGCACCGCCGAAGAGACCGAGACTGTGTATTGATCTGACTTCTGAGGAGACCGACCCCTCTCTGTATGATGAGGAGGAGGAGGAGGTTACGTCGAGGCGAGCGGCAGAGTCGGAGGAGACTTGTGTGGGATGCAGAGGAAATCCGTGCTACTGCAGCTTTAGCGCATGATCAGTTAGACTTGATGTATAGGATTTGAGCTAGAAATGTATTTTGTTTTTATTTTGGAAAATTGTTGTACTACTTATTCCGCACTCTGATATTGTCTTTTGGAAATGCTATGACATTGTTATCTTTAGAAAATGTCTTATTGTTTATTATTAAATTTCCAGAATTAAGTATTTATTGAGATTACGATGAATTTATTTTGTTACGTTCATCGATTAATCTACGGCGTACTATTTTACGAAAAACTTTATTTTAATTCTTTCCGAATTAAATCTGGAAAATCATTTTTATTCTTGATTTAAAAAAAAAATGCACCCGCGCTGTGTTTTAAACTCGGGGTGTTATACAGAGACAACAGTTTAAAAAGATAATTTTTGTACTGTAAAGCTTAATCCTAATTTTAAACCCTCTAAGGAATTAGGGGTTATTTTGGAATTAAAGGTTTTGTCACTAAGACATTAGGGCAAGAACACTAAAGAGAATTCGGTAATAATTCAATAAAGGAATTCAGAAACTAGGATCAAATTAGAAACCAAGGTTGGACTCAAAGTGAAACTCATCCCTAACATGTTTCTCATCATAAAAGTTCAATTTCATTACTGTTGTTATTTTAAATATTACCTAAATCAATTCCGAAACTTTTTGTTCAATTTCAGTAATTAAAGATCATTCGATAGTAAAACGCAATCCTTGAGTTCGACACTCGGTATTACCGTTTTTAATTATTACTTGCAAGGATTCAGTACACTTGTTGAAACGCTATCAGTAGCCAATGAAAAAAATGAATTAATTCCAACCAGAACTGTCACAGGTTGGAGCATGTGTATTGACTACCGGAAGCTGAATAAAGCCACTAGGAAGGACCACTTCCCACTGCCTTTTATGGATCAAATGCTGGAAAGATTTCTGGGCAAGCATTCTATTGTTTTCTGGATGGTTACTCCGGTTACAATCAAATCACTGTAAATCCAGAAGATCAGGAGAAAACAACTTTCACATGCCCTTTTGGTATTTTTGCTTACAGAAAGATGCCTTTTGGACTACGTAATGCTCCTGCAACCTTCCATAGATGTACGCTAGCTATTTTCTCAGATTTGGTGGAAACATGTATAGAAGTTTTCATGGATGACTTCTCTGTATTTGGAGCTTCTTTTGATTTATGCTTGGTGAACTTGAACACTGTACTGAAACGGTGTGTTGAAACAAACCTTATCTTGAACTGGGAGAAATGTCACTTCATGGTGACTGAAGGAATTGTCTTGGGCCACAAAATCTCATCAAAGGGTATGGAGGTTGATAAAGCAAAGGTGGAAGTCATTCAAAAGCTACCAGCTCCAACAAATGTCAAAGGAATCAGAAGCTTTCTCCGGCATGCCGGCTTTTATAGACATTTCATCAAGGATTTCTCTAAGATTGCCAAGCCATTGAGCAATCTTCTGAATAAGGATACTCCTTTTTATTTTGATGATGCATGTTTAAAAGCTTTTGAACAATTGAAACAAAATTTAGCTTCTGCTCCTATCATTATTGCACCTAATTGGAACCTTGACTTTGAATTAATGTGTGATGCTAGTGATTATGCTGTAGGAGTAGTGCTAGGTCAAAGAAATAATAAAATGTTTCATGCCATACATTATGCTAGTAAAGTGTTGAATGATGCTCAAATGAATTATGCTACCACTGAAAAAGAATTACTAGCTATAGTGTATGCTTTAGAGAAATTTAGAAGTTACTTGATTGGATCTAAAATTGTTATTTTTACAGATCATGCAGCTATTAAATACCTTTAACAAAAGCATATTCCAAACCACGGTTGATTCGATGGATTTTGTTGTTGCAGGAATTTGATCTTGAAATTAAAGATAAAAGTGGCAAGGAAAACTTAGTAGCTGATCATTTATCCAGGCTGATGAATAATGAGGTGACCACAAAGGAAAAATAAATAATAGATGAATTTCCAGATGAAAAGCTATTTATTGTACAAGAAATGCCATGGTTTGCTAATATGGCCAATTACAAAGCAGCAGGTGTAATCCTTGATAATTTCAATCATCATCAGAAAAAGAAATTTGTCAGGGATGCCACCTATTTCTTGTGGGATGATCCTTATCTATTCAAGATCGGAGCTGATGGATTGTTGCAGAGATGTGTAGCTTCTGATGACGCTAGGAGTATATTGTGGCATTGCCACAACTCACCTTATGGAGGACATTTCAATGGTGAGAGAACTGCTATGAAGGTTCTTCAACCTGGTTTTTACTGGCCCTCCTTATTCAAAGATGCACATTTCCATGCGCAAAAGTGTGATGCATGCCAAAGCTTAGGTGGAATAAGCAAAAGAAATGAAATGCCTCTACAAAACATCTTGGAAGTGGAGGTATTTGATTGCTGGGGCATGGACTTCATTAGCCCATTTCCATCTTCATTCTCCAATGAATACATCTTGGTGGCTGTGGAGTATGTTTCACGGTGGGTGGAAGCAATAGCAACTCCTAAAGAAGATGGCATAACGGTAGTAAAGTTCTTAAAGAAAAACATACTCACTCGTTTTGGAGCACCCATGGTAATTATCAGTGATGGAGGGTCACATTTTTGCAATTCACAGTTGGCCAAGGCGTTGCAACATTATGGTGTAAAGCACAAAGTAGCCTCGCCTTACCATCCACAAACAAATGGACAAGCTGAAGTTTCTAACAGAGAAATTAAAAAGATCCTGGAGAAAACAGTTTCAAGTTCAAGGAAGGATTGGTCACAAAAGTTGGATGATGCCTTATGGGCTTATAAAACTGCTTATAAGTCACCAATAGGCTTAACTTCATTTCAATTGGTTTATGGAAAAGCATGCCATTTACCGGTAGAATTGGAGCACAAAGCCTATTGGGCCGTGAAATTTCTTTATTTTGATCTAAATGTTGCAGGAGTTGAAAGAAAGAAACAATTGCATCAATTAGAGGAATTGAGGCATCAAGCTTATGAATCTTCAAAACTGTATAAGGAGAAAGTGAAAAAGTATCATGACAGCAAGCTTGTAAAAAGAAACTTCAAGCCAGACCAACAAGTACTTTTGTTCCATTCCAGGTTGAGGTTGTTTTCGGGAAAGCTAAAATCAAAATGGTCAGGTCCATTTGTAATCAAAGAAGTAAAACCCTATGGAGCAGTTGAATTGGAAGATAATGAGTCCAAAGAGACGTGGGTGGTGAATGGTCAGAGATTAAAGCCATACTTATGTGGTGATATTAAATTGATCACCACTATGCTCTACATGAATGATATGTGAAAATACAAAGGCGTCAAGCTAATGACGTTAAAGAAGTGCTTGCTGGGAGTCAACCCAGGTTTTTGAGTTAATTTAACTTGCTTTTTAGTTTATTTGTGTTTAAATGCTAATTTTCAATTGTTTAGTTAAGTTTGATTGTGAATTATGTGATGTTGTTGTGATTTTGTATAGGCAGATGTTAAGTTGTGTTTTTCATTTGTGTGGAATGTGATCATGAGAAATTATGCTTGAATATGTGTTTTTAAGCTTTCCACAAATTTCTTATGTTGTAAATGGAAAGTTTGAGTCATTAGAATGTAAGAAATGGGAGAAATGCAAAATTTGAAGTGTTGGGTTGTGAAAATATGTAAAAATTGCATTTGAAGTGAATTTTGTGGGTAAAAGTTGGAATCTTGTGGAAATAGTCCATCTTTTGTTGATTTTAAGATTCACACAAGTTTCTTATATGGTGGATAGTTGGTATGATGCCTTGAAGGTCACTGAAAATGTGCGAAACAAATTTTGATGTATCCACTTGTGTAAGTAGAGTGAATTTGTCTTTGGAATGAATTTGAATTAGATTTATTGATTGTTGAAACTAACATGATGAATTCAAGCTTGCCACAGGTCCAAAATAAAGACTACAATGTTTCATGATGATTGAAAAGCAAGGCAGGTCAATTTTCGCTTAAGTCGTGTACTCCCTTGCTTAAGCCGTACTCCCTGGCTAAACAGAGAACTCCCTTCTCACACAAACACACGTTTTCTCTCATCCTCAATCACGATTCCTCTCACTCTCACTCATGATATCTCACTTGCATCAATAGTTCATTTATTCTCCTCTCAAGTAAGTTAACTTCTTCTCCTCAATTTAATTTTGCAACCTAGGGTTCTAAACTGGGAATTCATGGGTAAGTACGAATAGATCAATTATTTTTCCATGAAAAAGGATTGCATGTTTTGAACTTGAAAGAGAATAATAATTTTGTTTATGGTTAATGAACTAGAAAGAAGTAAGGTTGAGAGTGTGTCTAAAAATGTGAAATGTTTGGATTCTCTCTATATATTTGATTGACATTGTGCATCTGTTATGATTGAGGGGTTGTTGAATCAATTTGGTCATGTGTTTCATGTGTTGAAGATAGGTGCCTAACTGTTTGTAACCATGAGCATGAACTATTGTATACTAAGTGTTTGACAAAATGCTCAAGAGAAGAATGGCAAGAACCAAAAACCCACACAAAAGACCAAGAGGGGAAACTTCTCAGGCTGGTTCACAAGAGCATGCCACTTTAGAGTTTGACAAGAAGAAATTCAGATCCTCTATCAAATTCTCAAGGTATTTGGTTATTAGGTTGCTGAAATTTATAAAAGAAAGAAGAGTGGAGCTTCTCCCAGGGCATTATGAGGTATTTCAACATGAGCTACAAAGAAGGAGATGGAGAAAGTTAGCAACATTGCCAAAGAAATTCAATCCTGATATTGTCAAATACTTTTATGCCAATGCGTATACTACAAATCAACAGGCAAGAAGGGAATCATTTGTTCTGGGGAAAATAATTCTTTATGATAGGAATACCATTAGTGCATATCTGGAAGATCAATAAATATTAGACGAGGAAGGGTTATGTGGATATCCAAAAATGATGCCACCAGAGAATAGAGTCATTAACAATGAGATAATGCCAACATTGTGCGTATCAGGTTGGGAGGCAGGTAAGAAGGAAATAAAAAGATCCAGTAAAGACACTGACAAAAATTTGGATGACTTTTCTATTGTCCAACATCAAGCCCACCTTACACACATCAGGAATCAACATGTCAAGGGTGTGTTTGATTTACTGCATCATGGAGCAATTCTCAGTGGATGTTGCATCAATAATATCAGATGAAATTCATAGAATTGCAACAGCTTTGGAGCTTGCACCACTAATCTTTCCTTCACTTATTACCCAGCTATGCAAAGACCAGGGGGTGAATATCCCAGATCAACCTCATCTTGACATAAGACTTGCGATCAATGATGCCCTTATCAGACAACATTGCATAAACCCAGCTAAGGAAATAGGAGGAGCACAACCTGCCGCATTACCACCACCATCTCCACAACAACTGATAGATCCTATGTAGCAGATGTTGTTACTCCAATAGCAGATGCAGAGGCAGATAACATAGATGTTTTTCAGACAGGAATTTATGTATGCCAGACAAGAGCAGCTTTACAACAGGCAGGAGCATATTTTCAGACAAGAAGCTGCTAATTACAGGACCAGTGATGCTATCTATCAACAATCATATGTTGTTTCAATTCATAAGGGTCCTCCACCATATAGATGGCTAACCTATAATGAATTTCAATCACATTGTGCTTGGCCTGGGGACAGGCCAATTTTTGAAAAGGGAGAAGGCAGTCAGAGAGCAGCTACTAATACAACCACAGAAGCAGGAGCAAATGGAGTTGATCAGGCCAAGAAAGACGGAATAGAGCAGCACATGGTGGATCAAATAGACCAAGAGGATGAGGATTGATGAGCTATCACACACCACATCACAAAAAGAGTTCATTTTAAATTTCTGCCATTTTATTTTCAGTTCTAGCACTTTTATTTCAATACTTTGTTTCATTATTTAGTTTGGTTAATTAGTACTTTTTGGTTGATAATACCATGTTTGCTTGGTACTTAATTGCATGATGGTTGGTTCATTTTCGTAAGTATGATTCATGAAAAGTCAAAAGTTTTGCATGATTGTTTTGAAATGCAAAAGTTAGAAATATATCTCCTTGATGGATTTTGTGGTTGCACTCATGATGCCATGACATGTATAATTGTATTTTTCACATGAAAGTCATTGGCATAACCTTGAAATGTTTGAAATCAAGAAATTTGTACCTGAACTTGGTGAGGGAGTATGAGAGATTCACCATTTATTTTGCACAGTTGGATTTGTTTGAGTATCTGAATATTTTGTTTGCATGGAAATGATAGGAAAAGATCAAGGCATTTTTTGTTCATTAGAGTATATAACTACTTGACCAAATAGCTTACCCTTGTATAGGAATATCCATTGTTTACCCCATTTTGAGCCTGAAATGAAAAGTATTTTTGTTCTTTTGTTTAATCCCAAACCCTAAAGAAAAACAATGTTTATCCCTTACTTTCAAAGTTAAAAGAGCATTTATAACGGGATTGTATGCATTTATGCAAAGTTGGGGGAAGTGGAAGCTGTTTGTGTTCTTTTTGCAAAGAAAGCAAAATTGTTCAGATTTTCTCAATCTTTAGTACATATTCTTGTTCTTAAAAACAAAAAAAAAAAGATAAAGAGAAAGATTGAGAAAATGATGAGAATGATAAGAAAAAGGGTTTTATAAATCCAAATGTGAAAAGAAGGGTGACAAAAAGGGATTGGTAAAAGGAAAAGTGAAGTGAGCATGAATGCATGATTTTATTGTAAATCTCATTATAATTGCTATCTTAGTTTAAAAGTACTTTGATATCCAGAAAAACCAATATTCTTTGAAACCTAGCCACATTACAACACTGAAAAGCCCTTAGTGATCCTTGATTAACTATGCAATCTTGATAATTGTTGAGACAGGTAACAAGTTTGACTTGTTGTGATTCAATGGCTGAACATGAGTGAAACACTTACCTTGATTTGGTTCTAAAAGAACTTGTGTGAATCATTGAAATTTCCTTTGGTTGAAAACATGGATAGTGTAATTTGCCTAATGGATTCATGGAATTTGCATTCATATCATTGTTATGACCATTACTTGTGTATCACATATTCTGTTAGGGAGTTTTATGAGTAGAGCTTGTGATCATGCAAAGTGGAAATATTTTTTGATTTTGATTAATCATGGATCTAGCTTGTTGAATGAACCTTGTATATATAATTTTTTTTGATCGGTACCTTTTGTTTGAGGGCAAACAAAGTCTTAAGTTGGGGGAAGTTGATAAGTGTCAAATTTATCTAATTTTCCATGATCTTTTGGGCACTTATACGTTTGAAATGTATAAGATATATGTTAAATTATCCCTCAATAGGCTATTTTAGCAAGTAGTTAGTTTCTATATAAATATTATGGTAAATATGTTAATTATAAGTATTAATTACTTTGTGTTTAATTGTAGGAGAAATATCAAAGTGGTCCAAGCAAAGGAAAAGCAAAAAGCCAAAGTTGAAGAACTTGGCTTAAGCCAAAACAAGCTGGCTTGAGCTAGAAGGATGCTGAAAGCAAAACCAGAAGGACCACTTAAGCCAAAGCTTATCTGGCTTAAGCGAAAATGAGGCAGAGACATGGATTTTGAAGAACCCAGTTGGCTTAAGCCATATATTTTCTGGCTTAAGCAGGCAACCTTTCCTAAGCATGAAGAAACCTGTTGGCTTAAGCCAGATTGGCCTGACTTAAGCGAGACCATCAACTCATTTCCTTTAAAAACGCACAGACAGAATTCCAAAAAGGCGATTACTGAGTTAAAAAGAGGAATCAAGAGAGAAGATAGAGAAAAAAAACTGGTTGCTTGATTGGGGATCAACCGAAAAGCTGAAATTGTTCCTGAGACATCATAGAGCCGTCCTTTCTTCTGGGATCGTCGCTTTGAGCTTGAAAGCATCCATGGCTATGGATTGCTAATTTTCTTTTGTTGGAATTGGATGTAACTCTTTAACTTGGATGTATCTAATATGATTTCTATTATACAAATATCTGTTTCTATGCGATGATTTCAATGATTTAATCTTACTCTTCATACATGTTTTAGCTTGATCACCTAAGGCATGAATTTAGATTTGATATGTGAGTGAGAACTACATATTTAAGTCGGACTTAGATTATCTCATCTAACAAGCCTGATTGCTAGAAATAGAATTAAGTTTGTTTGTTAATTTACATCTGAACTCACTACGGTTATCCTTTTTAATTATGCGAGAGATCGGTAATTAGATTAGGGAATTGTTAATCTTCTCATGTAAGAGATTAATGAGATAGATAGGAACTGATGTTATGAAATTAAGCATAGAACATGATTTGTATGTTGAATCAATAGGATACTGAAGAGTTAATATATGAAACCCAATTCCAACAACTTTCTCATAGTGTTTTAAATCTTTTTTTTTTATTATTGCTTATTTTACATTTCAATCTGGTTACCAAAACAATCATCCAAATACTTGAAAACTTATTGCTCGAGTGATTCATTAAAGAACGACATTGTATTTCTAATTCCCTGTGGATACGATACAACCCTTTTTGCTATACTATAATTGAATCCTAAAGAATTTGAAATTAGATTGGTAAAAACACTTTCATCATTGTTGCTAGTTAGGTTAAATCAATTACAAACTTTTTTAAAAATGCTTGCCATTATTGTCAATTAGGGAAAACCAATAAGATTGATTTTTACTAATACAAACTTCTTTAATTAATAAAAAAAAATATGATCAAAATATTTAAATAATAATAAAAAAAAATCTCATTATATTTTTATTTATTAATTTTTGTTTTTTTTAAATAAATAATAATAATTTTGAATTTCTCAAATAAAAATGCAATGCTCAAAATATTGTGTTTTTCTTACTTTTATTTTTTTAATTATTTTTATGAATAATTTTTATGCAATTCTCAAATAAAAATGCAATGCTCAAATTATTTTTATGAATAATTTTAAAATATTAATTAGGTGTCTACACAAATGACACGTTGTCAAAGTTAAGATTGAACATTTGATATATTCTCTCTCTCCAGTTATGCTTATTTTTTTTTTTAAAAAAATACACCTATAGTCCTTTAAGTTTAAATCAATTCCTGCTTAGATCCTACAAGTTTATTTTATCTCGATTTGATCATTTAAGTTACATTACTTTTGCACCGTTAGTCTTTTCTCTTGATTTGGACAACAATTAGTTCAATTGAAAGTTTCTGATCATTTGAAACTCTACCAAATGCTGCAACAACATGTCTCTCATATTAATCACTCAGAAAACATTCATCAAATCATATAAATGGTATATATTTCTTAATTTTATGTACAACAATTTAAACTCACATATAGCCTTAAAAACAAAGTAAAAAGGTCTATTCACATAATCAATGTATTTAACTTCTTTCGCATGCAAAGTAGCTAGGAAAGTCAATGTGTTCCAATGTTTCGATTAACATTTCATGACAGTAATTTGAGAAAATTTTCTAAGTTAAAGAATTACATGCGTAATTTAATATATTTTATAGGCTAACGGTTCAAACGAATGTAACTTAAATGATTGAATTGAGAAAAAATAATCTTAGATCACCTAAGCAAAAATTGAGTTAAAGTTAAATGAGTAAAGGTATATTTTTGCCTATTTTTATATGCTTCATTTTATTTTAGATATACACCAGATAAAGAAGATAATCTTGCAGTCATATTTTAAAATAATAAAATTTGTCATCTTTTATTGCATCTAATTTTTTAAATATATTCACAATTTAAATAAATTAATATATTATTTTTTAAGTTTCATAGAAAAATAATATTAACCTTGAATCATTCAAATGTACGAATATACGAATATTTTACTTTAGATAAAATTGAAACAACTATTCATTTGTACAATATGCATCATTAACATACAGATATACATTTCCTTGAAAAATTAACTTTTAGAAGGAATTAAGCCTAGGAAAAATAAACAAACACTAAAAGCTACATTAGCTCTTAAAAAACTCTTACATCAAAATTTGGCCTTATAATATGCAGTAAAGTATGATGATGAAAATTAATACCATAAAGTACTTAAGAGTAGATAATTTCCTCCAAAAGATCATCAAGAATCAAATCATCAAGCTCAAGGCCAACACATTCAGAATCAAATTGGAGATTCATCCATCCATCATTTTTTGCTAGATCCTTACTAACATAGTAATCCAATGATGGATAAGGCTCATCAGTAGTTGAATTAAGATACCAACTAATAAGTTTCCATACTTTATGGAGAACATTATCTCCTCCACTTGGCAATGGATGAACATAAGATAGAGAAGACAAAGGTCGAGGATAATAACTGTATGATCTTCCAAATATCTCCAACAATCCTTCATTAACTATATCAAATAGAAGAAGATGATTACAATGTCCACCTTCATCACAATTACCAGAACAATCAGGATCAAGAAGTAAACATCCCTCTAATTCTTCATAAACTGATGGATCAAGTGGTTGGTTATCAGAATACCATATTCCAAAAGATTCATGGCTGGTGAAACCTGAGAGTTCTAAGACTTTTTTAACATAATTAAATGCAGCTTCATTACTTTCATCAACTTCCATGCATGGAATTTCATATCCAAATTTCAGAAAACTCTCTCCAATATCAATTAGCTCAGAGTGGTCCAATTTAGGCTCTTGTTTCTCAATCATATTATTGAATTCATAATAAGCTGGATCTAGCTTCAATTCTTGATCTGATTCTGTACAACCATCAACATTGCATTAATTAATTCAAACATGAAGAACCATGGTGAATGTAATAGGTTGTTTTCAAAATCAACATAAGTAAATCAACAAGACAAGCAATGCGAATGGGATGGTTTTCTTTGACTTGTTTGCTGACATGATCGTCTTGTTTGATCACTTTAAGGTGTCATCCATAGTTATATAATGCAGTCCGCAACTGCGGTATAAAGGTTTTAGAGGTTTCTATAACAACAATGCAAAAGTAATTACTGCCGCAATGATCACATTTGTTTGCATTTTGCACCAATATCAAGGTTCGCAACATAACTACAACTATAACTGAAACTTACAACTATGGTGTCATCTACAAAATGGTTTATAGGTACAACAAATATCGTTCTCATTTTTTGTTGGTGCTTGTATCCTAGTTTTTGTATTACTTCAACTTAGTTCTGATCGTTATGTTATCTGAAAGTGTTTCTGTTGGATTTTATATAGTGGTTAGAATAGTCTTTGTACTCTAATGAATTTTACTTTTAAAAAGAGAATATTCTAGTTGTTAATTTATACATGGTGAAATATATAGATTTAATTTTTGAGAAAAGTAAAAAATCAAATTAAACTAAGCTTAACACTCACAAAAAACAAATGCTAAAGCTTACTTGTCACAAACATGCAGGCACAAAGACAATGAATTTGGATTATATGTTAAGAAAGACATATTGAAATGTTCCAAGTATAAAAAGGACCAAATAAATATACCTTCGAATACATTTAAGTTTTCCAACTCAAATGTACAATCTAAGAAGCTTGTGTCAGAAGAGAAGGCTGAGTTTGCTTCAACCAACAATGTACTAGATTCTGTTGTATATCCAATGTCCTGTTCATTGTAAGCACCACATTCATTGTCTCTCAAGTTTCCTAAATCATCAAATCCTATGCTATTTTCTGTTTTTATCTCATAATTAACATCTGATCCTGATTCTGAAACACTCCTAACAAGAGCTTCCTTTTTGTCATCATTCAAAATGCTTTCTTCATTTTCATGGTCAGAGAGTGTAGGTGACAGAATTTGCTGATCAGTTACACTTTTGTTTATGGTTCTATCTTCTGGTTTTCTAATTGAATTTTGTGGAGATAAAAGAACAGAAGGTTCCTCAATTTGGTTGAAGTGAGATTTTAGATTAGGCATTGAGAGAAACCTTTTCATGGATTTTGGTGTCTTTAATATTGAACTTCTATCTTCTGTTTTCAATCTTAAGCTCTCCGTCTTAGGATGCTTGACTTCATTGCTAACTTCATGACAACAAGTCTCATAAAGCTGAGAATATCTATTAACTGATTCTTTTAGTGATGAAGTCCTCATGCTTGATAGTTGTCGCTTATTGTTCCAGTAAGACGAAAGGCGATTACGGTAACCGCTTGTGCTGCCGCTGTCTTTTCCTTCTCCCATAGGTACTTTAGATTGTTCCTGGATCAACTTCCTTACATTTTTGGCAAATTTGTTTCCACGAGGAATTTTGTCGAGTATACCATCCATGGAAATGCGACGCTTTTCATTTTTGTTTTCTTCAATTATATGCTTTATCTTCTTTCTAAGATCCTTGAAATTCTTAGTCTTTACACTATTGGCTACCTGGGATGATTCTGATGAAATTTTACGGTCTCTTTCAACCAATTCTTGATCAACTTTATGTAATGAAGAAGTTGATGGTTTGTGAAAATCTCCAAAAGGCTCAAACATGGATGCATTTGGAATTTGTGAATGTATCTCCCCTTTTGTAATGAAAACATCATCTACCATTTGGTTTATCTCTTGTCCTATCTCAGAATCTTTGGTTCTTGATGATGAACTACAAATAGGTAACGAGATCGAGTTTGCTCGTCTCGATTTACTATTGAGAGAGTGTTTTGGATTATGAATTTGGAATGGCAAAGGAGATCCAGGATCATTTATATATTTCAATAGAAAGTCCTTGTTTGTGTTTATCACATCTAGAGCATCAAGAAAATCCTTGAAAAGATGAGGTGAAGCATCGGTTGTAAATAGTTTCGCATTCATCAACTTTTCTTCTGGTAAACTTTCACTAGAAGAGGTCAAGTTTTTTGTATCAGTCCATGAACTACGATGCTTATGAATCTTATCATCTTCCAAAGACTCATTAGAAAACATTTCACCACACTCGACACATTTGTCATTGTAACTGATTGGTTTCCTCCCTGAGAAAACAGGCGACAACACATCCAATGTGCCAGCAGCGAGGTGGTTTTGAAAAGTTTCAATAACTGGTTCAGGATTCTCAACTGTTAACAACATCTCACTAAGTGGATCAACCTCTAAGTGGTGAACCGAATTTACGCGAGTTAGTTGCGATTTTGTAGGACAGGTTGAGCTTCTCTTGTGTCTACCCTTCTTTTTGTCTTTATCCTCATGAAGAAGTGCTTTTATTCTTGATTTTATAGATTGTTTTTCATGTGGAGTGGACTGTACCAGCTTTTCATCAACCTGGAAAACTTTATATTAAATATTGTAGAAAATGTATCTCAACTTTATTTCAATAATCATCAATGTACAATCCTAATCTGTTTTATATATATATCGAATGCGCTTAATTAAGGTATCTATAAATAGCTATGCTATATTTACTACAGATATTACTTTCATTATATGTTCCTTTATGAACCTATTGTAATCATTTTTCTCTCTTGGTGATTATAATGTCAACAACTAAATGTATCATATCACATCATAATGACTAAAATGCAAATGAAACATAGTTAGAGAATCTTGTAGTCCTGCAATCAATGTATTAGAGGTCGTTTGATTAATCTCGGTAAATAAATAAAAAATATTGTAAGTAACTATCAAAATTGGTTGGTTGAGATCTTCCTGGAGTCACAATTTGATTACATGAAATCCATTTCCCATTCTAGTTGAGGGGAAAATAATGGTTGATAAGTCAAACAGAGCCAAAAACAAATAGAACGTTACCAGAAATCAACAAACATATTATCTTTTACTTACATTAGATAAATTTGGATTTGGCTTTAAAACTACTGCCATGTTATCAACCCCAGAATCATCAGAAGTTCCGGGAATTTCATCTCCTACAAAGTGAAAAATAAGTTGTCATTTACCAAGTGGAAATAGAAACTATGTAGTAGAAAAAATTATGCATATATATATGCTGTGAGAATAAACAAACCAATTGTTCCAAATTTTGTTTTGCTCTGTGATAGGTAATAGGTTTACTTAGGCCAAAATAACAGTAATAGGTCAACATGGATGGATACACATGTTTGTCCATAGAAATTTCTTAAGGTTAATAATAATAATAATAATAATAATAATAATAATAGTAATGTTTGGTTATATAATAAAAATGGATGAATATTTTCGCATGTATGTAGTTGAACTTGCATAGTGATGATTTGAAGACATTGAGTGGTTTTTTGTATAAGTCACTGAAATTAAAGATTTGACAAGTAATGAGAGTCTTTAAGTGTATTGATATTAAAGCCTAATAGATGAATATTTTTGGGTGGTTTTTTTTAAGAGTTATTGAAATGAAATGTTTGATAAGTAGTCAAAGCAGAGCCTTTAAGTATATTAATGTGTCATTGAATAGTAAATGAGAGTTGAAGTTGCAAAACTATTAAATAATTAAAGGTTTGATAAGTAATAAGAGCTCTTAAGTGTATTGATGGGTCATTGGGTGGTAAATTAGAGTTGAAGTTGCAAAAGATATGGAACAATTATACTCGGATGGACAAGTGAAAGATCTTGCATTACATATTAATGAAACAAAATAGAATGAAAGTCGAAGATAAAAGAAATAAAAGAAATAGTGTACTTTACAATATATCACATCATAATTTTTGTGAGTTGACTAATATTGGAGTACGTAACATAAATAAAGATGATTTGTCGCCGACAGTATTCAAACATTAATTTAATATATTATAATAGATAAACTCTCAATATAAAAAGGATAAAAGAATGAATAATTGATTTGAATTAATCACATATGGATCCTTAATCCAATCAAAGTTTTACAAATATGTCCACGATTAGAGCAAAGATTGTGTCATCAAGATTTTTATGTCTATGCAACAACGACTTAGACCGCATTCAACACATTAACCGTAATGTGCTCGACAATATCAAAAATCACGTTGTGACGACGATTGACGACGATTTAAAACATTGTTTCTAATATAAAAAGGCTAAACAAATAATAAATTTATTTTAATTAACATCACATGAAATAGTAGTTACTCATTTTGGTCACAAATATAAAGAAAAGTTAAAATATATATGGCCCAAATAGGTAGAGAAAGGAGTATATTCTTACTTGCATCAGGACTTCCGCCACTATGCCTTCTATGTGTAAGCCTTCTCTTGACATGACGCCAATGATGATACTTTATTATATGAAGAATTCCCCATACTCTTCCTGGATGAGTTTCATGAGTTTGATGACTATTGATTCCATTAGACATTGCACCCTCTTTATCCCTAATTCTCTTTCCCATGTCTAGCCAAATTCAATATCAACGCTTTGTATATAATCCTTCAAGCCAAAGAAACCTAATACATGTCACAAAATAAATATCAAGAACATGAACAAGTAGTATTATATAAGCAGATTAGTATTAAATAAATTAGCATCTTTGTATTAAAAATTAAACAAAGGTAAAAGACCAATTATATAATTTTTTATAAAGGGCATTAACATTTATCAAAATTGCTAACTGGGTTAAGCGTAATGGTTATAAAGCTTAATAGAGATTAAGATAAATTAATCACTTAATTTTAAGTGTAATAAAATTAATATGAATTACAATTGAAGAATCTAAAGTTCAATGTTTCAAAAAGTATGCGAACAAAGAAGAAAAATGTCATCCATAATCTACAAACATTTTCTAATTATGAATGTTAAAAAAAAATATGATAAAATTCATACAACATTTGAGATTAAAGCAATGCGTAACGGCTCAAGAAAAATATGAGAATCAATCTAGAAATAAAAATGTATTAGACAAAATAAAATTTGAAATTTATTTAACAAAGCATTATCAACATTATCATTCATTAACACATGTGTTCAATAAGGATTTTATCTTTTGAATGTATGATCATAGAACAACATAATTACCTCTAGGCAGCCATAACCAAAACCGAAAATTTTGGGTTTGTGCATAGATGGATACATCTTGGTAGCGAAAGAGAAAGTGTCATAAAATTTGAACACATACAAATAAAAAATAAAATATTAGTTTTATTATTCTAGTGATGACACGTGACAAATACAACAAGTGGTGTAAAATTCAGCTTAAAAAAGTAATGAATCTATCTATTAATATCATACCATATTAAATAAATCCAAAATATCGAGTTCGTGTCTATTTTCTTCACGAACGATGCTGTTCGTATCTATTTCCAAATCAATACAAAGTAGAGATAACCAATTAAAACAAAGTGTTCGTCCAAATACACACATCGGTGTTGAGAATGCAATAAAAAACTCCATTGAAGACTAGTCCAAAAGTTGTACTCATTTCATCAATGTGTGGTATATATTTGAGTATCTCTTGTAATATTTTTTTTTTATTATTAATAATATATATTTTGTCATTGAAAAAATAAATCTGGCACGTCGCCACTTTCTTTTTGGGATTTTTGGATTTAAATTTGTTGCAACTCCAAGTAGAGATGTTGAGAATTTGTTTATAGGTTTTGTTAACAAGTGTTCTAAAAATATTTATTAAGTAATTAAAAATAGAAGCTTTACATTAAAAATAATAAAATTTAGATTTTTAATTAATTAAAAACACAATTTTTTATACATTTATATTTAAAAAAATTATATTAATTTTTTAACAAAGTAATTAATTAATTAGGTCACTAGATTTTAATCATATTTAATTAAAATAGTTTTTACCTTTATTTTAGGCAAAAAAAAAAAGCATGGAGCTTCTTTTCATAATTTTTTTAATATATAAAGTTTCTTTTTATACTTACTTCCATGAGTTTGGTTTTTTATAAGTAAAATAGCATTAAGGGAAATATAACGGATATTTCAAATCCATTACATAACAAAGTATTCAACCACTTTTGATACACATCAAAAGGTTATTCCACCAATTAGCAAATATAAGTTTTAAATTTATGCTTACTTTACAAATAAATCATGACCAAGAGATAGATTTAATGCTGTATAAGATCTTATGAATACTCCCTTCTTCCTATCTAAATATGGTATTATTTCGCAAATTTCATAGGAACACCAAGTAATGGCAAAATAGATTAAACCTTTCACCTTCTTACTCTGCTTTTCCTTAAATTAAAGGATCACAATTTAATCCATTAACTTATTATTCATCCGATCCATTCACTTATTTATCCATTCAATCCAGCCACAAAACAAAATATCAGTTGATGAAATGGGTTCAATCCATCCATTTAATGCTAAGAATGAATCCAATTCATCCTACAACTTTTTCAAATCCAATTCTAAAAAATATTTTTTTTCTAACTAAAAAATAGTTTTATTATTTTACAGAATAATGGTGCTTTTTATATAATTTTTTTATAAAAAAACAGTCTTTTATATAATTTAAAACAAACTGGTTTTATTATTTAAAAAATAAATAATCACTGATAATAAATTTAATTATTATTTTAGAAAAAATGAAACTTTTTTTTACTTCCATTTTTTGGTAATTAACTAAAAAAGTTTAGTATGTGTAATAAGTAATCCAAATGCTAAATTAAAATAAAAAATAAAAAATATAATTTATTTATTTATTTATTATTCATTTAATTATTTAACACTTAAATATGCAATTTGTTCCTACAAAATCAATAAATTTGAATTTAGTCCCGTAAAATATATTGTTTAATTTAAATCCCTGCAAAATTTAAATGTTTTGATTTTAATATGTAACGCTTTACATTATCAATTTTTAAAATATTGAATAATTAATGACTTTAAATTTAATCCTTAAAAATTTAGTTTTAGTCCTCGTGAAATGAAGGAAAAAAATTATAAATCTTACAAAATGTAAGATATTTAATTTTAGTCTCTACATAATAAAAAAAAATGATTAAATAACACCTGTGATTCTTTAACTTAATTTCAGTTAATTTTTTAGTCCTTTATCTTTTTTTTTTCGATTTGATCCTTTATTTTAATTTTAAGTGACACTTTGATCTTTTATATTTTAAAATGTCAACAATATTATCTTTTTTTTTACAAAAATTCAAAAAATTCATCAAAAATTTCAACCAAAAACCATAAAATTAATTATATTCTTCAATATAATACAAATTTCATCAAATTCGTAACTCAAATTTTCAAATAAACTCATATTTTCATTGTTTATTTGATATTGTTAGAGATGGAAATATGAGTTTATTTGAATATTTGAGTTTCGAATTTGATGAAATTTGTATTATATTGAAGAATATAATTAATTTTATGGGTTTTGGTTGAAAATTTTAATGAATTTTTGTAAAAAAAAGGATAACATGGTTGACATTTTAAAATATAAAAGATCAAATTGTCACTTAAAACTAACATAAATAACCAAATCGAAAAAATAAAAAGATAAAAGACTAAAATTAAGTTAAGGGACTACGGATTCTATTTAGGCTAAAAAAAATTGTTTTACTTTTGTGTATATTTTTTATAATAAATTATAATTTGTATATTATAATTATAATCATTTTTATTTAAAAAAATATTAATTTTAATTAATAATATATCTTATGTAGTCCCTTAAAAATTTTCAGTTAGCATATTTAGTCCATACCTTTAAACTCATGTCACGGTTGTCTGCGTAGCACTGTACAGATAACTTGTTTTAAGTGACATGGAATTGTTATAATGACTGTGATATTTGGATAAGCCAAAATAATATTTGTTTATTTTTAATATTTCATTAACATTATTTTTATTTATTTATTATTTTAAATTATTAATTAATTAAAAAACAATCTTGAATCCCTAATCCTAATTTATGAATACGCCAACTTCTTCACGGCCACCGCTCTACTTCTGGCTTCACCTTCAACCCTCATCACGACCAAGCTCATGAAAACAACAATTGAATCCTAAATATATGAGATAAATTTTGGTTATTAATCAATTAGTCACAGTTAATATTTTTCTAAATCTTCTAAATGAAATTGATAATAATTATAATACATCAATTACAATATACACAGTAGAATAAAACATATGTCATATTCTGATAAGTCTGACAAATGTCACCTAATTATAGTGTTTAGACTAATATAAACTTTCTATTAGTAGAAATTTAACATTATTATTTTAAATTATTATTTTTTATTGAGTTTTTAACTTTTTGTTTATTTATTAAATTTTCTGTCATTATTGTTAATTTTATTAAATAAAATGTTTTTTTTTCTTTAAGTATTTGTTGGGAACAGGCATAAGGAAATGAATACACACATACGTTCTTAACTCCAATTGACCAAATCATTTTTATTGTCAAAAACAATCAATTTGACCAATTCCCCTTAAAAAACACAAAACACAAAAAACACAAAACACAAAAAACACAAAACACAAAGAATGACTATGTCAAACAAATTGGATTTACCGAAACACGCCATTTCATTTTTCTTGTCTAAATACCTTGAATTTGCTTTTCAACCTTGCTTTTCTTCTACCGTTGTTCTCATTTATCACTTGCTCCTCAATTCTCTTGCTTTCAATTCGACGCCTTTGGTTTTTCGGTTATTGAATCATTGTTTCTATCCCACAAGTCTTTATCGCATGCAATTATTGAGCCACAATTTCAAATTTCAATCAACCACAAAAAAATCAAAGAATCAATTTGTATTTACAGGTTTTGAATTAAACATTCAAAAAATTAAATAGTTATTATTGTTCCACTTTCTAATTCATCCTTCTTATCTAGGATTTTGTATTTATAAATACGAACTATTTTATCACTTCTAATGCACTGATTCATTAACCACAAATCCACAATCGTATTGTTATGAAAATCCACCCTTTCACTGTTGTTATTTGTTCTGAAACTGAAAAAAATTTAATAGCTAGAAAACCTGATTTTTTTATAACCATTACTCCTGCAAAGGAGTTGTGGGACATTGTTGTTCAAAATTTAAGAATAAAATACGTGAGAGAGTTGTTTACAATTTTCGATCTTTTGGTGTTGCCTCCAACTCCAATGCATTTAATGTAGAACGAGAAACACAAAATCAAGGGTTGAATTGTGTTTAACTTAAAAAAAACGTTTATAAAAGACTAAACCAAGTAATGAAAACAGAGCGGATAAACGGAGTAACACAACCAATTTATATTGGTTCACAACCAACATGACAGCTACGTCCAGTCTCTTCAACCTGAAGGATTTAATTAACTAATTCACCACTAAACACCTACTAGTCAAACTGACTGTGTTCGAGTCTTCTCAACCTTCTAGTTTATTTTAATCAAGTTGTTGAGGGATGCAAATACCATTGGGATAGGTTACAAAAGAATAGGTTTTCTGAAAAGAATCTCTCACAAGAGGGTGTTTAAAAAGTTGTACTCTCACAAATATTTTTCTCAGCACTGTGTAAAAACAAAAGTTAAGAGTAGAGTGTACACACAACTGTATTATACTTATTGCAGCGCACTATTTTCTGTGCGCTTTGCAAGTAAAGATTGCACGTTCTTCTATAAAAATCTTTAAGGTTTCAAGTTGTTGTCTTGATTGCAAGAAATCGGCATGTATCGTGCAGTTTTGTATCAAATCTTCTGAGATTTATTTTCCATTAAAAGTTTGTCAAAATGAGTCCTTGTAATTGATTATGCGTATCTTGGTAAGAAGACATAGGAAGAAAAAGATACGACGATAAGAGCATGTCTCATAGACCTTCAGATACAAAGCGGATTAAGGGTGTTTATTAGAGGATGAGCAAGAATTATGTCTTCTTCGGAGCATAAACTATCATTAGAGTATTGACTTTCATTAGAGCATACATTGTTTGCCATAGTTAGATGATCAGATGCTTGATGCGATTATTAGAGGCAGACAATTACTTGCTTGTCAAGTTTATTAGAGGCAAAGGATCAGATGTTTTTGGTGTTCATCAGATGCAGACAAATCAAAGCATTACTTGTCTTTGCCAGAAGCACCAGAGGTATTCTCGAAAAAGATATATTCTCCCCCTTTTGTCATCATACAAAAAGAGAAAAGAAAAAAACATTAAATACAACAAAATAAAGATTGGGATTGGTTAACCTAGCTAAAATTAAACTAAGGGTGGTTTGGATGTTCTCTTGATTTTTGGCTATTTGTTCCATAAATGCCTCAATCTTTGCTTCCAAACGATCAAAGTCTTCCTTCTTGAAGAACTAGGAGGGATCAAACGTAGTGCTAGAGTGATTTCCAGAGGCAGAGGCTACAGTTGCTAAGTCAACTGTAATTGGAGCATTGTAGATGGTATCTCAATATGTGGGATAAGCACAGGGAACTGGAATGGTGCTACTAGAGAAAGCACTGAGAGTTTCAGAGGAATACCACTAGAGGAAAATGGGTCGTCCCTTGATGAGTCTGCTGATGTGGCTGTTAGGAGCTTTGGGAGGAGAAAGATGGGAGTATTTATAACCCTTTGGGAGGAGAAAGAATGGAGTACTTATAACCACTAAGTTTCTAACCCTTTGGGAGGAGAAAAAGGGGAGTATTTATAGAGAAATGAGAGTGAAAGGTAAGATGTAAAGCCCATGGGGGTGGGGTATTTTTTTAAATTTGGCTTCTTAATAAAGGTTGGTTTTTCATTTTTCCTTTTTGGTTAGGGCTAGGTTGGTCATTTACTCCTTATTTCCTTACTAGTAACTAAATGTCGCTTTCACATTTTCTTACATAACTTTCTTTATGTCTCTTGTCCCCTTTTATTGATAATGACTCAAGGTAATTCAATAGTGTAAGTTGGCTCATTAACGGTAAATATTCTAATGATAAATTTCTACGAACAAAAATTGGCGGACTTATTAAAAAAATTCTTGTAAATATTTTCCTTAAAAAAAATATTAACTTTGTGCAATTCTAACTAGGAATATTACTCCAAACTAAAATTGAATTATGAGTTTATTTAAAAAAAATTCTTGTTAGTGAAAAATCAATCAACAATCCAAAACATAGAAATTTCGTAAACATATTTGCGACGAGATTTCAACCATGACTTGATAAAATATAATAGCTTGAAAATAATATTTCATATGAGTAAATTGAAATTTCTTCACTTGCATATCAACTAATAGTGAATTCAAAATACGACTAATTATAATTTTCATTGTGAAAATTACTCAATCATAAATAATATTTTCTTATTGAAAAAACACATAAATCCACCACTAGTATAATCACAAATAAATCATACAAGGTACATTTAAATTTTTTTTTTATCAAAGTCCAAGTTTGTCTGAAAATTACATATTGGGTATGATTCACCTGCTTTTCAGAATATATAGTAAAATTTTAATTAATGATTCACCTGCGTTTCCATTGAGCAGTATGTCATCCACAAACAAGATCAGAAACACTACTATGCTCCCACTAACCTTTGTGTAGACACAAGGTTCATCTTCATTCTTAATGAATCCAAATTATCTTACAGCTTCATCAAAATAATGATTCCAGCTTCTAAAAGCTTGCTTCAATCCATAAATGGACCCTTGTAGCTTGCATACCTTTCCAGCATCCTATGGATCATCAAAACCTTCAGGTTGTGTCATATACACATCCTTGAGAAGACTCTTATTAAGGAATACAATCTTGACGTCCATTTGCTCAATTTCATAATCATGGTATGCAATAATGGCAAGCAAGATTCAAAAAGATTTAAGCATTTCTACTATAGAGTAGGTTGCATCAACCAAGCTCCATACCTAGTTAGTGTACATGGATTACATTTCAATCTCAATGGATTCAACCCATTTCTTATATTTTGGGCCAATCAAGCCCTCCTAGTAGGTTTTTGGGCTCATCTTGATCAATGAGTAACATGTCACCTTGCTAAGTAAGGGAAAGTCCAATCTCTCAATTTGAAGACGTGATCTCCCAAACCTATGAGGTTCTTGTGCTACTTAAACAAGAGGCTAACCCACAATTCCATGTGGTGCCTATTCTTGTTCTATCATTGGTAGTGCAATAGTTTGTGGATCTTGGACTTCTCCAAGTTCTATATTCCTACGATTGATTCCTTCAGAGATGAACTCCCTTTCAAGGAATACACCAGTTCTCCCAACAAACTATTTGTCCTCAGAGGAAAAATTGAAGGATTTTAATACTCTTGCCAAGTTGATTTTCCAATTCACTCTTAAATTCCTTGAACTTTTCAAAAGCTCTTATTTGTGTCTCTTTTGATACACAACCATATTGCCTTAAGTCTTCAGTAAATGTGACGAAGTAAGGAAAACCGCCTTAACAGGTTTGCCTAGTGGGCCACATACATCACTATGTACTAATACCAAAAGATCACTAGCCCTTTCACTGTGACCAATAAATAGGGCTTTGGTCATCTTTCCAAGTAAGCAAGATTCATACACTTCAAATGATTCATAATCAAATGAATCCAAGTATCCTTCTTTATGAAATTTGTATATGTGTTTCTCACCTATATGAACTAAACGACAATGCCAAAGGTATAATAAACACGATTCTTTAAGAATTTTAAACTTATTAATTTATTTCTTTTGTCTTTGTCACTTTGACTCGAACTGTAGATTGTCAGATGCATAGTGCAATACTTTTTTATCGCTATGTTATGACTTGCTCTATTAGTAAAAAAAATTACTTATTTATTAGGTGATTATATTCTGTGTTAGAAACAGTCAAATTATTATCTCTAACTTACTCATAATTTGTGCTACCTAAAATTAGATAGTCATTAATATAAGTCTTTGTCTTCTAACTCATTATGCACACTTAGCAAATATAGTTATGGGATAATTGTTCTTTATTTGTTTGTTTTTTTTTATCATCAAAATATCAACTAGAGGATTGTAGCTAAAACCACATTTGCACTAACAATCTCATCCTTTTTTATAATGACAAAATAATTGCATAATAAAGGAACAATCTTCCTTCACACACAAAATTAGAAGGATGCTCCCCCTAATGTAGTTCTCAAAAATTGTTTGATTTAATAATCTTTTGATCTTCTAAAAGAAAACTTTTAATTCAATGTTTTGGGACTCCCCTTAAATATGATAAACACGATTCTTTAAGAATTTCAAACTTATTACGTTATTTTATTTTTGATACACATAAAGTTAAAAACAAAAGGGAATGCACAAAGAATAAAAGAAGCACAAAGACTAGAACATAGATACATTATAATAAATTTCACAAGAATTTCCAAAAAGAATTCACAGATATCTATGATGTTAAGCCTTTGGATTCTTTTGAAGTCTATTGATTGACAATTTACAATTCTTAGGATGTAAAGCCTATGAATTATTCTTCTTCTTGGGATGTTAAGCCTAATGGAAAACACTGTGTTTTTAGAGGGTGTTAAGCCTTTCAAAACAAAGGTGAATTGCAAGACTTTATCATAAATGCAAGTGCTATGCAAAAAGACACTCAGATGTAGATGCAACAAACAGATGTAGAAGTAACAAACAAATTTAGATCAGGTGATGCATATGATGTAGATGATCTGAGCACACAATTCATTGTATTAGTATATCTTCTACTTTTCTCCCATTTTGGCATTATAAAAAAAGGTAAAATTATAGAAATTACAGCAAGCAATCGTGCACACACATAAAAAATAATCTTAAGACCATCACACAACATACAGAAAAAATAAAATGAATAAGTTTACAAAGCAAACATTTCATAAAAACAAGAAACAAGATAACAAAGCAAACACATGAGGGAAAAGAAAAGATAACATAAAAGGAACCTAATCCTACCCATAAGACCTAATGACATCTAAGGACAAACTTCAAGAGTTCAGTTGCTGTAAGTTTAGAGGCACACCAAAAGGGGGGTGAATTAGGTGTTTAGAAATTTTCTGGTCTTTAGAGAGTTGGTGGATTATTTTTCTGATTTATAATAAGTGAAGTATAATGTGTATAGTAAAAGTAAATGTAGAAAAATAAAGAACACAAGCAATTTATCATGGTTCCCCTTATAACCAAGGGTACGTCGAGTCTTTTTGCACACCACAAGAGATTTTCTACTATGTTGGAATCAGTACAAGTCTAACTCTAAGACTTCTATTACAAACTCCTAACAATCTTACTAAGATAGCACACCACTATCTTAGTTTACAACACTTGAATAAAAGTACACCACTTTACTTCAATATTAACTTGAGTGAATTTTGATAACTTGAGTAAATATACAATTGACAAGCTTTCTTTGTATAATGATAGTATCCAATAGTATTGTACTTCAAGTGCAGCAAGATAACCTTTCTCAATGATATGAAAATGTAAAACAATATACACTTGAAATATGAAGATTTTGACTCTTAATAGATTTAAAGAAAGTTATGAATTTTTGTGAAAGTTGTGTAGTGATTAAACTCGACCCAAGATGTATTTATACTCCTAAGACATCACTGCAGATCAATGGCAATCGTTAATTGAGGTTTGATGAATATAGGCAATGATCTAGAACCATTATGAACTTAAATATCACATTGATTCGCAGTTGTATTCGGCTACAACAAATGTGTAGTCGAATACACCTTTGTAACGTTTAGATTTATTTGAAAATTTTAACTATGTATTCGAATACGAGTCCTTGTAGTTGAATACAAATATGTGATTTTTTCCACTGACTTGATTTGTATTCGGCTACGACACCTTGTAGTCGAATACAAAATTGTTGTTTTAGCTACTGACTTAGTATTTGTATTCGGCTACGACATCCTGTAGTCGAATACAAAAATGACATTTTAGCTATTGACTTGAGTTTGTATTCGGCTGCGACATGCTGTAGTCGAATATAGATGTGTAGTTTTTGCTACTGACTTCATATGTATTCAGCTACAAATATATGTAGTCGAATACAACTTTAGTTTTTGTCAAAAATCTTAATTTAAAAACTATGTTTATGTATTTTTGACATTTTGAAAATTCTTTTGATGCATATGCTTAAAAATATATGGTTCTCAAGTGCAATTGAAATATAACATTATTAGATTTTATCATATACCTTAAACTCTAAGATTTCTTAGCACTTTGACTTAGTTGACTTAATCTTGATCACTTGTCTTGGTCTTTTGTCTTCATAAAAAACATAAGTATCTTTTGCACATTTTCAGTTGCTTCCTCCATTTGAGACGTGATAAGGTCCAACTTGTGGTGAACTTCTTACAGAGTTATACGGGCTTCAAACCTTTCAAGAAGAATGTCGCTCACCATCGAGGCAACTTCAGATGGTGGAATTTTCTTCTTTTTGGGAGAGGAATGTGACTTCCTTTTCCTAGCAGAAGACGAACCAACATCTATAGCAAAAGAGTTTGAGAAAGGTAAAGGATGAACAAAAGGAAAACACAGGGAGTTAAGAGATGACTGTGGAAGCACAAGTAGGGAAATTGAAAACATTTGAGGTATAAATAGCCATATGCCTTAAAGTATTTTCTTTGGGAATTTACCTTCTCAAGTTTAGTACATTATGATTTAAAATTTCCTGGCTCTTTGCCTTCATAACAGATGATTCTTTCTTGTTAGATTTTTCACCTCTTTCTCTACTATTTTGGGATCGTCTATAATCTCTTTTGGTTAAGGATTTCTACTTGTTGTTTCACATGCACCAGATTTTTCTTGAGATGAAACACAATTCTTCATCATTTGTGTCTTCATTCTAGTCGTCTGATTTGCTTTCCTCTGAGTCTTCAATAGCTTGTGTTAGTGAAAAAGTGGTTATAGCTACAATCATCTAGTTGATGTTTTGGTGATAACAAAAACAAACAAATAACGAACAATTATCCTCTAACTATATTTGCAGGTTAAGTCAGAAGACGAAGAGTTATATTAATGACTATCTATTTTAAGGTAGCATAAATTACAAGTAAATTAGAGATAATAATCTAAGTGTTTCTAAACACAAAGAATATTATCGCATAATAAACAAGTATGTCTACTAATAGATCTAGTCGTAATATAGCAATAAGAAGTATTGCGATATGTAGTTCTAGACAAAGTGTTACAAGTATGTGTTTTGATATAAGCTAGATCCTCTTATGAACAAGGAAAAGAAAATATATTAAACAAAGTTAAAGTTGTGTCTGACTCTAGTGAAAGCACTCTCAAACATGCCTCTGGTGAATTTGTTAATACAAGCAACGATCTGAATGTTCTGCCTCTGATAAGTTTGTTAGGAAAAATGATCATCTACCTATGATAAGTGCGTTATGCAAAATGGTCGTCTGTCTCTGATAGGTGTGTCAAGAAAAATGATTGTGAGCCTTTGATAATTGTGTCAAGCATTGTATCGTCTGACTCTAATGAAAGTAAATGCACTAGAAAATCAACGTCTTGAATAGTCAATGCTCTAAAGAAGACAACTATGTTTATCCTCTAGTCAACATCTTGAATCTATGAACAGTTTTGAAAGTCTATGTAACGTCCTCTAAGATCGGCCCTCTTAAAATTGAAGATACACATAATCAATCATTAAGATATATGGATACATCTTAAAGACTGATTTGTCTTAAATGGTGATGTGTAAGACCAATTGTCAGTTGTCTAGAATATGACAACTAATAATGAATAATAAATTAGAATCACCAACATACTGAAAACTATATTCATAAATATAGTTCACAACTTGTTCAGTAGATTCATAAAATATTACATCTTGAAAATAAATTACGATTGTCTAATTACATCTAAAATAAAGTAAAACATCAAATTTGAATTCCCTAAGTTTTGAATTGATCTTCTGATGCTAAATTCATGTCTCATGTTGCTCCAGCTACTAAATAAAATAAATAAATGGGGTGAGATAAAAATATCTCAGTGAGCTCTGAAAATAAAAGCGGGAACAGTCTCAAGCAGTTTCTTTCATAAATATGTATAAAACATGAAAACAATTATACATATCAAGTTAAAACTCTCACTTTTAATGTTTATAAAAGTTTTATTTATAATAATAATATTTTTTTTCTTAAAATCTGAAAAACATATGCATGACCTCAAATCTTTTCCTTTGGAATAAGGAAAAGTCGCCCAATATCTTGATGTGGGTCACCAAGATAATTGAGTCTTGATTGGTAAAGGTGGTCTAGCCAAACCCTAATCAACGTCCTGATTGTTCTCCTTTACCTGTTATTCCATGCCCGGAACAACCTGAATATCCCACCGTGAATAAGGTCATGCATGATCTAATTAATGATGTTGTACTGAGATGTTTTGTATGAAATGTCTTTATTATGTCATTATGTCTTTATTAGCGATACACTAAACCCATAATAATTTGATCATACATCGTTAATTCAAATTGAAATCATTGACAGAAAAATAGAAACAACATTGGAGTCATGAAAATAGTAACAACATCAAAGTCATGAAATTAATAACAACATAAGAGTCATGAAATTAATAATAACATAAGAGTCATGAAGAATCATTTGGATGCAGTTTTAAAACACCTACATGCGAAAATTCCATTTCCTCACACTCTAATTCTCCTAATCCTTAATAACCCCAAAACAATTTATTTAAATAATTTCAGTGCCCAAAACCCTCATACTAAAGTTAATGTAACCGAGCTCAGCTTCACATACACATCATACAATAAAAAAGAGCAGAAACCGTGCTCGACAAGCAACCAGAGACACGAACAACATGCACATTCTAAATTAACAAATTAACATATATAACCTTAAATTTTCAATAAAATTTCTACTTCACTTTCCTCAGATCAGATAGAGTACGGTAATGAAACTGAAAAATTATGCCAATATTTATGATGATAGCCAACATGCACAGAACCACTAGAAAATTGATTTCACCAAAATTTTAAAACTAATAAAGAATAGAAATTCATACATGAACTCTGATTATCTATAAAATTACAGTTTTCAGGTTCTCAACAAATTACTTGCATGCATGTCTCAAATTTGATTTTCAAAATATAAATTTAGACTCACTTAAACATGTAAATCAAGATTAAAAAGATTGATCAAAATCAAACACATATATGTCCGAAAAATTAAAAACAAAGGGAAAAGAAAAGTCAGTACTCACCATGCTTTTGGATGACTTAGAAATGTGTTTAATCATTGAGATAAATAGATGAAAAACACTTGATAAGAAGCTTAAGATGATAAGATAAAGGATATGAGTAGATCTTCAACATGCAAGTACATTTATATGGAGAAAATTGAAACTCATGTTTTGCCCATTTTAGATGCAGGCGCGTATGATCAGACAATAGAGAGAGGTAGATCACATTAAGTGTTCATGTGGTGAGTGTTTTGAGAAAAAGGAAAAAAATTAGGGAATTCTCTTTTTGCCCTTCATTTATCTAAATATTACCTTAGTGCCCCTTCCTTAATTAATCAAATTTTAAACTACGTATTTTTATTTTTCTAAATTAACAATTTCATTAATTAACTTCTAGACTAAACAAAATAGATAGGTTGTTACATGATGGAAGATCTTAAATAGTAATATTCTCAACGAACAATTTATGTAAAGAAAAGTATGAATAGTGTTATTATAATTTATGTAAATTAGTAAAAGTGTTTTCACACACTTGTACTGATATAGGAATCGATATGTAACATCCTCTTAATGAGAGTTAGAATATTAGAAACACACTTTGTGTCAATGCAGACACAAACTAAAACTAATGTAAATTAACCCGATAGTGGCAACAACTCTCTCACCCCTAAGAGGTACCTAAAAAGGTACAACAATACTCATGAAACTCAATAGCAGGTTGCCAAAAAGTTGAATAAGGGCTCTGACGATGACAACCTAAACAGGCTAGAGAAAATACTCAAAGCCTAAATAAGGAGGGTAAAGAATACTTGTATGCTATTAATTGAAATAGTGAACTAGTATAAAAATATATGTGTTTCCTTTATCTCTTTCTAGTTCTCTAATCTTATGTCTTTATGATTCAACCTTATTTTGACTAAACCTGTTTTATAAGAGTAAGTTGAATGATTTGATAAAGAATGGTTTTATGTAAAGCAATCGAAGTATCTTTCAAAAGTGACAAAACACAATTCAAGCCTTCATTTCTTGTGTTTTCCAGTGCCTTCAGCTTGTAGGGCCTTGGAGTAAACCTTCTTTTCTTGTGACTTGAAATATAAGGATGCACAAATGTGTCTTCTTTAGAGTGTTGACTTTTCATAGCATTGACTTTTCTTTATAGCATTAACTTTTTGACAATTGGAAGATTAGATGGTTGACATGATTATCAGAGGCAGACAATCACTTGATTTTTTAGAGGCAGGGTGATCAAATGGTTATTGTAGTCATTAGAGCAAGTAGAGCATGTTCATCAAACATACAATACAAAAATTAGAACGGAGTCTTGGTGTTCCTTTAACTTAGTCCAATCATCAGAGGATGTAATCTTATCCCACACTTATCTTTTTTTTTTTCAGATAAAAAGCCTTAGTACAGGAGCCTGGAGCTTGGATGATACTTTTTAGTTATTTCCTTTAAGCTTGCTTTTTGAAGTTTGTACTAGAACTTTGAATGTAGTGGTTCTATCTTTGGGTTATACTTATGAGGCATTGATGTATACTTATAAATATTGTTAGGCTTGAAGCTAGAACATGTATTGAATGACCTATGATATTATAACATGTTTACATTATAAGTTGTTTACTAGATAAATAGCTTGTTACAATACCTACACCACACTTCCCCCAAACCACAGAGCTATTAAAATTATTTATTGTTTTTTATTGTTTATACGCTGCTTATTCATTTTATTTAATTCTTTTCTATTCATATTTATAATAAATATAATTTTATTTTATTGTGTAATAATTATTATTTTAATATATTAATTATAATAAATATGATTTTTAAATTTATTATTTATATACATAAACAGGTGGGTGGAGAGCATAAAAACCCAACCTTGTCATAGGAGGGGATGAAGACTCAAATTCAATCATTGCTTGAGAATAGGGGCATGTATTGATTTTCTCTAAGTATTGAGAGACGGGGTGGAAGAAGAAAAACCCATCCTGCCCCAATGTCATATTACTTCTTAGTCAAGATAATACTCGTTGTCTTTGTCACCACTTACCAAGATCCATTCAGATTAATTTCCACTAATCCACATACCACTTCAATTTTGTGCAATCAAATCTTTCATAAATAATGAATTGCCCATTTTATCACTTTCACGTTTTTAGAGTATATGATCATAGACTTATACATTAATCGAAAGTCCATTATCAATTTTAAGATTTGATCCTCCAATTGTTGAATAAATTGAAATTACATTCAAGAATTTGATGTCAATGTTAATACTTCAAAACAGAAATTGGTTTTAAGACTTATCAAAACTAAAAGAAAAGCAAGAAAGAAAGATATCAACACACACAAGCTTGGTAACCAAATTCGGATTTCTCCTACATCTGAGGGACATGATCCGACTTATGATGTTTTCACCATGATCTTAAACAATTACAAAGTGTATACATTTGCTCACTGAAACTTGATCGTGAAACTGGTCAAGCGTAGTTTTCTTCCTCACTTGTATTTTTTGTCTCAAGAATGAAAATGGATGTCTTATTACAATGAGAAACTAACTTACATATATAGCTTCTGAAAGAGCTAACTAACTCTAACTATCAGCTTTAGAATCAGTTAGGAGCTTAACTGATTCCACAAGCATCAAGTTTCAGCTCGACAAGTCAGTTATGACTTTAAATTAAAAACATGCTAGCTCAGTCAGTTTCTCAGCATAGGCTTGGTCTAAAGGTAGGCCTTAGAGAGAGCAGCCGAGAACAAATGTCTTAGGACCATTAATCGACAAATCTCCAACTTGGTACTAAGCATTGGTTAAGAAATAAACAACTTCATAAGCACATATCCCTTTGTTAAGCAAGTTCAAACCCAGTGTTGAGCAAGTTCAAACAATGTTTGATCTTCCCAACTGCTACTGCTTTTGTTAACATATCAGTAGGATTTTCACTTGTGTGAATATTCATCACTTGAACTTCACCTCTTTCTATGACATCCATGATGTAATGCAGCCTTATATCAATGTGTTTAGTCCTCTGATGATGCATTTGGTTCTTGATTAAATGTATTTCATTTTGACTATCACAATGAATGCAGACAAACTCTAGATGAATTCTGAATTCTAAGACCAGCCT
Source organism: Cicer cuneatum (assembly GCA_037974295.1). Taxonomy (NCBI): domain Eukaryota; kingdom Viridiplantae; phylum Streptophyta; class Magnoliopsida; order Fabales; family Fabaceae; genus Cicer; species Cicer cuneatum. Next base: position 58,159,927 of record JBBPBO010000001.1, read on the forward strand.
TGCTCCTATATTGCTTCCTTTACTACTTCAACAAATGCAACATACTATGTTTGTGTTGCTGAGAGTTCTACTATATGTTGCAATGAAGCTTTCCAACTTATATGACTTCCAAACAATGTGAAACATATCTAATTAAAGATCTTCTTTTGTCTAGATCTCTTGTGAAATCTGAGTCAACAAATCCTTGAATAGGTGATAAATAATCAGTCTTTCTGTTATACACCAGTCTTGTGTGTAGAGTTCCTTTAGATACCTTTAGTATTCATTTGATTTCTTGCCAATGTGTGTTCCCAAGATTACCCATAAATTTGCTTGTGACATTCATTGCATGTGAAATGTCAGGTCTTGAACATACCATGGCATACATAATACTTTCAATGGCACTAGCATATAGGATTGTCTACATACTTTCCTTTTCTTCCACTATTGAAAGAGACATGTTGGAGGAAAGTCTAAAACGTGCTGCTAGAGGAACAATTGTAGGTTTGGTTGTTTCCATATTGAACTTGTTGGTTACTTACTTAGGTAGTTTTCCTATGAGACAATTAGTTTGCATTTGTCTCTCATTCGAGTCATATCTCTTCCCAAAATTCTCTTGTCAACACCAAGATCCTTCATCTCAAATTCCTATTTAAGTTGGTCTTTTAAAAGATCAATCTTATCCATATGTTTACAAGCCAATATCATATCATTAACATAAAGCAACAAATAGATGAAGGTATTGAATGAAAGTTTTTTAAAGTAAACACAACAATCATAATTGCTTCTATTGATTTTGTGTTTCAACATGAAGGAATCAAATCTCAAGTACCACTGTCTAGGTGATTGCTTGAGTTCGTAGAGTGGCCTTTTAAGATGACAAACCTAATCTTCTTTTCCTTTAACGTCAAAACCATTAGGTTGCTTCATAAGAATAGTCTCCTTCAAATCACCATGAAGGAAAGTTGTTTTTATATCCATTTGTTCCATTTTCATGTTGAAGTGAGCAACTATAGATAACAACATTTTGATAGATGAATAATTGAGAATAGGGGAGAATATTTCATTATAGTCTATATCATCTCTTTAAGTGAACCCCTTTTCTACAAGCCTTGCCTTGTATCTACAAGGTTTAACTTCTAGAATTTATTCTTTCAACTTGAAAATCCACTTACTCCCAGTTATCTTTGCACCTTTTGGCTTAGGGACAAGATTGCAGATATTATTCTTTCCAGATGAGTTTAATTCTTCAGCCATGGCTAGCATCCACTTTTGATTATCCTTGCATTTAATGGCTTCAATAACACTTTTTGGTTCCTCACAACTTAGTTCTTCAGCAGTATGAAATGCATAGTTCATCATATATGTTGAGAACCTATATCTTTGAGGTAGATTTATCTGCCTTCTGTCTTTATCCCTTGCTAGCAAATACTCATTTGTATTATCATGATTACCATCATTTAAATCAACTAATACAAGGTTTTCCATCATTTATATGACAATATGTAGTACATCCAAAAACTTTAAGGTGATTGTAGTCTAGAACTTTACTAGTCCAAGCTTCTTGAGGAGTTTTCAGATTTATGGTTGTCGATATGCTCATATCGATGAAATAGCATGTTGTGTGAGCAACTTCAACCCAAAATTCCATAGGCATACTTGAGTTTGAAAACATACACCTCATTCTATCTAGGATGGTTATATTCATTCTTTCATCCATTCCATTTTGCTGAAGAGTATGCCTAACAATTTTGTATTTAGTTATACATGGTTGCCTGCAAAAACTTGTAACTCTTCACTACATAACTCTAAGACATTATCTATTCTAAAAGTTTTAATTTTTCTTTCAGTTTTAGTTTTTATCATATTCTTCCACTCCACGAAGGCTTTAAAGGTTTCATTCTTACTTTTAAGAAAGTAAATCTAAACTTTTCTACTACTATCATCTAGAAAAGTAATGAAGTACATGTTCCCTCCATGAGAAATTATCTTTTTTGGTCCCCAAAAATCTCTATGGACATAGTGTAGAATTCCTTTGGTGCAATGTTGACCAGTTGTGAGTTTAGCCCTATACATTTTTCCAGATACACAATGTTCACAAAATAGTAGTTCTCCAATATTGTCTCCACCTAGAATTCTTTGCTTGCTCAAAATTTGCTTCCCTTTGAGACTTACATGTCCCAACCTTTGATACCATATACTTGTACTTTCTGATTTGAATATTGCAGCCTCTACAAAAATTTCATTCTTTTTGTTGATGTGGTGATAAATGCTGATTTTTCACTATTTTTAGCTTCTGTATTCGAATACAGATTGGTTTATTTCTAGAAATACCAGTTTTAAACATTGGTTTATGAATTTTAAGAGTTGGGGAACATTGAGAAGGTTTGTGATGAATTGAAATGGAGTTTGAGATGGTTTGAGGTGGTCATGATGAGATTCTTGAATTCTTTATTGATGTAATGAAAATGAAAGTATTGAGATAGTTTAAGATGGTTTGAGAAGGTGATGGAGTGTATGGACTTTCAGCTGGTTTTTGCATTCTGTTTTTCAGTGAAGAGAAAACATTGCATGTCCATGCATTGCATAGTCAGGTGGTGACCGCGATGGGCCACAGAGTTAATGCGGTAACCGTGATAGTCCGCGAAGTTAAGTAGTAACCACCGTGATGGGCTACGAAATGGCCGCGTGTTCGTGGTGGTCCATTCTATCTGTGCGAGGATTTAACTTCTGTATGTTCTGGCCTGTGAGAGGCTAACATACGTGAAATGTGCTGGTCTGAGAGCGATTGCACGTGTGCTGGTCTGTGAGAGACTGCACTGGTGCTAGTCTGTGAGCGACTGCACCTTGGTAAACGTAAAACGTGTTGGTCTGTGAGTGACTGCACGTGTGTTGGTTTGTGAGCGACTGCACTGGTGCTGATCCGTGAGAGATTGCACCATGGTCATGATGGCAATTAAAGTCTAACATATATAAATCGTGCTGGTCCGTGAGAGACTGCACGTGGGCTGGTCTGTGAGTGACTGCACCTTGGTTATTCCAAGAAGTTGTGTACATTGGCATATACATATTGCATGGGATGGTTGACTATGAGTCATGGTTTAATCTGAATTGATGAGTGGGAATCGATGTGTATAAATACCTTATGAGATCTGAATTTCTAATGAATTGTTGTGATTGTTGAATTGATATTGTACTTACCTCATGATCTTTATATTAATTTGGTTGCTGTTTTGCAAAGGTACAAATGTCATGTCTTTCAAAAAAAAAGTGATGAGCATCATTATTTATCATCATTGTTATATAATATGCCATGAGTGTATCCGTTTTATCACACATAAATGTTATGTGTTAATTGTAAATTTCGGTCGGTGACCCTTTGGGCTTTGCCCTCAGATGCCCCCCAAACCCGTACCACTGGTGGGTACCCAGACGACAGAAACGTTGCTAGATTTCCTTGACCGTTATTTGCCTACTGCTTGGGTATACGACCCCGTCTCAAGCAGGGCGACTTACACGGGGAGGTTGGCGAGGACTTGCAGGACTGACGGGATAGTCGATTATGTAGAGCGCACTCACGCGAGAATTGATTTCCCAGTACCTTTCAAACTGGTATTGGAGGCGTACGGAGTTTTTAAGGACGCCAAGGAGCCGACTGGAGGGGTTGAGATGGAGGCCACGGTAGGTGTGGTGACTCCTAACCCGGTGGCTGGAGGGGTTGTGCGTGTACCCGAGGTGGAAGAGAAGAATAAAGGACCGACGCTAGCAGCAGTTGATATTCCGGGTCCATCTAGGACAGCGGATGATTATTTTGAGATTTCGGCACCGCCGAAGAGACCCGGATCGTGGATTGATCTGACTTCGGAGGAGACTGATCCTTCCCTGTATGATGAGGAGGAGGACGTCACATCGGTGCGAGCTGCAGAGTCAGACGAGACTTGTATGGGATGCGGAGGGAATCCTTGCTACTGTAGCTTTAGTGCATGATCAGTTTAGACTTGTTGTATAGGGTTTTGAGTCTAGTGGATGTAATTATTTATTTTGGGAATTATTGTATATTTTTCCGCTGATCTATTTCGTACTCTCATGCTGTTTAGTGGGCCGCAGGCCGGATGTTTTTTTTGAGATGATATGCTACCGACTTTTTAAATGTATTAACTTTTATTATATTGAAAGTATTAATTCCCAAAGATTAATTACTTAGTTATATTTACGATGTAATCATTTAATTACGTTCATCAATTGAATTACGACGTATTGTTTTATGAAATGACTTAGTGAAAATTCTATTTTAATTCTTTCGAATTAATTCTGAAAATTTCTTTATTTATTTCGGTTAAAAAAAAAATACATTCGCGCTGTGTTTTAAACTCGGGGTGTTACAATTATGGCCCCTTTCATTACCTTCAATGTACCATGTTTAGCTTTGTATGAGCAACCATACTCCTCTAGCATGCATAGAGATATTAAGTTTCTCTTTAGTTAAGGATCATATCTCACTCCTATTAGTAATATCTTTCTACCCACTTCAAACCCCAAATTCACTAAACCAATTTCTACAACCTTGCATTATGAATTACTTCTCATGATGACCTTTCCTCCATTAGTTTCTTTGAATCCAAGAATCCAATCTCTCTTTGGAGTCGTATGAAATGAGCATCCTGAGTCCAACACCCACTCATATCAAACTATCTTGTAGTTGCTATTAGCACATCAACATTTTGGTAACCTTTTGAAGCAATCGAAACTTTTCCAGCATTCTCTTAACCATAATTCTTTTTTCTTGAATTTCCTTTCAGGACAAGTTTTCTTATAATCCCCTGTTTTGTTACATTGAAAACACCTTTTATTTGGTTTATTGATGACTCTTCATCATATGCGTATTTTTCATTGTTTTTAGACTTATTTATCTTCAATCATTAGTTAATTTAATGAGTTATTTGATATATTTTTTTGATTCTAGTTCTTGGGTTTAATAAAATGCTTATGTTCTTATTTCGTTGATTAAGAAGAGATTTTTTGGAGTTTTGCATCGTTTCTTTATTTTAGTGCAGTACGGAATTTTGGTGAGAAATCAACATGACCTACATGGAGTATTTCTACCATATCTGAAGTTGTAGATGTCCAATTGGAGTCAAACCAAGTGAAAATGAAAGCTAAGATCCATAGCTACAACTTTCATGAAGACACAAGAACCACATTCGGATTCAAAATAGTAGAAATATGTAGTATATGTCAGATAGAAGATGTTGTGCGCCTGAAGCGCAAAGAATGCGCCTGAAGCGCATTTCTACATAGCTGATTCTGTTTAAATGCGCATGAAGCGCAAGGCATGCGCCTGGCCGCATGGTGCGCTGGAGAATGCATAAAATTGAGTTTTTCTGATTTTTTAGGGATCTTTTGGTCAATTGAGAAGCTCAGAGACTTGTGCCCTAGCAGAGAAGCTCAGAGACGGCTGTTCTACACCATTGAAGGAGTTTTATCAAGAATCATTCATGAATCTTTCTTGTAATTCTTCTTTAATCTCTATCTCTTTAATCTCTGTAATGAGTAACTAAACCCTATTTGTTAGGGATGAGTGGAACAAGATGAAACCTTTATTTGTCTGAATTGATTCCTGGTTATATGAATAAATTTATTGAATTATTTTTATCATCTTTGTGCTTAATGCTTTTTATTGCCTGATCAACTTTAAAATGTTATATGATTCGTAATTTGAAACGGAAGTGGACTTCACGAATGCTTGAGATGAGAAATTCATGAGATTGTAGTTTAGGGATAGATGCAGGTCATGAAACCAATTGAATTAGTTGTAGAGACAACAGTTTAAAAAGAGAATATCTGTACTATAAAGCTTAATCCTAATTTTAAACCCACTAAGGAATTAGGGGTTATTTTGGAATTAAAGGTTCTGTCACTAAGACATTAGGGCAAGAATACTAAAGAAAATTGGTAATAATTCAATAAAGGAATTCAGTAACTAGGATCAAATTAGAAACCAAGGTTGGACTCAAAGTGAAACTCATCCGTGACATTTTTCTCATTATAAAAGTTCAATTTCAGTACTATTGTTATTTTAAATATTATTTAAATCAATTCGGAAACATTTTGTTCAATTTCAGTAATTAAATATAATTCAATAGTAAAACACAATCCTTGAGTTCGACACTCGATACTACCATTTTAATTATTACTTGCAACGATTCAGTACACTTGCTGAAACGCTATCAAGTGTTTATTAAAACGGTAGTACTGAGTGTCGAACTCAAGGATTGTGTTTTACTATTGAAATTTATTTTTTTGTATTTCTATTTTCTCTAGATTTTTTTCTAACCTTGTATGCGAGGCCAGTTCTCAGCTAAGCTTCTTTTTGATCCAGAAATAGAAAGATCGCAAAAGCAAATCTAAAGGCGGTTCGAGAAAGAAGGAAAAGGGAAAGAAAGTTAGCAGCGGAAGAACAAGATCTAGGGGATTGCTTCATATTTGCTGAAATGGCCGATCCACCACCACCTGAACGTACCCTCGGGGAGTATGGGAATCGTGATAGAAACCGTGCTCGGTTGGCCATCCATAACCAACCGGTCACAGTCAACAAATTCGAAATAAGTCCCGCCCTGTACCGAGAGTTGAAGGAGATTTATTTTTCCGGTAAACATAATGAAGATGAAAATAGACATCTCACAAACTTCTTTGAACTATGTGAGACAGTGAAGGTGGATGGTAATAGTGAAGAAGGCAAGAGGTTGAGATTGTTTCCATTGTCATTAAAAGATGATGCTAAGGAGTGGCTAAATTCTTTATCCTCTGGTAGCATCACCTCATGGGACGATCTTGAAGACATTCTTGGAACAATATTTTCCCCCAGCTTTGTTTGTCAGAAAAAGGCAAGAGTTTTCTGGTTACAAGCAGAAAGAAGGAGAATCACTTCGTGACACTTACAGGAGGTTCAAGAGTTTACTAGCAGGATGCCTTAATCATGCTTATGACGACACTACTCAATTGCAAATATTCTGCAATGGGTTGAGGCCGAGCACTAGAATTATGTTGGATGCTACAGCAAGTGGCTCTTTGAATTACAAGACCGCATCAGAAGCACGGAAAATTATCGAGATTATGGCATCAAATGAGCAAATTATGTTGTATGATAGAGGAAGTGGGTCAAAAAGTGGTATGCTGGAATTGAGTGTTATGGATGCCGGGTTGGCTCAAGGAAAGCTACTCTCAAAACAGATAGAAGAGGTTATCGCTGCTGAGATAAAAAATGGGATGGCAGCTCTAAATAAACAACCCCAAGTGGCCCCTATTAAATTATTGAAACATACAAGTTGTGATTTTTGTGGGAGAGCACATAAAAATGGCGCCTGTGAAGTACCAGAGGATGATGACACAGAAGAACAAGAAAAGGTGAATTTCGTGGGTAACTACGGAAAGCAAAATAATCCTTACTCTAGTACGTACAATCCGGGTTGGAGAAATCATCCAAATTTTTCATGGAAAGATCAATAGGGTGGGTCCCAAAGCCAACAAGGAGCTCAAACAAATCAAGCGCCACCACGTAAAGCTGCTTGGGAGATTGCTATTGAGAAGTTGGCAACAAACACAAGTGTTTTCATTAAAAAGTCAAAAGCCATCCAAAAAAATCAACCAGCATCTATCAAGAATCTTGAAACCCAAGTGGGTCAAATTGCTCAACAGCTAGCACAAAGAGCACCCGGAAATTTGCCTAGTGACACAGTTCCAAATCCGTGAAACAATGTTAATGTCGTGACAACAAGGAGTGGCAAAGTAAGTGAACCAACACCACCTGAAGAAAAAAAGGGTGGAAGTGCTTTAATCCCTACCCATTCGGAGGAAATAGTCACCCCGACATCAGCTGAGGGGGATATTGGTTGTGAAAAGGAGGAAGAACTTGTGGTGCAGAAAAAGGAAGCCCTACCAAAACCAGAAATTCAACTCCCATTCCCTCAAAGATTAAAAAGGGAAGAAACAGAAAAACAATTCGGTAAGTTTCTTAATGTTTTTAAAAAATTGCAAATTAACATTCCTTTTGCAGAAGCACTAGAGCAGATGCCGACGTATGTCAAGTTCATGAAGGAGATTCTGTCAAAGAAAAGGAAAATTGGCGGTGAAACAGTGATGCTTACTGAAAAGTGCAGTGCTTACTGAAGCTACCACCTAAGCTCAAGGATCTTGGAAGCTTCTCTATCCCTTGCGCTATTGGGAATAGAACTTTTGGGAAGGCCCTGTGTGATCTTGGGGCAAGTGTGAGTCTTATGCCTCTTTCTATATACAAAAGGTTAGGCATTGGAAGAGTCAAAGACACACAGTTGATGTTACAGTTCGCATACCGCTCAATGAAACACCCATATGAAGTGGTGGAAGATGTGTTGGTCAAGGTGGATAAGTTCATTTTCCCCGTTGATTTTGTGGTACTGGACATGGAGGAAGACAATGATATCCCCTTGATCTTGGGGAGACCATTCCTAGCAACAGGGCGAGCTATGATTGATGTGGCGGATGACACCTTAACCTTGAAAGTAAATGAGGAAAAAGTCACCTTTAACATCCTAAAAGCCATGGAACACTCTAAAGAAAGACAAGGGTGCAACCGAATCGAGATATTTGATTCGATAGTTGATGAAGAAGTTGGGCATCAAGTACCCGTTTTGCCGCTAGAAAGAATGTTATGCCTACCCCAAGATGTTGTTAAAGATAGTGAAGACCCGAGGGAAAAAGAATTTTTAGCCATGTTAGAAGCATCACCATCTCATTCCTCCTGCTTCCACACTAGATGGGAGGAGTTGAAGAGGAATGAAGAGGAACTCCTAGAAAAAAAGGAGACACCACTTATTGAACTCAAGCAGCTGCATCCTCACTTAAAATATGTATTCCTTGGTGAAAAAGATAATAATCCAGCTATCATTAATGCAAGCTTGAGTGAGTTACAGGAAGAGAAGCTGTTGAGAATTTTGCAGAATCATAAGGGTGCCATCGGTTGGTCCATTGAAGACTTGAAGGGAATAAGTCCGACTTTTTGTATGCACAAGATCCTAATAGAGGACGGTCACAAACCGGTTGTACAACCCCAAAGAAGATTGAATCCATCTATGAAAGAGGTGATTAGGAAAGAAGTGGTAAAGCTCTTAGAAGCCGGTCTCATCTACCCCATTTCAGATAGCTTGTGGGTGAGCTCCGTTCAAGTTGTACCAAAAAAGGGTGGAACAACCGTCATCACAAATGAAAAGAACGAGCTAATTCCTATGTGAATGGTCACACGGTGGAGAGTTTGTATTGATTATAGAAGATTGAACAGTGCTACGAGGAAGGATCATTTTCCGCTCCCTTTCATTGACCAAATGCTTGAGAGACTAGCAGGACATGATTATTACTGCTTCTTAGATGGATACTCGAGGTATAATCAGATAGCTGTGGCACCTGAAGATCAAGAGAAAACTGCATTTACATGTCCTTGTGGGGTGTTTGCCTATCGGCGGATGCCGTTTGGGCTATGTAATGCACCCGCTACATTTCAAAGGTGCATGATGTCCATATTCTCCGATATGATTGAGAAACATATCGCAGTATTTATGAACGATTTTTTTGTTTTTGGTTCATCGTTTGACAATTGTTTGATTAATCTATCCCTTATATTAGAAAGGTGTGAAAAATCCAACTTGGTCCTAAATTGGGAAAAATGTCATTTTATGGTAAGAGAGGGAATTGTTTTAGGCCACCGAATCTCCCACAAGGGGATCGAAGTTGACAAGGCCAAAGTTGAAGTTATTGAAAAACTTCCCCCTCCCACCAATGAAAAAGGCATTAGAAGCTTTTTAGGTCACGCTGGATTTTACAGGAGCTTTATAAAAGATTTTTCTAAAGTTTCCAAACCACTTACAAACCTACTTGTAAAAGACACACCTTTCAAATTCAATGAGGATTGTCTGAATGCTTTTAACACCTTGAAAAATAAGTTGATAACTAACTGCCCCTATTGTCATTGCACCCGATTGGTCACTACCTTTTGAAATCATGTGTGATGCAAGTGACATTGCTATCGGGGCAGTCCTGGGACAAAGAAAAGATAAGTTGTTGCATGTAATTTACTACGCGAGTCATGTTTTGAATCAGGCACAACATATTTATGCAACAACTGAAAAAGAATTATTGTTTGTGGTTTATGCTTTTGATAAATTTCGATCTTACTTATTAGGATCGAAAGTTATTGTTTACACTGATCATGCTGCCTTGAGATATTTGTTTGCTAAACAGGAATCAAAGCCAAGGCTACTCAGGTGGATTTTGTTACTACAAGAGTTCGATATTGAGATCCGATATAAGAAGGGTTCAGAAAACACTGTAGCTGACCATTTATCTCGATTGGAGAAAGTGGAGGAGGATGATGACACTAGACCGATTCGAGACCAGTTAGCCGATGAACACATCTTCACAATTTCCGAGGCACCTTGGTTCGCTGACATTGCAAATTTTAAGGTAGGAAAGGCAATTTCATCCGATTTCACCTACCAACAACGAAAGAAGTTCATCCATGACGCCAAATTCTATGTATGGGATGAGCCCTTTCTATACAAAAAAGGAGTGGATGGGTTGTTGCGAAGGTGTGTACCCGAGGAAGAGCAAGAAAAGGTATTGTGGCACTGCCATGACTCTGATTATGGGGGTCATTTTAGTGGGGATCGAACTGCATCAAAGGTTCTCCAGTCAGGATTGTTCTGGCCGTCATTGTTTAAAGACGCATTCAACTATGTGAAGAAGTGTGATCGATGTCAGCGCACCGGTAATATTTCAAAACGGGATGAGATGCCTCAAAATCCTGTATTAGAAGTAGAAGTTTTCGATGTGTGGGGTATCGATTTCATGGGTCCATTTCCACCCTCATATGCAAAAGTTTATATTCTGGTGGCAGTGGATTATGTCTCAAAGTGGGTTGAAGCAGTTGCTACACCAACCAATGATTCACAACAGGTTATTGCATTTCTCAAGAAGAACATCTTCGTGCGTTTTGGGGTACCTAGAGCTTTGATCAGTGACGAAGGCACTCACTTTCTTAATCGGAAGCTGGAGTACCTTCTTAAAAAATATAATGTGCATCATAGGGTGGCAACCCCATATCACCCACAAACTAGTGGGCAAGTTGAAGTATCCCACAGACAGATCAAAAAAATCCTTGAAAAGACAGTGAACGCTTCAAGGAAAGATTGGTCGACAAAGGTTGACGATGCACTTTGGGCATATCGAACAACTTTCAAGACCCCCTTTGGTATGTCACTGTATCAAATTGTGTATGGTAAAGCTTATCATTTACCCCTTGAGTTGGAGCATCGGGCTTTTTGGGCAACAAAGTACTTGAATTTTGACTTAGTAAAGGCAGGCAAATCTAGAATTGTCCAGCTTCATGAGTTAGAGGAGTTCCGGAGTTTTGCATATGAAAATGCCAAGATCTATAATGAAAAAACCAAGAAGTGGCATGACAAAAAAGTTCAGTTCAAGGATTTCCATGAAGGACAACTTGTTCTCCTCTTTAACTCGAGATTAAAAATGTTTCCAGGAAAATTAAAGTCAAGATGGTCGGGACCGTTCAGAATAATCAAAGTGTTCCCACACGGTGCAATGGAGTTAAAGGATACACACTCAAACCGAAGTTTCAAGGTGAATGGACAAAGGCTTAAACAATATTTAGGGGGAGAGTCAAAATTTCCGATGGAGTCCATCAATCTGATCCCCATTTGAAAAGGGGAATGTCAAGCTTAAGACATTAAACGAGCGCTTATTGGGAGGCAACCAAATTCGTATCCTTTGCAATTTATTTTTGAATTTAATATCATTTTATTTGCTTTATTTTATTGCTAGTATATTAGTTCTTGTTGTTTTGTATGCTCAAGGAACCACGAGGTGGGTTTAAGGAGTAGATTTTGCCTGGAGCCGCAGCCAACAGCAGCGTCGATATTTCAAGACAACCTCTTTGCGCTTAAAGCGCTACTTGTGCGCCTGAAGCGCAAGTCGAATCTGAATGCCTGTACAATTCGCGCCTAAAGCGTGTCCTTTGCGCTTGAAGCGCATTCCGCGTAAAATGTCTTGATAAAATGTCTTGCACTCCAAGTGTTTGATAAAATGCCACAACCACCATTGAATCTTAATTGATAAATTTTCATTGGATTAATGTGCATTGGATGAATGTGGAACAATAGTTATGGTTGTCTTGGTCAAGTGGATGAACATGCGAACTAACCCTTTAACGTTGAATACATTGAACCTTGGTTGTGTATAATTGTTTTGCAGGACCAAATGGCAACCCATCAAAAAGCAAAACGAACAAAGGTTACAGAGGCATCATCTTCCCAACCGCACAATACGTCCTTATTCAAGAACATAGCAACACAAGAGTTTCATGCCAAAATCCCCACCATCAAGAAGTTCGTGAGTGAGAAAAATTTTGATTTGAAGGAAAATGAATTTGTTGACATCCAAGCAATGATTGCTGCCATGGGATGGGAGAAGTTAACCACATTTGTCACCAACGCGAGTAAACCAATAGAAGTGGAATTCTTCTCAAATGCCTCTGATCTGAAGTCAGCTCCACATGATGAATTTGTGAGCTATGTGAGGGGAAAGAGGGTTCCCTTTACACCTGAAGCAATCAATGAACTCTTTGGTTTGCCAAAGTATAGGTATTGCCGCTTTCAAGTATATGAGGACACAAACATAAAAATAGACATTCGAGACATTTTGCGCACTTTGTGTAGACCCGACACGGATTGCGTAAAAGATAGAGATGACACTCTTAGAAAACTGCGCTCGTTGGATCTCACTCCAATTACAAAAGCATGGAGCACTTTTGTTCATCATACGCTTTTGCCCTGTTCAAATGTATCAGATGTGATAGTTCAACGAGCATGTCTACTAGCGAAGATCATCAAAGGTGACAGAATTAATGTGGGTCTGCTTCTTGCTAATGATATATGGGGGACAGCTCTTCTTGACCCTTCGACGGGCTACTTCCATCACACCTCTCTGATCAGCAAGCTCTGTGAACGGGTGAGAGTGTCACCCAAAAAAGGTGAAGAAATGGTGAAACCTGCTGCCCCCATCACTGCCAAGTGGATTGAGAAACACTCTAGAATTCTGGCAGATCTTCTTGGTATTCCACAAGCAGTTATGCCGATGGAAGAAGATTCTGATCCTATAGGGCCACATGACCACCCTCGACACCCCCCACAGCTCTCCACTGAGGAAAGATTTGGAAGACTAGAAGATATGATGGAGCAAATGAGGCTCGACCAGCGAAATGGATAGGCCAGGATAGAACTGGGAATGACCAATCTTTATCGAGCCTTCGCATCATCACAACAAACATCGAGCGGCATGTTCTACTTTGACTTGTTCTCACCTCACCAGTATACTGGCGACTCCAGTGGTGCGGGAATGGAGGACCCAAACAACGCTCCTTGAGTCACTTAACTGAGAGAAGTTTTCTTTCCTTTTTATTTTCTTTCTTTGTTTGTATAATCTTTATGTTAGTAGTCAAACTATCTGTCTGTGTTTGGTCATTAAATGTGTAGTATGGTTCTCACGAAAAAAATAAAAAAAGAAGAAAAAAATTCAAAACAAAAAAAAATTAGTTTGAGTATATTGATAAATAACATCTTCTTAGTTCTTTTGTTAATGGTTGAAAATTTCCACCATAAAATGTGAAAAAATAAAATAAAATAGAATAAAAGAGGGAGAATAATTTGAAAATGTATGCCTAACTCTAAGTAGTAAAGCCTACTATCCCAAAATGTCATACCCTTACCTAAGCCTCATTACAACCGGAAAGTCCTCCAAAAGTGTATGTGTTTGTTCCATTGTGATTGCTAACTAGAATTTTTTCAAGCATATGGTAGCGTGATGCATGTTCTAGGATTTGAGTGATAAATTCACAACCCTTGCTAAACACTTGAGAGAAATTTTGGTGAGATTGTGTGAAGAGAGTGTTGAACTTGATAAATGAATGCTAAAGTGTACAAATTGTCTTTTCTTTTGTAAGCAACCATGGAGCATGATGAATGTTTTGTAGTAGCTGGAACTTTGAGAAGATTGAGTTTAAATCACCCTTAACTATACCAAATATGAAACTAATTGTTGCTTGGGGACAAGCAACAGACTAAGTTTGGGGTTGTGATAACTATTCATCATATGCATATTTGTCATTGTTTTTAGTCTTATTTATCTTCAATCATTAGTTAATTTAATGAGTTATTTGATATATTTTGTTGATTCTAGTTATTGCGTTTAATAAAATGCTTATGTTCTAATTTCGTTGATTAAGTAGAGATTTTTCGGAGTTTTGCGTCGTTTCTTTGTTTTAGTGCAATGCTGAATTTCGGTGAGAAATCAACATGGCCTACATGGAGTATTGCTACCATATCTGGAGTTGTAGAAGTCCAATTGGAGTCAAACCAATTGCAAATGAAAGCTAAGATCCATAGTTAATACTTTCATGAAGACACCAGAACCTAATTCGGATTCAAAATAGTAGAAATATGCAGTATACGTCACATAGAAGATGTTGTGCGCCTGAAGCGCATTTCTGCACTGCTGATTCTGTTCAAATGCGCCTGAAGCGCAAGGCATGCGCCTGGGTGCGTGGCGCGCTGCATAATGCATAAAATCGAGTTTTTCTGATTTTTTTTAGGGATCTTTTGGTCAATTGAGAAGCTCAGAGACTTGTGCCCTAGCAGAGAAGCTCATAGACGGCAGTTCTACACCATTGAAGGAGTTTTATCAAGAATCATTCAAGAATCTTTCTTGTAATTCTTCTTTAATCGCTATCTCTTTAATCTCTGTAATGAGTAACTAAACCCTATTTGTTAGGGATGAGTGGAACAAGATGAAACCTTTATTTGTCTGAATTGATTCCTGGTTATATGAATAAATTTATTGAATTATTTTTATCATCTATGTGCTTAATGCTTTTTATTGCCTGATCAACTTTAAAATGTTCTATGATTCGTAATTTGAAACGGAAGTGGACTTTACGAATGCTTGAGATGAGAAATTCATGAGATTGTAGTCTAGGGATAGATGCAGATCATGAAACCAATTGAATTAGTTGTAGAGACAATAGTTTAAAAAGAGAATTTTTGTACTGTAAAGGTTAATCCTAATTTTAAACCCACTAAGGAATTAGGGGTTATTTTGGAATTAAAGGTTCTGTCACTAAGACAATAGGGCAAGAATACTAAAGAGAATTCGGTAATAATTCAATAAAGGAACTCAGTAACTAGGATCAAATTAGAAACAAGGTTGGACTCAAAGTGAAACTCATCCCTTGCATTTTTCTCATTATAAAAGTTCAATTTCAGTACTATTGTTATTTTAAATATTATTTAAATCAATTCGGAAATTTTTTGTTCAATTTCAGTAATTAAATATAATTCAATAGTAAAACACAATCCTTGAGTTCGACACTCGGTACTACCGTTTTAATTATTACTTGCAACGATTCAGTACACTTGCTGAAACGCTATCATTTATCAGTGTTCTTCTTTTCAATTTTAAATTTTTGTTTGGATCTCTTCTTCTTGTACCTAGTTTTTACAACAACAAAAACCCTTCATTGTTCCCTTCATCCATTCCTTCTAGTTTTCTTTTCAACTCATTTGAGATAAGTATTGATTGAACCTCCTCAAGGGACAAGGAATCTTTGCCATAGACTAGTATATCACTAAAGTGTTCATATGAATTTGGCAAAGAACTTACCATAAGTAAAGCTCGGTTTTCATCTTCAATATTCACATTAATGTCTTCAAAATCAATAATAATCTTGCTGAATTCATCAATTTGCTCTTCAATAGATTTCCTTGTTTGCATCTTGAATGTGTAAAGCCTCAGCTTCAAGTAGAGTCTATTAGCAAGAGATTTGGTTATGTACAAATTTTCCAATTTTAATCTAATTGCTCCAGGTGTCTTCTCTTTTGCATCTTCCCTCAATGGCTTGTCTCTCAAACTTAAAATCAGTGCACTATGAGCTTTCTCCATGATTTCCTTCTTCTTTTCTTCTGTCACTGTGGCTACTACCCCAGTTAAAGCTTCAGTTAAGCCTTGATGAACCAGTAGAGCTTTAATTTTGAGTTTCCAAATATTGAAATCATTCTTTCCATTGAACTTCTCTATATCGAATTTTGTTGTAGACATGATTCCCTTATTCAAAACCGAGCTCTTGATACCACTTGTTAGGATTGGATCCTCCAATTGTTGAATCAATTGAAATTACATTCAAGAATTTGTTGCCAACATTAATACTTTGAAACGGAAACCGATTTAAGACTTATCAAAACTAAAAGTAAAGCAAGAAAGAAAGAAATCAACATACACAAGCTTGGAAACCCAATTCGGATATCTCCATGTATGACCAAATCAAAGTGATCAAAATACACATGTCTTGGATCTGTAACGTCGACGACCAAACCATTGACTGAATCTGTAGTGAATCGAAGTTGATATGTCAAGCTAAACGAAATGAACACTACAATAAGGCAGAAAAACATGTGACGTTGCACCAAGATGATGAACAAAACAATGTCGCATTCGAACGACAAAATCACGCAACAACATGTTAGAAAACCAAATTTATAGCATGTTTGGGATCTCAATTAACATATACTAAATATGTGGTGGGTATGAAGCTACAAGAAAGAGCTTATGATTGGACGTATGTTGGGGACCTCTTCAAACGTGGATGCAAACACGTGCTTATATATTTGGAAGTCACTTATTTAAATAAAATTAGAGAAAATATGATGCAGACAAGTGATTTTGAATAAAAAAAATAGATTCAAACCACCTCTATTCAATAGAAGAATAGAAGAAGATAGGAGGTTAGGTTTTATCACCTCTTATATTTTAATGAATTTATGTATTGTAAATATGTCCAGATTTATTTAAAAATGGCTTATAAAATAATATTGCAATTAAATATGATTGAATATGTGTGTAAATAATATATTGTCACACTTATTTATTAATAGTTGAAGAGGTCTACTTTTTGGGAAACAAAAATTTACTCTGGTGATGTCGCCAAGTAAGACTTTATGGTTCATTGAATACTTATAAATAAATTTATATTTGTTTATTTTTAATGACACTAACATGACACTAACCAAGATTGAACTCAATAGGTCTATTTTTCATATTGATTAAAATTTAACTAAGATCCACTAAATAATATAGATCTTATTTAAATTTGATGTACTCATATCAATTTTAAGCAATCTGATATAGTTGGATTAATTTGATGTACTCATATGAATTTTAAGCAATCTGATATAGTTGGATTAATTTGATGTACTCATATGAATTTTAAGCAATCTGATATAGTTGGATTAAATAGTGCGTTAGATTTATACATTTTATAAATATCATTTATGTATATACATGCACTTAATCAAATAAATATATATTATATACACATAATTATTTGAATTTGTTTACTCCCTGAAAGAAAGGATGAATAAGCCCTTTATTTTATTCCAAATAACCGACCCACCTATATTTTGGGTCAAAGCAAGAAATGCATTTTATTTAGTTAAGAAAGCAAATGTAAGAAAAAATCTACATGCCAACAATTTTTGTTGGTAAACCAAATCAGATTCAACACAAAAATATATTAAAAAAGCTTATGATTTGAATTATTCAAAGGGAAGTGGTCCATGAACTATTTGTTAATACAAGTTGCTTTAGCTTCAATCGAAAGTATAGTGACTAAAGCACATAAGAAAGTATCCAAAAATCAATACATCCACGGAAATCAACCACATGGAGAAATTAAACTTGAAACCGTCACTTACATTGCCAACCCAAGTGCATTTATATTAATGCAAGTAAATAATTCAATACTCATTAATCTCTTTTTTTGTTTTTTGACAGTGAAACTCAAGTATTAAACTTGAAAAAAATGAAATATCTCAAATTCAAAATTTACGTCTAACATATTAAATATTTTTACTACTAGTATTTGAGTCATACTTACATGTCTCCTTCTTCTTTTATATAAAAATAGTATAAAACAAATACACAAACCAAAACAACATCATAAAATTTGATGTTAATTTATCTTTCAAATATACTCATACCATCCAATAATGTCTCCACTCGAATGAGAAAATGTACTTTTTGTTAAAATAAAAAATAAGGATATAAAAGAAAATAAAAAATACACACTTTAATAATGTATTTTGTTTCTTACATCAAGGATGATAAAAAAAAAAAACTCTAAATATCTCTTATAAAAAAATTGGAATAATACGCTTTTTCTCTTTATAAGAAGTTGCCTGAATTTTATTGATAATTTAGTCTTTAAATTATCACTCTTTGTCCAAATTAATCACTCAACTATTGAAATATACTAAAAAGGTCCATAAACTATTGCTCATTTTAACTATTTAGTTCTTCCATCAATTTTCATATTTGCATGTTTGTCAATTTAAATTTTTTCATTATTTAGTCACTAAACTCTAAAAATATTTCAGTCTCTAAAGTATCATAAAAATAACAATTACTCTTCCAACTAAATAAATAAATCGAATAGCACATCTAAACTATTAAACCAATACACCACCAACAATTCTTTTATATTCACACATGATTAAAACTATTGCAAATGCAAAACATAATGCAAACAAATAAATCAATTAAATTTTGCTTAAACCAGAATGAAAAACTAAAAACTAATAAATCAACAAGCGTTATGTAGACTAGTAAACTAAAAAAGTTCATTTCAAATAGAAAGGTAAAATATGAAGATGAATGTTGACCTCAACAAAAATATCTAAAAGAATACTTGGTGTACTGTTTTCTGTTTATTTTTATTGGTTTCATGTACTTATTGGTTTACTCGTTTAATTGATGATCTAAATTGTTTGTTATGATAAATCATAAATTATATTGATTTATTTTTTTAGTTTAAGGTAGAGTTTTAAATTATGTATCACATCACATGATACAATTGGACTATTTTGGCCGTGTTATGTACGCATTGCAATAATCACAATGCCCATAATTTCAATAGCCTCATCCGCAATCGTAACCATAATTTAAGAACTGAACAATAAAAAATAGTCAACTAATAGATATTCAAACGAGAAAATTGATGGAGGGACTAAACAATGGAATTGAGAATAGTTTAGGGACCTGTTAGCATATTTTAATAGTTTAAGAACTAATCTAGAGAGATAGTGATAAATTGGGGACCAAATTGATAGTTTATTCTTTATTTATATTTCATTTCTAAATAATCGTTTTTAGAGTTAAAATAATCCTTCAATACTTGATAATTGAACTATCTACAATACGTCGCAATTGACAAATAATGAGTATTTTAGCCATTAGATTACCAATAGATTTATGCAATCAAGTTAAGCTTAAAACATAAGTTTGATCCCAACCTAATGTGTACATGAGATAATATTTGGAAATCGAGTTAAGCTTAAAACAAAAGAACATATTTTTTTAGTATTTAAAAAAATAATTCGAACTCGCCAGAGAAAAAAGAATGCATTTACCTACCTTTGCACCACCACATTTTGTATTGATTTTTGGATATTGTTCAACTTTTTCCTTACCTTTAAATGGGGATCTGATTCAAATTATGCACCTTTTTAAACATTTGTCTTCATATAAACTTCATGAAAATAATAAGTTTATATATATATATATATATATATATGTGTGTGTGTGTGTGTGTGTGTATTACATGATGGTTCGGATGATAACATATAATACTGGGCAAAATAAAGTCTAAAGTTTTTGAGACCTTAGATTTTCTAGAATTGGTATGTTATTAAATATGAAACATTCTTGAAACCTCAATCAAGTTCCAAGTTTTTATCATAATTAGAAATACATTATTATAAAACTTAAAATCTAGGACCATGTTACATAAACTACTAAAACAGTTATCCTTCCCTACATCTAAACATAACCTTCGTGATACACAATCAATGGTAATTCCCAACTGTACAATAAAGTTACTATACTGAAGAAAATACATGAACATGAAATCAATACAAAGAAGTAAAAATTCCTCAACTCTAGTAGCATTATGGAGTGAATGAATGTACAAAAATCATCATCCTACTCTCTCTAGTGAAAAACAATACCATGGAAAAATAGCAGAAAAAAAAAATCATATTTGTTAACAAAAATCTTATTCATGTGTTATCTTTGGAAGGAAGATCATGACAAGTTCTTGTGAGTGTTAAGTTTCCTTCTCGCTCATTAGACTCGATGAGCATCAACACGACTTCGCGCATTGTCGGCCTCTTAGAAGGAGACATACTTGTGCACATTAAAGCAAGTTTCAAAACAGTGAGCATGTGATTTATTGTGATTTGGTCTTCAAGATCAAGACGATTGTCGAGTATCTCTGACGACAATGTGTTGTTATGGTTCCGAATATGGTTTCTTACCCATGTGACAAGATCACCTCCTTGCTCCATTGGCTGAACTGGTGTTTCTCCTGTTAGCAATTCCAAGAGCACAACGCCGTAACTATATATGTCACACTTCTCTGTAACCTTCATGGTATAAGCATACTCTGCAAAATAGTAATTGACAACAAATGTATTGAGTAAATATTAAAAAGAAAACAATCAAGACATTGAGAAAACATGCACATAAATCATAATCAAGTTTGGGGGGGTGCACACTATAAAGCAAAGACATAGACACATAAACTAGACACGACATTGACATTGATATGTCAACATTCATAATAATTTGAGAAAATGAAAATAATTAAATATAACTACTTGTGTTGGTGTTGAGTCGGTGTCAGACACCAGACACAATTTCAATATGAAGTTCCAGTACTACATAGTGTGCTGTGTATGTTCTTCACTAAGATTTGTGAGAAAAATTCAATGAAAACTTTTCATCTTAATTCTTAAGGAGATGACAAAAATGCTAAATATGTACAGACGTGAATAATATAATGATATATCACATGGTCACGTATAAGTGTGATTCTTTAAATAACTCAGCTTCATCCCTCGCAACTATTAATTATTACAGGATCATGAAGAGGACTAAAAAGTAATTCAAAACTGTTTAATGTATAAAACTATAAAAAATAGGATCTTACCAGGGGCAATATATCCATAAGATCCGGCAACCGCAGACATTGATTTCGACTGCGGCATGTCAATCACTTTTGCCAAGCCAAAATCACCAACATGAGCCTCAAAATTTTCATCAAGCAGAATGTTGTTAGACTTTATGTCACGGTGAATAATCTTCGGTTTACAGTCATGATGCAAGTAAGCAAGACCTTCGGCAGCTCCAAGAGCAATCATGAATCGAGTCGGCCACTCCAAATTACTTGCAGAACCATGCAATAATTCACCTAAGCTTCCCCTTTCCATGTACTCATAAAGTAGAAGATTGGAACCTTGGTGATAGCAAAAACCATACAGCTTCACTATATTCCGATGCCTTATCCTTCCTAGAGTCGATATTTCGGCTCTGAAACTATTCTCAATGTTGTTCCCTTCCCTGTTTGATGCTAACTTCTTAACAGCAATGGTTTTACCAGATTTCATCACTGCTTTATAAACTGTTCCACATGCTCCGCTACCGATAACATAACTTTCGTGAAATCTTTTTGTAGCTTCCAGTAGGTCTTGAAATGTGAAACCATCCCTTGGAGGCAAATAGATGTCTGAATCTTGGGATGGATTTTCACTGTCGGCAAAGGAACCAACTGCCTCCCGAGATTGTTTCATAAAATGTAAAAGAACCAAAATCAAAATGAGAGAAACACCACCAACAGTAGCAGCAATGGTCATAACAATTTTGGCACGAGGAGACTCAGCGCCTTTCCCCGGAGGAACAGACCGAGAAGCTGAAATGCTATTGCAGTCACCGATAGGTGTACCGCAAAGACCTGTGTTACCACCAACAAAGCTACTTAAAGCCATACTTTCGAAAATTTTAGTCGAAGGGATGGGTCCAGAGAGGTTATTGTATGAGAAATTACACCCCATCAAGCTCGAAAGCTGGCCAAATGTACTTGGAATTTCACCATCCAAATGGTTGTTATTGAGAAAGAGATATTCAAGCATATTGAGATAGCCGAGCTGAGACGGTATTCTTCCAGAAAGATTATTGTAACTGAGATCCATTTCTATCTGTAAGCTTGAAAGAGAACCCAACTGAGGTGGTATTTCGCCGAAAAACAAATTGCCACCCATCATCAACCAGTTCAAATGAGACAGATTTCCTAATGCTGCAGGAATATATCCAGATAACTTGTTGTCTGAGAGCTTGAGAATCTCCAAGTGCTGAAGTGTTCCAAGTTCATTCGGCAACGAACCGGTAAAACTATTCTGACTGAGATCGAGACGCTGCAGTCTTTGGCACCAAAAAATTTCAGGTGGGATTCTTCCAGTGAAAAGATTCGACGAAACATTAAAAGTCACCAATTGAGAGAGATTTCCTATTTCCTTAGGCAACTCCAATGAGAAGTAATTGTCTGCAACATGAAGCCTTTGCAGATTGTGGCAGTTTGCAATTTCGCGAGGAAGTGGACCGCTGAACCTGTTCTTGTTTAAATCAATGGCAGTAAGGTTCTCCAGTTTACACAATTCCGAAGGGAAGCCACCGGTAAGCCTGTTACCAACCAACAACAACTGTGCCAATGACTTACAGTTCAATATCCCTGTTGGTATGTTTCCATAAAACCAATTATCGGCTAGATTCAATAGCATCAAATGAGAGTTTCGGCATAGATGAGGAGGTATCGTTCCTGTCAAGTTGTTGTCGGAAAAATCAACCACCCAAAGAGGACTATAAAGTCCAAGTCCCTGAGGAATAATACCACTAAGGGAGTTGTCAAAAAGTTGCAGCTGATACATATGCGTCAAATATTGGAAGCCAAGTGGAATAGGACCCGTAAGATTATTTATTGACAGATCGAGCTTTGTCAAGTTCTTCAAGTTACCAAACTCATTTGGTATCAAACCGGATAGATGGTTCTCAAAGAGAAAGAGCAAACTTAGACCGCGAATTTTGCTGAACTCCGAAGGAATATCACCTACTAAAGAATTCTCTGACAAATCAATGTGTAAAGCTGAAGAAAGATTTCCAATTTCCCTTGGAATGGTACCATTCAACTTATTTCTGTAAAGATACAACCACTTCAACGATTTCAAGTTCCCGATTTCATGAGGTAACGGTCCAACAATATTATTCCCATATAAAGCAAGTGTCTCAAGCCTGGTACATTTCCCAAGCTCTTTAGGAACAACTCCTGACAACTGGTTTTCCCATAAAATCAATTCTTTTAAGCTTACAAGCATTCCAATCTCGCTTGGTATCTCCCCTTCGATCTGATTTTGAGCAAGACCAAGGCGTACCAGGCTCGTACATCTGCTAATTTCCTTCGGCAAACTACCAGTAATGTTATTCGCACCAGCTCTGAACGTCACAAGATTCTTAAGATTTCCAATAGAATTAGGCAACGGGCCTACGAGAAAGTTGCTATAAGCAACTAACTCAACCAACGAAGCCAAGTTTCCAAACTCATCCGGTAGAACACCAGAGAGTTTATTGTTGCAAATATTCAAACTTCTCAAAACAGATAGCTTACCTAATTCAACAGGAATTAGTCCCTCAAATTGATTATTGTTCAAGTAAAGATATTCCAAACTCAAACACTCACCGATCTCTTTTGGAATATTTCCATTCAAACCATTGTAAGCAAGATTGAGATAAGTTAAATTTATAAGACCCCCAATGCTACTAGCATTTAAAGTTCCAGAAAGATCCATAGAATTCAAATTAACAGAAACAACCACTGGATCATTACTGTTATATTCATAACTGCAATTTACACCTATCCATCCACATGGATTTTCATCACTAGACTTCCAATTTCCCAAAGCATTATATTTATCATGAAGTCCATTTTTAAGATCCAATAGGATTTGTCCCTCTTTGTTCAAACCCTCTGTACGAGAAAGGAGTAAAGTCAAAAGTAATAAAATAACAGAATGCCCTATTGCAAAAGCACTCCCCTCCTTGATGTTACCAGACATCTTAATAATCAAAACCTGCATAACCAAGTAATCAATCAACCACTTTCATAGCCAAGTGATTCATATTTAGTTATTTACAGAATATCAAATTTCAGAATTAAAACGCCTAATATACGAAACTCATATATATATGTAATTTGAAAAAGAAACTTACACTCTTTTTCCTTAACTCTTATTCGTACCAATGTTAATTTGAGAAAATGAATCAATTAAATGTAACGCATAGGATTCGTATTGGATACCGACAAGTGTCACACACTGGCACACACATTCGATCAGAAGCGTCAATGGTTTCGTAGCATACTCAGAATATCAAAGGAAAAACAAATATACACATGAATATGACACATAAAGTCAGGTGTCAATTAAGAGGTAAGAGTTTGATCTTTCAATCTCAAGTGACATAGTTCAAATCCAGTCAGGATGTTGTAAAATAATCATTAATGTCTCTTTAATTAAAGATAATTTCTCCTCTCCCAATTTAAGAAATTAAAATGTGAAAAGAAAAGAAAGAAAAGTAAAATAAAATAAAATAAAATAGCATACCTTTCAAAGGCCACCATCACTATTGAAAAAGGAGATAAGAAAAAGAGAAACCGATTCACCAATTGGGATCAACAACTCCTTGTGTTTAAGGAACATTAAGAAGAACCATGAAGCTAATAAATTAAACTCAATCCAAAAAATAGAATATACCCACTTCACCCTCTGGCTTAAAAGTGAGGATCTTCGATCTGAAGGTGAAAAAGCTGAGAATTTTTATCAGAAAATAATAGAAACCCTTTTAAGCAAGTACTAATAAAATCAACAAGGAATACATTAAAGTTGAATGAATCATAAAAATGAATATCTAGAAAAAGAGGATGTTACAATAGAAAAGAGAAAGAATTAATGATGAAGTGGGAAGAAGGATCTTTATTTTTATTAAATGGCCGACAAAGCATGGTTAAATCTTTCTCTCATAGGATCATTTTGGTTGTCTCTTGAAAAAGCCAAAAGGGACTTTATTTGTTTTGATTGCAACCTTTTTAAGTGATGAGAAAAGGAGGAGGAAGAAGAAGAATGTAAGAATGAAAGAAAAAAGAAAAGGAAAAGGTTTGAGGAATATTTATTTATTTTATTTTGGGTAAAGTTTTGGAGGTTTGTGTTTTTGGTTGGTAGGTAGGCTCTGAAATAGTTGTAGTTAATGATGATATGTAGCTGTAGTTGTAGTTTGTAGTTTGCACTCAGTCATTCACTACTCGCGTTCTTTTCTACGCGTCACTTCGTTTAACCAAACAACTTTGTTGTATTTTACCACTAACTAATGCTTCAAATGATTTGGTCTCAACTTTCGCAACTTTCGTACCCCTTTGAACTTTTTTCTGACGGTCATTTGTGTATCATGTCAAATACCGGATCCCACTTACTCCATCCCTTTCTTAATAATTAATTTCATATATATTGAAAAAGTATATAAATGAAATGAGAAAATATAGTTTTATTAAATTATCTTTATATATGTTGAAATATTATCAATGTTATAAATGTATAGTGCAAGATATTATATTAAAAATGATGTAAGTATTATTAATTTATAGTACAATTGAAACAAAAAATTTGAAAAATTAAAAAGGCCATTCATTTTGGGATAAATGTTTATTAACACATTAGTTAATTATTGTGAGACGAAGAAGTAATATGTATATGGAAATATATTATGTCATAATGGGTAACTATCGGTAGCTATTGATTGTCTAATTTCAATCAATAATTGACATCATTTTAAAATTCATTTATTGAATATGTAATATGATTTGTCTAATTTTAAAACAATAGCTAAGGTTAATTAATGTGTGATTATGATATTGGAGAGGATCTAAGTCCTACATATTTAATAAATCTATCATAAAATATACAAATTTTCTTCATAAATTTTTTTCTTTCTTTAGATTTTTTTCAATTTATAACTGCAATAATTATTTTTTATCTGAATTTTTTTAATTATTTTACTATTAATTTGTAACACGTTAAATAAATATTGTTTTCATCTAAAAACACTAATCAACTTAAGGGGAGGTTAAGGATGTTGGATTTGTGATAATGGCAAACGATCATTGCTTTGGTGATGATATGAGGGAGAGATAACTACAAATGTAGACATCTGTTTAAGCAAAATATGGTAAATGAGTAGGAAAATAAGGGCTAGAGATAACCTAGTATTTCGGATCTGAGTCACTTGTTGATCATGTCCCCACGCCTTTTATACATGTCTATTCTCTAGGGTTAGATCTGTTACTCACAAAATGACTTGCAATGAAATCTAGAAGGAATTGAATAGAGTTTGGGCTTTTAAAATGATTTTGAAAACTTTTTGAGTCGCAAAATGGAAAAATAAATTTTGAAACGTGGTGCACTTGCATACAAATGCGTATTGGAATTCGTATTCGAAAGTTACATAGTACTGAAATCAACTAATACAAAAACAATGACAATATACACAATAAAACATAATTTGATTGAAGATTTTAAAGCTTTTAGACTTCAATCAAATTTGTGAAGATCTCTAAAAGGCTTAATGAAATTACAATCAATACAAACACATAAAAAATAAAATTTTCATTATGAATCAAATATAAGATGTTGAGAACAATATAAAACAGAATTTTCACTCAACAGTTGAAACCAAGATAAGATTCAAAAACAAAAATTTCTGATATTACAATTTTTCTGTTAATTTCAACGCAAAATAGAAAATTCTCCACCAATTAAAAGATTGAGGGAAAAAGAGAATCACACGGAGATTTATATTAGTTCCTCTACTTTGTCCTCACATGTAGAGTACATCTAGTTCTCATTCAATTCATTGTGAGTTTCATCCTTTTATTTTTAATTTCGAACGTTTATAACATTTGTCAACAATTGTTACAAACACATGCACACCAATCCCTTTTTTCTAAACGCCCTTGAATCAATATCCTAGAACAATCCTCCAAAAATTATGAACCCTATCTTCAAGACGAAGATCCCACTTCCAATCTTGCAAGA